>BGZK01000312.1:0-492378 GCA_005406025.1 Eumeta japonica | reverse complement strand
CGTGATTTACAAAGATACTAAATTTTGCTCGCGGCTTCGCTTGCATGAACTAGGGTGAATTTCTTGCTTATACCGATCGGTTATTGAGACGACGATGTTCAAGGGACGGTCGACTTCCGAAACTGCGAGCAGAGTCGGGAGCGCGATCGAGAGCGTGGGAATAATAAATAAAAGAATAGTGTCGGCATGTTAGTGTTCGGATTTCGAATCTGGGTCCTATATAATAGGTCCTAATATTAAAATCGGTATCGAGGGCGAGACCGAGGTCGAGATTGTGTTTGATGGCGTCATAGCTCGATGTGAAAATAAAAGTATTCATTCGAATCCGGCTACCCCGCATTCGTTGAAATTAAATGCCGTTATTACATAACCTTAGACCAGCCAATTTATAATGCAACCGGACTTCGAGTGAAATTTCTCAGAAACAATATCATGGTGGCTGTAGTTTTGACGCAGCCGGCTTTTGGACAAGCGGCACTGATAGCTCGCTTTCCGATGATACACATCCATAGATTCGTCACTTATTTAGCCACGCTTGAGAATGTCGAGATGACGTTTCTTTTTTTACAATTTTGTAACCCTCCCACTTCTTTACGTAACTCGCAAATTGTCAGACTAGTGGAATATACACTTTTTAGCATGTAATTAACTCGTCCTACCTTAATCTGACGCGCTCGAGAATGTCAAATGATCAATTTTATTTTACTAATCTGATTCCTTATCCTTGACGGGTGGCGATATACATGGGGCTCATATTTGCTGGAGGTACTCGACAGGGTACAAGGATGCCCCCTTATGTAAATCTGCCGCGCTCGAGTAAATCCCGAAATCCCCTCTTGGGCTCCCCTACTTATTAGTTTTAAATGGATATAATTTACTGTGAAGGTATCGCTTGCGGTCGTTGTAGATAAAGCGCAGGGCAGACTTTTAAGCATCACTGAATAGATTTAAGAGAATACTGATTTCCCCACAGACAATTATATGTTGTCTTATTTATATCACATTCAGCGAGAACTAATATATAATAAATGCCACGCGAAAATGTGACTAAAAATATTGTCTATGCCGAAGTATTCTAAATTATTTATAAATAATCCGATTTCTTTTAAATTAATCGGCGGGCGAAACCGCGGGGCACAGCTCTAATTTCTGAGGATACTAACTTTTGTTCCCGACTTCGCTTGCGTAATTTGAGTACGAATTGTTTACCTACGTATGCCGATTGGTTATTGGTAACAACAATTTTCAAGGGAAGTACGATTTCAATATCGGCACGTGATCGGAAACACGATTAGGATCAAGAGCATACTTGAGATCGTTTCATAATAAAAAAAAATGGAGGCATTGCGCATGTTTTCGGTTTGTGAGTATGAGTTCTGCTGATGTGAAATCGAGAACGGAGTCGACATCGGGTTCACTGTTGATAACTCTATCGGTCGATATAAAAGATGAAATTATTCGTCGTATGTCCACGAGGGCGGAGCCGCGGGTGACGTATGTATATATTGAACAGATCTGGAATCTATATTTTTATTAGAATGGGAACCACAAGCGGAGCCGGGACTGAAATCGAAAGGAGGAACAATATCAGGATCATAGTTGACCGCGTGATCGATCGATATAAGAGATGAAAGAATTCATTCGATATCCACTATAGAGGAGCCGTGGGCGAAAGCTAGTTACTTTTAATATTTTTAAAGTGATATTTTTTGTAGCAATATCACTGCAATTCAATTTTGCAGTGTTATTATAACCCAAGAAAATAATTTTATGACTTTTAAAAAATATAATTTTTATTAAAATTATTATGAGTCATTTTTTAGATATTTCGGGATGCAATGGTATCAGGTATCTGTCAATTCAAAATTGATTTGTAGTCGTAGAAATATAGAGCATATAATAGAAATGTAGATTTTGTCTTCGCGAATACGATAGTAATATAGTTACAAAACATTGTAATTCAACATAAAGGACTGCTCATATCAGGTGTCGAAATACCTCTGCCTCAACAATCGTTTCATAAAAATTCCAAGAGCTTAACTTGGTCCTTCGTTAATAAGTAATCAATTAGTCCGCTTATAATTTATAAGGGCGCTCCTTGCTGACCCTTTTATCACACACAATCGCTCTATAGATTTGTTCAATCAGTGTACTTTCTTCAACGTTTCCCGATGGTTAGACCAACTCGACACACTATTTCGTTTAGAGTGGTAGAGCCCTGGTTTGGTTAATCTGGCTACAGGACTAAAATGGGTCGACCGGTGAGATACCACACTCTCACAGAATAAGACATGAAGTAACAACTTCTGTTTGTTACGTTTCATCTAGTCAGTGGGAGTTCCGGTAGCCTACTCCTTACGCCCTGAATCAGATATCCTACCCAAAAGACCGGCGCCGCACTGGTGACTCCATGATGTCCACCAATATTTACCATGATGATCGCTTTTGCATACGCTAAAACCAATTTTTATAGCACTTTTTCCATTCTAATTGAGGTATCTCCAAAACGTGCATTTTGAACGCATCAACGGTTTCTTCGCAGCTCGAAAAACGTTGACTACGTAATTTATCCTTCACGCTTGGAAGTAAACAGAAATCATTGGGTGTCAAATCGGGGCTGTACGGCGGATGACCCGTCAATTCAGTCTTTTAACTTTCCAAAAAACCGAGTTGTTTCGGCCGACATGTGACAAATAGTATTATTATGAATGATTCTGCGTTGCCGGTTGTTCTTTTTTATTTTTTCAAACACTTCTAGCAAAAAAAGGTCGTGTACCACTTCGAATTAACCGTTTTACGATTCTCGAGTAGCACTGTAACCACATGTCCGTTTATATGTACCAAAAAAACAGTCAACCTTTGTTTCAAAGTGGCACGAATCACTTTTGTTGAGTTCGGCTCATCTTGGAACACCCACACCATTGACTGTTGTTTAATTTAGGGGTCATTATTTATTTCGACCCATCACTCTGTTAATCACGACTCTGGTATTATTCCTCTTTTCGAATTAAGTCCTGGCTCCATTTTTGATTCCAATTCTGGTTTCACTCTAGATTCTGTTTCCTTTCAAAATATACATAACTAGCTGACCCGCCCGCTTCGCTGGGTAATTTTTATTATAAATAAAATTGCGAAGGATTTACGGATTTCGAAAAATGAGTAGCCTAGAACCATCTACAAATCATTCCGCATCGAATCGTCTCAGTCCCATGTCTATACGTTTAGTAGTTTTACGTGATTGGCGAACAAAGACAACCTATTTTCATTATATATGTATAGATTCATCCGCAGTTCCGGCTACGTGGACGTATAAAGAATTCTTTCATCTTTTATATCCATCTATGACGTTATCAATCACAATCTGGTCTCGCTCCCGTTTTCGATTCTATACCAGAAGTATTTAAAATTACACGTACCCCCTACCAATATTTATCGTCTCACTATGGAATCGAACTTAAAAATATTCAGAATATTAATAAAAACTATAAACTATTAATAGAAAAGGGTATTTTGCTGTGGTTTAGCGATCTGGAAAGGATAAATTAAAGTAGACTGATAAAACAAATCTATAGACCGAATGTGTGTGATGTAAAAGTCAGCAAGGGTCGCCCTAGAAAATCCGATGCAGACCGAATTGGCGGCATATTAAAGAAGGGCCAAATTTTAAGTTTATTGTAAATGACCAACAGCCTTTTCTACCATCTCCTTTTAACTTGATATTTAACAAAAAGTCACTATTAAAATAAAATTTGCGTTTCAGGTCCTCCTTTATCGGTTGTTATTCGGACTAAACCCGTTAAAAGGAAGAAGTGGAAAGCAAAATTAATTTTAAAAGTGACCGAGTTAAAAGTGAACTTATAAGGAGGTGGTAGAAGAGGTTCTTCTAAAACAGCTTAAAATTCTTACTTGTAAATATGTTTTCTATAGAAAGTAGCTTTATTATTATATTAAGAGCCTCTTCCACGATCTATCTCCTTTTATATTGACATTTAAAAAGTCACTCTTAAAATTAATTTTGCGTTCAACGTCTTTCTTACAGAGAATTTTAGCCCGACCAACCGTTAAAAAGAGGACGTGGAACGCAAATTTTATTTTAAAAGGTACTTTTTACTCAAAGTTACTTTAAAAGGGAATGGTGGAACAGGTTCTAAGTCTCAAAATCATATAATTTTTTTTTCGCTTTTTTTTTTATACAAGCAATGTGAATTGTGTTCAGCTTTGGACAGTTTCTAGAGTCTTTGTTAGTTTACAATTTCTTTTCTTTTTTTGTAGAAACTACTCTGATTTTACATTTTGTTGTATCTGCTTGACTTACTGTCTCTCAATCAAGAAGTAGGCAACTCATCACATGCAAAAGTTTTCAATATAAATGAACTGCCTTCTCTAATTGCAAACCAAATGATTTTGACCATAATTGCAAAGACAGATTTCGCGAAAGATGTTACTTATGGCGAACAATCGATTGAAAATATGGTTAAATAATTGTAAGAACTTCTGTGAAAGTATTTTTCATGAGAACATTTTTTTTATATTATTGTATGTGAATTTATGTTATCTGAGTTTAATAGCCAATCAATTGGAAAATGAGGTTTTAGCGATATGGGAGCATCCCATAAAATTTTCTCCCTTTTTTAAAATGTTTCAAATATTTTAAATCAAGATTAAGTCAGTTTTATGTACATATATCTATGCAGCTATTATTGTAATCTCTCCTTAAATTGTGTTTATTATTTTCAGGTAATAAATCTTCAAGAAAATTTAGAAGATTGCAATAAAATGAAAAGTCCATATACTGGAGAACCTATAATTTATAATCCAAGAAACGTTATACAGTGTATAAAAGGGTATTTATGCAATTATTAATTTAGTTGTTAAATAGTTTTTTTTCTTTGATTCGTCGTCGCTTTATTGATGCGCAATGGCGACCTAGTAAATTACCTGATTGATCCCATATATTGTTAACATTTGTTTCTATGCTACATCTATACGTAAGAATTTTCGTCTCGGTATATATCTTGTGAATGTCATTGTAGTAATGAATGGTAAAAAATCAATAGCTCAAAGGGCGCAAGGTCATAGTTGAAAAATGTGATGATGTAGTTATTTCTAACTAACGTTTCATAATTTAATATAACGATGAACAAAGAGGGGATGAAATGTAAATAAGATATATATTTTCATATTTTATTATCTTTTATTCTAATTGTCAGTAATAAATTATCCATTTTCTTATTTTTCTGATCTCGACTTCCAATATTAATAAACATAGAGGTAAGATGTAACACACATTTTCGTCATAACAGTTTTCTTTAAAAAATATCGCAAATGTCAATTCCCATAATTACGTTTACAAACGTTAACGTTTTGCATTTACATTTTACCACAGATATATTTTTTGATATGTACATATTAATATTAAACATATAAATCTCGTTTGGACAAAATAATTTGAATTGTTCATTATTTTCTCAGTTACGGTTTATGATTTTGTGAAGTCAACTTTTTGATGCAACACCTGAAATTGCTTATCAATGCAAAACACGTCAATTTTGCATTGATAAGCAATTCATGCGCAAAAAACAGCATAGTGTGTGAAATACAAACGCCCGGCTTTCATCTAAGTCGCCAAGCGGGATCGCGAGGGCCGAGTCCGTGCTATAAACATGTAATTTTTTAAGTAAAAGTCTCAAAAAATCTTCAAAATAATACGTCTCGTTACCTTTTCTTTTTAGTTTTTGTTTTTGTTAAATTTCCTTTTCTAATTTCAATTTAAGGGTTATTAGGGCAAGGCATACAATTCTCAAGGAAACGAGTTTCATTGTAAATTTGTAATATTTTTCAGAAGTTCATTGTAAGAAATTTGGTCGGTTGTTTATAATTTAGCAGGTCTTCAGATACAGATCTACAACCTGCCCAGTTTTGAAATAAATTTATACGTTTTTATGCAAAATCACTATTCCGAGAATTTCACCATTCATATACTCTGTTTCTACTCCTGTGTAATATTTTGCATATTTTAAAAATACAAATTCGTTTGGATTACTTCATTTTTAGTGTCATTGTTAATCACACAAGTAAATCTGTGTGCATATTTTTTTTTTACATAAAAATCGTAGAATGACAGTCCTCGGACTACATATAAATAGGACATTGAATTAAGACATCAGTATTTCTTTAGGGTAGCTAAAGCAGCAATACTCTTTATTTAATATCGTATATATACAACTTTACAGTTTCTGTGTTTTCTTTTTTATCTTCATATTGAGTCTCCAAAGTGCATTTCATGGATTTATTTTCTATGCATTTATCATAAAATTAAAGATACTTGTACTTTTTCATTAACGAAATCCAGAAAACTAGTTTGGCTTGAAAATTTCCTTTTAAATGTGGATTGAATAAATCCTATTGTTGCTAATATATGTATGTAAAAACTTGGGAAACATTTTTGAAAACACCAAACGATCAAGAAGTTTCTTTAGAATCTGAAACTCATTAGACAACTGTAATGATGTAGATATATAATGACAGGCTTATTCAAGTTTTTTTTTTTAATCATAATGGTATGTCGACAAATCTGAGAATTCTGCTTTAATGGTTCAAATTATCGCATGTGAATAATATATAAATTTTCAAATTACAGTCCATTGGAGTATCGGTACAAGGTTCCAGAGAAGCTAAAAAAAAAGTTTTCCCGAAACTACTCGATGTGGAAAGCTTGGATAAATTAAATTTGCCAGTTCAAGAAATTAACCAATTAAAAGTAATAGCTTATGACTTGAAGTAAGTCTATGTTGCGCAGATATATATTTTTATATAAAATGCGATAGAATAACGCCATTAGGATTTTTTATTTTTTACAATACATTTTCATGGCTATAGACACTTATAAAGGGATAACTGTTTTGTTTAAGCTGAGAAAAGACTGGATGATATAACTGTAATGGATATTACACAGACAAAAACTCACTGAAATGCCTTTTATTATGTACATATTAAACAATTACGGCGAGTAGCATCAAATGAGAAAAAACTTAATTATCGAATTAAATGTAAGATTTGACAGATAATGTATGAATAAAATCTATTAAATCTTAGGTTAATGTTTACGAATAGCGTTTCTCTTTTAGTACCTACAACGCGTCATTAATAAATGGTTGAAGTATCACAATGTATAAATTAACAAAGCTTGCTTCAAATATGGATTAAATATAATCAATATTTAAAGTTATTCACAGATTCTGAAAATTTTATTACTAATTACCTATTTATATATTTAATTTATTATTAATTAAATACTAATTATTTACTGAAAATTCTATTTACAATTATCATTAACATAGAAATAATGAAAAATTTTGAATGTACTCTAAAAAAAATTGAACAAATTTAAATAATACGCATTGTCCTAAAGATATCGTGTCATCTTTTAAAAAAAAACAGCTTACTAAATCTAATAAAATTTTAACCTTTTTTTTTACAGCACCTTCTTTAAAGATGTAGAAGATAATGGCCTGCGTCCTAATAATTATATCCCCTTTTTCCATCATTTGCTTTGGTGGGAGGAAATAGTTGAGAGTATAAACCTAAAGGTAACATAATTGCTTGCCTAATATACGCATATATAACATATTGTTTACATATCTGTATTATCTTGTCCAATATACACTTATTGCATACTAACGGCCCGCCCGCAGCTTCACCCACGGTGTTTTGTTTTTTTTTCATACAAACCTTGACAAGTTATATATCTAAACCTTCGTCATGAATCATTCTAACCGTGAAAACCGCATAAAAAATCCGTTCAGCAGTTTTTGAGTTAAACGCGAACAGACAGACGCGACGAAGGACTGTTTTATAATATGTAGGGATAAACCATTTGAAATATCTCGGAATAACAACATCTTTAATGAATTTGAAATGATTATGTAGCAGAAATGCAATGAATTACTAGAAAAAAAATCTATACATTAAATATATCTGAGAAAAAGAAACGTTGAGTCAATGAATTAGAATTTTTGTCTGTCTACCTGTGCATTTGTTCTCAAGCTCCTAAACAATTGTTGGACAATATTTGAAGAAGTTTGTTTCGATTTAATTTATATAGGATGGTTATTATCACGTTTTGATGCATTTTTTTTTTTATATAGTTCATATTTTGAACAAAACCGTAATATAGATCAAGACCAGAATCGCAATCAAAATAGGGCCAGGACTGGAATCAAAAGCAGGAACAAGATTATAATTATTATTATGGTTGACAGTGTGATCAGTCTATATAAAATTAATTTTATATCCATGCGGGCGGAGCTGTGTTCGAAACCTAATAAATAATAATCCTTTATTGGTTTGTTTACGTTGAGGTAATTTTACATAAACATTTTGAAAAAAAAACTTTAAAAAATTATTTACATTAGCACATATTTGCTTTTCTATCACATATCACATGTATAATGTAATAGGAAAAAAATGTATTTTATCAAAAATGTATATATTAATGGTTATATTTGAAAAATTGTTTGTAACTTAAGTATTTACTATCTGCGCAACTTCATATTTCTGGCATCCATTCTTATTTGTAGAATTGTGCTACTTTTTACTGGCCATATTTTTTATCATTAACGGTTCCATGGTTTCTAATATTATACCCTTTACTAAAATAAGTAAATAGCTTTTGCTGCTGTATTAAATGTAGAAAGTTTGATTTAGGACTAGCTTTAACGAAATTTGGTTAATTAATGTCTCATGTGTACATTCGACCCTTAAAGAAATTAAAAACATTTCAGAGATTAGATTTGTGTGTATATGAACTTTATTGACGTTACCTACGCGTAGAATATCTAAACGTGGCATAATAGTCCATGATTTATCGCAATTTCCTGAAGTGTTAAGAAAACAAATTTAATTGTAATTACAATAATACTATTTTAATGAAGGCACACACAGTATAATATTGAAAATCCTATTCTATTTTTATGCGTCAACAGGATCCTCACGAATATAGCTTTTTATTTAGTTCAGTGCAAACAACACTTGCTTAAAGTTTACCATTGTTTGCTGTAGAGGACGTTGCAATTAGCGGCGGTTTGCACCAAGAGCAAAAACGTAATCCGGAAGATCTGTCAGATTTCCCATAGATTATCTGTTAAATCTTACAGATTAAGTTTACAAAATACGTTTCTACTTTTGGTGCTACCTGCCGCAAACGTTTTAGAAGTACTCGGTTCATTTGTCCTAATATTTACCGAGGATGTAACGACATAAACTCGGTTCCCTCAAAAGTTCCTACATCATATACAATAAACACTATTTTCTCGTAACGTTGCCTAAATTTCTGTATTACATAAACTTCACATAAATCATTGTATTAATATTTAGTGTATTAAGTAGAAACGATATATTTTTCTTAATTTTTAGAAATACAATATGGCAAATGTAAACATTGTCTTTGAAAATAATGTTTACAAGCTAAAAGTTCCTGGCTTAGCTGAAAAGCGACCATCTCTATTAAGAGGTGAGAATATTTTATGTTTATCATAACTCTAGACACTAATATACATACATAATATATATATTACTTAGTATCATATAATGTGAGTGCACAAATGTAATTATGTAAATCAATCACATTGTTAGATATAGAACCATTTAAATCTTCAGTCTGTAAGATTCTTAAAACTAAGTACTTTGATTATATTTTTGTTTCTCTAGCGCGCATTAAACGAGGGCTGCTATTTGTGTCCGGACTATCAAAAAGAAACAAACAATCATCGTTTAATATGGTTTTATTGCTTTTCAAAATATTCACTATGATGATCGATGCACTTTTTCATATGCAAAACCAATTTTTATAGCACTTTTTACATTCGTTTAAACGTACATTTTAAACGCGTCAACCGCCTCCGCGACTCGAAAAACGTTGATCGTGTAACTCATTCTTCACGCTTGGTAATAAATAGAAATCGTTGGGTGCCAAATCGGAGTTGTAAGGCGGATGACCCGTCAATTCAGTCTTTTGATCTTCCAAAAACTGCGTTGTTTCGGCCGAAACTTGACAGCTAGTAATGTTTTGATGGTGAATGATTCTGCGTTGTCGGTTATTCTTTCTTCAAAGACTTCTAGCAAAAAAATGGTCAAGTACCATTCTGTATTAACCGTTTTAAGAATCTCTAGTGGCACTAACCACATGTCCGTTTATACCAAGAAAACAAGGAAGCATTTGTTTCAAAGTGCTTTTGGCACAAATCACTTTTGTTGGATTCAATCACATCTTTGGATTGCTGGATTGGATTATTGAATGAATCACATCTTTGAATACCCACACCATTGACTGTTATTTAGTTTAGGGATCATACTCATAGATCCAAGATTCATAATCTGTGTAAATATTATAAACAGCTTTCGACGCATCATGATTGTATTTTTTTATTATATTTTGCACCAATCGACAACAGCCTGTTTTGATCATTGCTCAAGTTGTGCGGAATCCAACGCGAACAATTTTTTTTTTACAGCTAAATTTTCGTATAATATTTTATATATGCCTCTCATACTTATACCCAGAGACGCCTCTATCGCTCTAATATGATGATCTTGCATTATTAGTTCCCACACAGTGTCAATATTTTGTGGTACATCAACCGATTTAGGGCGACCTTTAAATTCGTTCGTGAACATGGACCGACCACGATTAAACTCACTAAACTGGTAATACACAGTAGTTTTTGATAGCGCTTCATCCCCAAAAGTCGAAGTGAGTTGATGCACTGTTCTTGAGTTAGTCCACGCCCAAAAATCGTAATACATCATCGCACGAAAATTTTCACGAGTTAAATCCATAATGAAAAAGATACGCAATTGTCAAAATGACGCCACAATGGTAAAACAATTGGCAGTTACATGATACAAACTGTATTCTACAGCCAAGGAGTTCCATTTTTAAATGTTATAATTAATTTTTAAATATTGTTCTGTATGTGGCCAGTTCCGGATACATAAATAGCAGCCCTCGTACAGTACATATATTGAATTAATTTATTTTTGTTTTACATTTTAAAAAAAAACAGCCGCATTAAAATTAACGATTAAATGTATTAGAGTTGGACTATTTATTTCTTCATTATTTAATCATATCTTATTACTTTGAGTGACTGGTTCTTGTATATGTCATATAAATACATATGGCTATCTTGGAAACTGTCCCAACGATTTTGATGCTTATTTGCTCTTCATACAATTTTGCTTTTCAACTTTATCTATATATGCGTCTTCCCTAAAAAATTAAGTTAAAAAACCTAAAAGTTTATTTAGCTTCATTTCATAGCATTTAGTTTTATTAGTAGGTATGTTGGTGGTTCTCAACAACAAATGGCTTGAAAAATTACATGAAACTTTACTCGATAAAATTGGTATAAGTAATAAATTAAAAAATATTTTTCTTGAAAATAAATTACAATTAGAAATGTATTTAACTGATATTATTTAAGATAAAGATAAAGAATGTGTATAGAAAAAAGTCTTTGCTTTCAAATGAATTATTATCTCAGACATAAATTTGCTTGTGTCATTTTGCTTAGGTGATCGCGTACTACTGTTGCTCTGTACCAACCAACAACTCATATTCGAGAGCGTCATAAAGGACATTGAAGACGATACTGTCTGTCTGTCCGATTTTGATTCGCGGTAAGTTATACAATTATACATTAAGATGTCAATGACTTTGCGATATCTCTTCGCCAATTACATAGCGTCGAGATGTATATGGTCGCCAGTCTTAGTGATCCTGTCAATGTCGGAAGTCACTACAATGCATTGTTTTCCTTTATTTATTTTACTATTATTATTAATTTATTAGCGGCTTACAGGATATTAGTAATTCAGAATATCATTTTGTACGAAGATATATCTGCCTGTTGAATTAATAGGCACATTTTTTTACTTTAACGGACAATACTCGAAGGTATATAAATATCAACGCGTGTGTAATGGCGAAGAGACTTTTCTGCGTAACTAACGACGTCCGACTTCGTGGCTCTATCTCCCGAAAACGCAACAGCATTGCGTGAAGGCCCTAAGTCCCCCTGAGTCGAATTGCAGAAGTCTTTAATCAAAGCTATTTAGATAAAAAAGGCAAAAACACCGAGCGTACACTCCGAAATATAATACAATATTGTGTAATTTAATTGGTAGTAAAGCATGTTTAAATTTTTTTAAATGGTGTTCGAAAGTTTTAACGCATGAATATTAAAAAAATTTAAAAAAGTGATGTATGTGTTAGGCACCTTAATGAATATTTTTAGTTGCTGGCCAGAAGTGTCTATGTAGAAGATATTTATAGAACAATACAGTTTTAGTTTACTGAATCTGCAATTACAGATTTTTTTCAAAGTAAAGTAATCCATTCACTGGAGCAAGAAAAACATTTCATATAATAACAATATTATTATTATAAACTCACGCCTATTTTCCAGAAGAGTACAGATTTCCACATGGTACAGTCTTTTCATATATCTTGATTCACTGACATCCATCAATTTTTCAAAGCAAGTTCGTTGATTTCTGTTGTTTAAAATACTCTTTTTTTTTAATATGTCTGCGTAGATTTTTCTAGGATGGCCCTTGCCGAACCTTCCATAATGATATAATAATTATTATGATACACTTGACTTGATTATATATTTCTTTTATTCACATTATAATTTTTCATTATAAAATAATATTTCAAATTATTATTAGGATTTCATTATTTTTTAACATGTGATCACTGTTGTTCTATTTTGTATGAGTAGTTTTGTA
The DNA here is from genome assembly GCA_005406025.1 of Eumeta japonica. Taxonomy (NCBI): domain Eukaryota; kingdom Metazoa; phylum Arthropoda; class Insecta; order Lepidoptera; family Psychidae; genus Eumeta; species Eumeta japonica. Next base: position 479,586 of record BGZK01000312.1, on the reverse strand, counting down.
TATGTTGTACCAATATTTAACCATAAATGAACATTTTTCTTATTAAGTACTCGTATGATAAATATAGTCCAAAAGCCAACAGAAATAAATATAAATTATTGCTTTTATAATTTAAACTTGTCTTAACAAACTATTAGACAAGTCACTTGCCTGTGGACTTGTCTAATAGTTTGATACAATTTTTTGTACCGATTCGCAGGTTCATGGCGTACTATAGTCCAAGCGCCGAGTTCAATGTCCGTTTCAAGATGTCCCGCATCCCCATGGAGCGGATGCACGAAGCTATCGACAGACTGATCATGCCCAAGCACGAGTGTCGTGTATTTCCACAAGCGACCGCGAAACGTATCACGATTAAGAGTATAGACAAGTTGGTAGTAAAAAGATTAATTAATATTGTCAAAAAAAAAACAACGCACTAATTATAGAGTAGAACTTACGCATGTCCGCATTCAAACGTAAATCGTCTTCAGGGCGTTCGTATTGTAATCTAATTTCGACCCTGAAACACCATTACAGAAATTATAGTTCAGCAGCGGTCATTGACCTCAATTAGAATTCGTGCTATTATACTCTACGCGATCATGTGGACGGACTCCCGCGTCGCCGTTACCACAAAATATGTAGGTGTACTTATTTTGTGCCGATATCCTTCGCCGACATCCGCTCCATCGACGTCACACACGCTTCTAGCTAATCATCAGTTTCCTCTTCGCGCCGCACTCTATGGCATATATTTAAACAGAACAGTATTGCGAGAATTCAAATTAAGATGAGAATCGCTGCAAGTTTTTTTTTTTAATAAAACGTATTTTTTTCTTCCCATTTTTCAAGTGTACGCACGGGTTGCCGGTCGAAATTATCTTGTTCTGCCCTATTCTCAAAACCAAAAGAGAATGAAAAGAATTTACTTGTCCGTGTGATTTCCTCACTGTCGGCGACCACCGTACGGATAAAATTGCGAGATTGTGGTGTCCACTTTACACAATTTACGATCAAATTGCGTTTCACAATTCATGTTAAATTGTAACAATGTGCAATATATGCGGATGCGTTAACATTCGGCGGAAAAAGCAAGCGAGTGCGGGCAGATATAAAAAATAGGTTTCGGGGCTAAAGGTGTTATTTGTCACTGTACATTCAATAAAAAAAAATCTGTAATACGGTTGACTCTACAGACCCTTCCTCAAACTTCCCGCTACAATATTTATCGATGTGTCTTTGCGCTTCTCGAGTTCAAAAATATAGCTGTCTCAAAATTCAAAGATTTATTTTTTCTAGTTCAAAAATTCGAAAGACTTTATACCATTTTTGAAACTTTTTAATACTTTCGAGCTCAAATTCTTTAAAAATATGTATACCTAACGGTAAATTATTGAGTTTGAGCTCAAAAGATCTGTTTTGTGCTATTTCAAGCTCTCTAAGCTGAAAAATATCATTTTAATACATTTTCAGCTTTTTGAGCAAAAATATCTAATTTGTTTAAATAAAACGCGACTTTTTAAATAACTCCGATATCTATTGAAGTCGTGGTTCAATTTTTATCTGCTTTGCAGTATTCAACACAGTTTTCAAAGGAGAAAAATATGACCAAGAACCAATTCATCGAGAATTTCACATTATTTTAAAAAAACTCTTTTTACGAATTTTTCGTTAACGATATCTTTCGAACGAACCAACCGATTTCGATGCAGCTTCGGTCGACTTTGTCTTATTAATAGAACAACTGATTAGATTTTAGAATTTATCGGTAGAATAGTTTAAAAAATATTCTAAAAAAACACTGAAATTTTTTCTCCAACGATGTCTCTTGAACAAATCAACATATTTTTAAGCAATTTAAGGCAGTCGATGCGCCTGTTTTGAAAAAGCATTGATTAGATTTCGATACCGATCGGTACAGTAGTCTAGAATTTGTTTCAAAAAAACATTTTTCTGAATCCCCAAAATCTACCGCACGATACGAGGTCGTTTCAGGAAGTCTAAGATGAGTGGAACCCTTTCAAATATCGCAAATTGCGCTTCGATCGGTTGATCTGTTCAAAAGTTATGAGAGGAGAACATACGCACTCCCACACTCACGCACGCCATACGACATATAGACATTACTCGAAAAATTGTTGAAATAAATTTCTAGTACCCTAAAATGTAATGATGTGGTGAAAACTCAATTTTCGAAAATCGAGGTGAAAACAGTAACTTCCCATTTATATAATTTTTTTTTAATTGTTATAGAGATAAGCTAAAAATATAAAGGTATAATTGGTCTAATGTTTTTCTCTTAATTTAAATATGAACGCGAACTTGTTGCGTTAGCACGAAACTATTTAATTTGTTTCCAACTATACTTTGCCAACAGTTTTGCTTCTGTGTATATAGAATTTTTTTTTATACTGATTTGTAGGATGAGTACTGATTAGACTTGAAAAAATATTTATGCACATAAATTTCAGGGCTTCAGTTCTACCCGCACTTGTCCGGTTTTTTTTTCGATAGGGCCGTAGGGTTAATGCTTAACGTTCGTAATTGCAGTAAATATCGCTATAAAGTTTAATTATATACTTAGCGTTAAACAGAACTTATTACTGCGGCCTATTAGTATTAAACTATTCTTTTAATTTTATTACAATGTCTCTTTCATGCAAACAATGATTAAAACAAATGAGCTTTTTTAGGATCAATGCGCTTGAATATTCTCAAATTAATTAGTAAAATTAAACTTTCACTTTCTTTCGAAATATATTTTGTGCATTTTTCATGTGTTGATAATCAAAGGAGACTTTTCATGAATCTATGCAGTTCCGGCCTGCATCTTGCACATAACCAATTCACAAACGCCATTGGTAAACTTGGCTGTCATTTTGACGTATTTTAGTTTAGTTTTTTTGTACACAGCTATTGAACACAACTATAGACCATATTCAATTTAAATAATAATGATGACATAAGACATATTCAAGATAGAGAGAGATAAAGTCATACGAGCGAAAGAGAAGATGGTAGATTAGTATAGCAGTCTTTTTCTTTGTGTATATTTCATCCCTTTCTTTCCGCCGGACATCGCCCATAATTGAAGAGTTTATATTGATTAAAGCATATTGAAATATGAAGAACGTTCGAAAATCATAGCTATAAAACTCAACACACTAAATAAAACAACAAAAAAGGATGTATAAAAAGCTATGCTTTTAATAAATTGTATATTTTTAATTTATAAACTAAACTGGTATGACAAGGTTTATTTTGTTATTAAGTTATCTCTTATGTTACAATTAACTTGTGATTGCTAGTTAACAACTTTCGAAACAAACATATTATTAAATAATGCTTTTCTACAACAAAAAAATACTTGATATTTACAAAATGAAAGAAACTTTTCCTTTAGAAAGTTAATTCAGTTATAAATATTGAGAACCAAAATATTATGAATTTTTTTAACACTCTTGCGTGACTTGTGCGTGCGCAGCAGATGAATGGCCGCCTTTTCAATATAAGTGGTGACGATGATAAGATGAATTGTATCAATTCTTTTTATAGATATTATAATCCAAGAATAAAAGAAAATGAAGAGCAGAAGATGGCAGTGCAGTGCATTGTTTCCGGAACTTCAGGCAAAGCCCCTTATTTGGTTCATGGCCCCCCAGGAACTGGAAAAACTATAACCATAGTAGAAGCCATCATACAAGTATGGCATTTATTTATTTTTTCCTTGAATTTTCTAAAATTAATATTTTTCTGAATAATAATTAATTTAATGCTTTTCATAAGGATTTCCTTATGATTTACTACATTATTTAAAATGGAAAATATCCCTAAAATATTACACCTTGATATGTATGTACATATTAAATGTTAATATTTATTTACTTGTATTTAATTTGATGTAAATTGATTTTTAGATTATTCATATTAGCATTTTAATCTGGTTTTATAAAAACGCATTTAAAAGTTCAGAATGACATGTTTTTTATATAATATAAAAATATAAATATTTGAAAATGAATTTTGAAAAATATAAAGTAACTTATTAACTTCTACATAGATATTGCAAGACATATAAATCAATAACATCAAAATGTTCGATTGGTTCTGAGAATAAGGCCTTACTTTATTTATTTATTTTTTTCTTTTTGTGATTTACATAGGCGGAACTTATACTTACAAAGGAATAACATTCTTAATAATAAACCATTATTTCAATCTCCTCCTTTTCATATTGATTTTGGATGTTCCCCTTTTTCTCTTCATTTTCGTAGTTAACTATAATAGTATAGATGTTACTTGTTTTATGAATAATCATAATATCATATACATTGATGTAGGTGTATATTATATTATATCATATCAAAAATGTATTATTTTTGCACTTTATTTTAACGATTGATAGATGTTTATAAATGGTAAACAAGCAAAAAACTGTAAGACTATGTCAATGGTTATTTACTAGTGCAGTAATGTAATAAATAGAATGAATTTAGTTTTGATTGAATTTTTTTGTTCTCTTAACAGTTGGTGGCGAAAAGTTCTAAGAACAGAATTTTAGTTTGCACAGACTCAAATATGGCAGCAGATCACGTTGCATGTATGCTGTTGCAATACAAAGAAAAATTAAAAGTTGACGACTTTCTTATAAGAGTAAATTCAAGGAATAGAGTTTGGTAAGTAATTCTTGTGTTTATTTTCACAAATTTGTATGTTCAACAATTTTTTTAACTATGAAACCGAAAATTACGAATAATAAGAGTTCAACACCAAAAAATAAAAGACTTCACCGGTAGCGCGCACATGGCTTTTTAATCAGGATGGGCACATTTATTAGACTTTGTGTGATACATGAGTCGCACTATAAATTTCTGGAAATGACCACTTACATAAACAATATTTAGTACCTAATAATTTAAGTGCGTGCATTGATTATTTTATTATATATTTTATTATATTACGAACATGGGCGACATTATCTGGAGTGCCTATCGAAGCAGGCCTTCCCGCATGTTCTTCATTTAAAGCGACTTACCTCCATTACGAAATTCTCTAAACCTTAGAAACGCAGTAGCATACGCATGTACGCACACACGCACGCACACACAAACAAGCAGAGAGAGAGGTGATGGGAGAGAGAGAGATCACGCAAAAATAATGAAAATATATTCCTAAGATCCTAAAACGTCAAGATATATTATAAACTACATTTTTGAAAATCGGACTGAAAACAGTATCATCCAAATTTTTAAAAATCGTTCAATTTTTATAAAGGAAAATGAAAAATGAGAAATATTGTAATATTTATTTTTCATATAAATGAGAGAAATATTCTTTTTTATCTTTCTAAACACATCAAACTGAAAATGAAATGTGAAAACAATGTCAAGCTACCAAGCAACTGATTTGTTTATCTGCATTGTATTGCGTCTGGATTGTATGACTGCATGTCACATGGGGTGGTTGGAAATGCATCCGTTTGTATGCAATTTAAATTGCATTCGGATTGCATGATTGCATGTCACGTGAGGTGGGAAGATCATCAACAATCCTCACATCCCGGTAAACGTGACTCTACATTTTCCTTAGGATGTGCTGATATGGCACGAAACGAACGCGAAAATAACAACATAACTATGTAGCGGACTACACTGAAAAAAAAACTTTGGTTAAAATAACAAAACAATCAATTTCTTAAGGTTAATATAGGACCTACATACGTATGACGTTATTTTTATTAAAAAAAATATTGAAGTAACAAAATCTATTAATGCAAATTTAATCTGTGTTATAGTGAAGTTATTATTTTATATTGTGTTATAAATAATACATCATTTAAATATTACTTTTATTTAAGGAAACTACTTATGTATTTCTAATAAAACTGTGTTCATGAAGTCTATTAAAACACTTTGATTGAATTAAAAAATCAATTTAACTCTTTAAGGGCGCGATTATAAATCTACCTCCTCCCCTCGCACGCGGAACTGTTTTCTATTATCCTCTGAAAAACGCAACCTAACTGCAAACTTAATCATTTGTACTGAAATACTGATATTTATCATGTTATTGTATTTTTTTTTCAATTTATTATTGGATTTCTAATGCACATGAAATACATTGTTACAGACTTTTTATTTTAATGGGAATATAATAGGAATGTTGCAGTGTTGCACAAACCAACTAGAATCACATAGGTTAAATTTCAGTGCACATTAATTCAATAAAATACACTATTATTTTACAAAAGCTAGATAACTCTTTCATGGCATTATTATAGATTTGATAAACTTGCCTATACAATAGTAGAAATACATACTTGTAGTAAAAAATAATGACTATGAAAATCGCTAATGGTGCGCATACATTTCCTTGCCGACCGTTATAAACCCGTCGTGTTTATAGTTGCCGACTACAAGTCGTAAAAAGGATAAACTAGGAATAAAGTTATTATTTCTTTTTTATATGTGTGATTTTTTCATGAAATACAGAAATCTTTCCAGCTATCACTGCAAAATGCAATGACTGATTTGCTCTTGGCCACATTCAACACTATTTTTATAAATATCTAATAATTTCGCAATAAAATTAAACTGAGATAAAACTATTAAAGAGAATTGTAAATTTTCTAACATAAGTGACTCAAAAGGTATATATTTTTTGCTGTCTTATTTTTTAAAGAATACATTTCAATTTCGTTTAACAAACTAAGTATAACCCAAAAATTGAAAATGAACTTTGTATTTCGCGGCAGAGAACGAACGTGCGCGGGACATATATATATATGTATAGATATACTGTGCGTGTCCAACCGATTGGCTAACTTGACGGGATATATAGAGTCCGGCGCGAGTTTGTAAAATTAATATACTGTTCCCACGATGCAAGACTTCAAATATTAAGCTAAAAAGAACAAATAATACACTTTGAACTCAGCCAAAAGGTTAAGAAGTGACAGTGTTGAAAGGTTCTTGGAATCGCTTAAGTCTCCTTCTATGGCGTGATACAAACTTTTTTTGTTAACGCCATCTACCGAACAATATTAAAAATAGTTTTTTAACTACAAAATTCTTTTAATAACCAAACTGTATTGTGTAGAAATAATGCAATTATTTCTTAATGTTAACAAAAAACTTTTCATTGGTATTATCATAAAACATGTAATTTTTATTTTACGAATTACCATTGTTAACATAAGCTTTGCATAATGTTACTTTTAGCTAAGAATAATATTTGAATCTATAAGGTAAATTAAAGCAATTTTAATCAAAGTTAATTGTTATAAGATTTTTTTTTTGCTTATATTATGACACCTATATTATTTTTGTAAAAGACTATTTATTTTTTATTTAATATTTTCTACCCCTGCATTTCATAAAATTCTATGGATAAAGTAATTGTCAAGTTAGAACGGCTTAACCTATTTGTACTTATTTTAAAAATAATTCGAAATTAATTTTGAACATATTTTACTATCTTTTTATGTTGGACTTACAATATGATCTTATGTATTTCACAAAAGATTTTCGTATTTAGTCACGTAATACTATGTATTATACATATTTTTTTTATACACCTTAATTTAAAACAAGTATGTTTTTACTTTATTTTAACATAATTTATAGTTACAATTATCTATGCAAAAAACTATTGGTAAAATCAATGTAGTAAACGTTTACTGTGATATTTCTTTCAGTAAATATAAATTTTTGTATTATTTATTATTACTAAATACTGTTTATTATGTTTGTCATGAGAACTGTTTTGTGTATTTTACAAAGCATAAATGTTAAATTAATTAAAGTTCCTAATATGTATGTAGTATCAAAAATATATTATTGCCTTTATCAACAAAGTCTATTGGTAAATTTAATCACTGTCATTATTTAGTCTTACTTTTAAATTGGTCTTTTTACAAACAATTCATTTGAATTGACTATATTCAAATACAACCATATTTTTATGTTTAATACGACATACAAAATTGTAATTTTAAATCAAGTTCTTGTCAAGATAAATTGTCAATAAAACAGTTGTTGAAACGATATCCATTTTTTTTCAGTATAATATGAATAAAATACTAACACATGCTTAGATACTACGCAATCGTCTCGGATTAATATTCAATTTATTGGATAGGAATTCGTAGTGGAAGAATAGATTCGATGGACAGCGGTGGGTTGCATGCTGCATGTCAATGCAAATTGCAAGAATGTTTAAAATTAAAGAATTTTTTTTTTTCATAAATTCATTATTAAACAGATAAACCAACAAATTTAAGTTTTCGTGAGCATGTAGTCCCTCCTTAAAATAATATTTATAAGGTTCGAGTTGTTTTATGTGTTATTCATTTCCAATCCTCCATTATGTTTACATATTAATGAATTGAAAAAATCTTTGTTTCACATCATATCTTCAGTAAATAAACTTAAAACATCTCAAAATGAAAGTCAGTGTTTCAAATTTAATTATCACGTCATATCATAGTGAAGAGACATATAAAATTTATTCCGTTATATGATATTTATTGTATGCAACAAAATTCAATTAGGTCTTTGATTGCATTAGACTGAATCATACTTTATGAAAAAGTATTTGGAAAGATAACACATATTAAATAAATATTGACTTAATTACAGTTTAACCATACCCGACATAGAATAATATTTTTGAAATAAAAAATTGATATATCCAGTCCAGCTCATAATTACAACCTTTGTCATTTTTATTTCTCGTAAAACAAACTGTGTAATATTATAGATGATACCAGTAATATTATAGATGAATGAGAATGTTTATTAATAATATTAAGTAAGGAGTGATTTATATTATTAATTATTGTTAATTTCACAGGGAAGTAATGCCACCTGTTTTACACCCGGTTTCAAATGGCCATAGCTATGAAACATATGTCTTTAAGAATTATCAAGAGCTATCTAATTACAGGGTGGTTGTAACCACTTTACTACATTCAGCAAAATATGTATCGTGGAGTTGTTTAAGTAACTTGTTTATAGAACAGTACAATGATAATAAATAATGCAATGCAAAAAATATGTAACTATATGTATATGCCATTTTGTTTTTTCCTCCTGAATAATGAATACCTTCTCTTTTATCATGTTTTTGCATGTTATTTCTCATATATAAAATTGACAAACTTATCCAATTTACTGTGGTAAAGCTATACTTGTATACATATATATTACAGCCAACTTGATTGTGACACAAAATCAACTCCGAATTTAATATTTGTTTTATAGATATTTGAAATGAAAAACTTTAATGAGTAGCATGTTCATTTAAATATTTAGTGCTAAATAGTCATTTTCTGTAAAGTCAAAGATGAAGACTTGACTTTTTGAAAATCTGTAATTTGTTTGAAATACCGAAATTATAAAATCATATCAAAATTTAATAATTCGTAATTATCTTAACATATGTGGATAAAGTAAAAAAAAAAATTGGACTCAGATTTTTTAAAGGAAATATACCAAGAGTGCTTGTCATATATGACCTATAGAACATAAATATTGGGTATCTTTTTTTATTTATCTGAAATACATGTTACTGCACCAATAATTAAAAAATTACAGAACAGGAAATGAGAATAAGTTCAAATTACAAATGACGCACCTATTCATTGATGAGGCAGCACAGTCGTATGAACCTGCATGTTTGGTGCCCATCACCGGCCTCCTGGCGCCGAAGGGTCAGCTAATCCTGGCTGGGGATCCACATCAATTAGGTCCGATCTGCGTTTGTCAAGCAGCCGGTAGGCGTGGCCTGGGTGAGTCAGATATAAGACTTTGGTTGTTTTCTGTCGCATTGTGATGTTTATAAGAAATCACTATTCTAAAATTCTTACAGGTTTTTATCTTCGGAAATAGCTTTCTTTTTCAACATTAATATTTATTATTTCTCCATTGACAGCTACATCATTGATGGAGCGTCTCCTAAATACACATGAGAATCTGTATAAAAATCCAGAAACATGCACAACCTATATGACCATGCTTAAGAACAATTTCAGGTCCCATCGAGAAATATTAGAATTACCAAACAGATTATTCTACAAGAACCAACTTAAAGTATGTAGAATAATTCATATTTTTTTTTCGCCATTTTAAATCAATACATTGGCTTTCAGAACATAGCAAATAATTTTTAAGATAATTAAAATGCTTTAACCTATTGCTCCATCAAAATTTTATATTTCGTTAATCCTTAATATTAAGGGGCTCTTTCACCACCTCATTTTAAACTGACTTTAACAAAAAGTCACTTTTAAAATAAAATTTTTAACGGTTGTTTGGAATAAAAGTCATTAAAGGGAAGACATTGAATGCAAATTTTATTTTAAAAGTGATTTTTTTATTAAATATCAGTTTAAAAAGAGATCGTGGAAGAGGCTCTAACTGAAGTAAATATAAAAAAAAAAACAAATTTTACTTTAACTAGGAATTTTTCACACACATTTGAAAACTAGAGTAGCATAATTTTTCTGTGAAAGCAACTTTTTTAATTATTTATGGAAAGAAAATTTTAAAATTGTGCTTATTGTACATTATTAAGCATTATTACAACTATATGCAGCAACCTAATACTAATTTCAAGAACTACTTATCCATAAATCGAACTTTATCACATAAAAAAAACTAAAATTTTATTAATAATAAATGGAAAAGAAAAGAGAAAAGAAATATTTTAAATTTTTGATCAATATTTCAGTCTGTTTGTTCGCACATATCTCTAAAATTACTGAATGGATTTTAATCTTTCATGAGTAGAAAGAGTCCGGCATAGAACCGAATATAGATAGATTAAATATTTTATTTAAATCGAATGTAAGGAAAAAGTTATTCTCGGTGGGGTTTAGTGGAGTTTTATAATGTATAAAAATTATTTGAAGCATAAAAAGCTACAACATCTCAAAGTTGCCTATATTTTATTTTAATACTAGTATTTGCCCATAAATTAGAACAGTGAGCGACATCGGAGTTGAAAGTGGGATTGGGAGCAGTATCGAGAGACAGGACTGGGACTGGTCAAAACCGAGTGTCGGATCGGGATCAGAATCAAGAGCGTGACCGGAACTGAAATCGAGAAAGTACCAGAAACAGAATCGGAAGCGAGAACAAGATTGGGATTGACAGCAAAATCGTTCAATATAAAAGATGAAAAAACGCAGGAGTGTCTTCCTGTGCACGTCGAGATGTCCATGCGGGCGAAGCTGCAAATGGAAGCCTTTGTAATGATATAGTGTTCTATATTATTCTTAATGTATACATTAAATCACCACACATATATTCTAAGAGAAATATTAGGGTTGAAACAATTTTACTGCGTAAAAAGAACATTAGCTAATTAAAAGTGTATTTATTGACAAGGTTTTGCCCATGTTTGATAGATATTTTCATCTTTATTGAAACGTGAATCCTTATCCAAATCGTCAAAGTCATTTTTATCCTTATATCAATCCCGATATTAATCATATTTTCTATTTCAGGCCCTCACTATTTGAGTTTCTCTTTTTTATCTCCTTTCCCCCCAAATTAACAAGCGCCAAAATTGACATTCATAATTCATGAGCGTCATTCGCTGTAAATTAATGAGCGCCAGGGTTTTTAATATTGAAATTGTTTTTTCTATCGATTGAGTAGGGGCCTTTTTGTAAAAGTTTGATATTTTTATTTAGAAAATTGCAAAAAAAACCGCTATAATGTTTTTTTTTAGTTTCTAATTTTTATATTGAAGATTCACTTAATATCTGTAGTGCATTTTCATTATTTTTAGAAAGTAATGAAAATTTATGCAATTAGGAATTAATTAAAGTTGGTGATTTTACAAACACAATTTGCATCGAATGCGAAAGACAGTACTGATATTGGTTTATAATGACTAAAAACATCAATTGTTACATATTGTTTTTGTTGAATTCATTTTCAATATACCCTAAAGTCGCACAATATCTGTGATTATTTATTTAGTGTTGTAATCTATACATTATCCTATAATAATTTTCCCACAACCGGTGTGTATTTTTCGATGACTACTAGTTTATCTCAATTTATTTTTGTTCCACTAGTATTTAGCACCGGAAGATCCCTTGAGTAGAGTAAATATTTTAGAAGGGTGTGATGGTGACGCAGCCATCGTTTTTCACAGTATCAATTCCAAAGAGCAGAGGGATGGAAGATCGCCAAGGTTTGTTTTCAAATTCTTTTGCTGATTTTTATTTGTAAATATATATGTATATATATTTTTTTTTTTTAAGAGTATAACAACTTAAAAGTATTTCATTTTGTGTGAAAAGAAAAAGGGCCAGTAAAAAATGTGTTGATTTTTTCCAATTTAGTAAATAAAAATTGAAAATGGTTGAAAAACAATTTGGAATCATCTAAATGTTATAATATCATTTTAATTATCTTAAGTAATAAATATTTCTATATTGCACTATTTAGAAGTAAAATTGAATTAATATATAGGCTAATAAAAGATTGAATCTTTAAGTGTAAGATGTGTGGCTGTGACTAAAACTTGAGCATACTAAAAACTTTGTATATTTTTTGGCTGTACCCATTCCAGGAGTGTTACATTTAATTTTTTTTACTGTTTGAATATCTTATTTGTTTCAGTTATTTTAATATGAAAGAATTGGAAATGTTGCAACGCTACGTAAAAAATCTGATTATAGAACACAAAGTGTCGCCTGAAGACATTGGTGTGATTGCTCCTTACGTGAAACAAGTAATGATATTTTTATATCTTAATTCTCTATAAACTAAGTGGATTTTTTTGTATATGTAGATATAGGTGATTAACAGGAAAATTATTTATAAAAACAGACGGATCATCCAAAATACAAATATTTAAACAGTCCATGTGAAAATATAGTTTGATAATAAATCAGTGATTATATTAAATAAAAACTGGCCAAGAGCATGTCGAACCATGCTCATTATAGGGTTCCATGCTCATTATTACAAAAAAAAATGAAAATTTTTATAAAACCTGTTATTTTGCATTCTCCCTGTATCATATGCTATGATGTCAATTATATTTATTTAATTACATTAATATTCATGCAATTGATCAATTTATGTTAATGTGAAACATATGTAATACAAAAATATGAGACGTATATTTCCGATTTTTGATACGGTTTTTTATATTGCAGGTGTATAAAATAAGATCTTGGCTCCAAAAAGAGAACTATGATGCTGTTGAAGTGGGTACTGTTGAAGCTTTTCAAGGAAAAGAGAAACGAGTCATATTAGTTACAACCGTTCGAGCCAACTGCAATCTCTTGGACTATGATGCTAAATATGGACTAGGCTTTTTGGTTGATGATAAAGTGAGTATCTTAAAATTACTTCACACAATCTGATATTCTTAATTATCAAAGTGTTATAAAAATATTATACTTATTCTAGAATTCTGTCTGCCAAAAGCTTTGTATTGTATATCTATTAATGTCATTTTATTGTACCTAATACTTTTACTATAAGCCATTTTTCCATACTTTGTATCTATGATTATCATTTAATATATGACTTACATTGGTACAATTAAGTGATTTAACATTTATGAATATTTTTCCAAAAAGGATATTGATATAAAATTTTAAAATAATTATGAATTCCATTGCTATAACCATCATCATGTTAAATTTTGACAGCCACAAAGGTCATGCACCATGCACAAACTAAGAACATTATTTTTGTTATCAGCGGTCTTAGCAACATGCTGATTTAATTAAATTTATCAATTTTAATATCAAATGATATGTCTTTCCGGCAAAAACTATTGTAGATATAACATTGTTCTAAGGTAAACATTGTAGTTGATATCAAAATAAAATCCCTACTTAAATTAATAATGTTTTATAAAAAGATAAATTTGTAATTGCATTCTATTTGCAGTTCACATGTTTAGACTCTGTTCCCATTTTATTCAAAGTTCTGCAAAAGTATCCGAAGTATGGATATTTTTAGATAACAGTACAGTCTAAAGATTTTGCTCAATAAAATGTTTATTAGAAATTATTTATATCGAAGGCTATTCAGTATTTTAGTGGTTATTTATACACTTTCTCTCTCTCTCCCATAATTCACTCATAACCTTTATGGGTTTAATTGTACACAGCTGCTAACAGTCAACAAATTATTGACTGTTTTGTATGAAGTGTACTGCCTTTATAAATCTCGTGATGGTTTTGGTTTAATAGCTTTCGATAAAATTATATATTCCTTACTATTATTTATTAAATCGAATAAAAATATTGCGTTCCGTTACAGAGATTCAACGTGACATTGACGAGAGCGAAAGCAAAGGCTATAATCATCGGCAATGCGCCCTGCCTCGAGAGAGATGTGAAATGGCGCGAATACATGTGGAAATGTAAAGCTCATCAGACCTACTTCGGCGCTGAGAGCGAGCAGTTGCCGAGGACTCTCACCCTGCTTGATTTCGTTGTAGGCAAAAACTTTAGGAAGTACGGCATCTATTCGAGTTTGCTGGAAAAGAAAAAAAATGAAAAACAGTTTGCTGTGTAAATCAGCCCTAATTGCTATCATAAAGACTGAAATTAAAATGCCATATTAAGTTTGAAGAGTCAACCTCTGTTCTTTATTATAAAATAATGACAATGTTCATTAAATTTTGCAATGTGATCCCTCATACTACCTACTGCATAGTTTAAATGTGTTTGTGAATTTTTTTTCAGAGCATATACAGGAAAAAAATGCGCAAGCGCTAATATTTTTTTTTATTACTGATATCTTAATCTCTACTCTTTTCAATTACTATTCTCATTTTATTTTTTTTTCTTTCATTATCAATTGCTTAGAATACCTGTATGCTGAAAATAACATTATTAATTTATCTTTTTACTTTTTTTTATCTATATCATTCTTCTTCACTTATGATTATTGATTATGACATGATTGCTCTGAAGTTGGAAATATATTTTAAAAGAAATCTACTTTCACCAAAGAGCTTCAGTAGTCCTGAAACTTACATACCTATCCGTTAATATCTATGTAGGTAGTAATAGTGACAAAACCTAATGTATGTCACAAATATGTTTATAGGGTTGAAAAAATGGCACGAAATTTGATGTTTGAAATATTTTATGATGAAAGAAAAGAATAATTCGTCTCTTCAAATAGTCGTAAATTATAATTTCTTCAAGAATTTGGCAAGTACAAGAAATTTTTGAATTGAACTAAGTTTTAAACCAATCATTTTAGCAAGAGTGACATTATACTATTTTTCTTTTATGGCAACATTCCAATGTTAAAGCACTATGGAAGATAAAACCAAAGGTAGAGTTACAGATATGATATTTCTCTCCACAAAAAAATCACGTTTTTAATACTTGGTTCATAAAAACGTAAATATGAAGCAAAATTGGGATATTGTTGAAAAGTATATATCAAATTGTTCACTTTATTATTTATATGTAACTCTTAAATCTTGGCTGTCATTTTAGTCATTTGTTTAAGAGCTTATGATTTTCATAATTTGTTTTTAAACTCAATATCTGTTCCATTAGGTAACTATATGTTATCATGTTACAATTATTTGATGCATGTCTACTATGCTTTTTTACATTAATGTTTTGACACAGTTTTGGAACCTTTTAGAAAGCAAAAAAAATGTGAATAAGAAATATGAAAATGTGCCTTTGTTTAATGATTTTATATAATGTTTGCAGTTAACTTATACAGTTTACATATAATTCAAATTATTAATTTTTTGAAAATCCTCCTTGGATCGATGTTAATGGTTTCTTTGGACATATCCCTTGTTCAAGTCATCTATTATAACTTCAACATCAAGTATAGTGTGTTCTAAATAAAATGTTACAACGAGAGCAATAGGTAAAACTAACATAGGTCATCACTAGATATTAAGTTTGACATAAAATTACCACCGCAACGCCTGTCTGACGTCCAGATAGCAACATTTTTTGACGACGATGGTATTTCGATACGTATAAAGAAGGCTTGTTCCTCGTGTGCGCTTGTGGAAAAGACGACAATATCCAATTATTACATTTATGTCAATAAGATGAGTGATATGACAATTTGCTTATTTGTCGGTTGTGTAATTTATTATGGAACAGTGGTCTTATTTAAGATCGTAAATATTAAATTAATACTAGTCCATTCTAAATTACCAAATAATAAATGTACCGTTTAAATTATTAAACCTTGGAAGGACATTTTCAATAGAAAGGAAGAGATCAACTTTTTTTTTCAAAAATATTCACTTTTGGTTTTCAATGATTTTAGAAGTTCTTGTTCCTTTTTTAATAGCGATTTTATTAAATGTACACATAATTCTGATATATTTAATATTCATAAATATTTCCCCAATACATTATTTTATAGTAATTAAATTCAATTACGTGCATTTAACATTGATGTGGCTACAATCAAAATTTCTCTTGCTCTAAACGGAAACATTCAGTAAGGTTAGGTACTTCCAGATCACAATATTGAATATATTAGTCCGCCGTCAAGTTTCTATATAAATTTATGATGCACGTTAATTGTTCCAGAAGTACATATGTATTTTAAAAGAAATGTCCATTTGTTTGGCATTCTATTACTCTGAAAAGAAAAACATTTTTTACAGTGCCTTATAATGTCATAAAGATTATATGATTGCTATTCAAAATATTGTAATTCTAATTTTCTTAATTAAGTGAATAGATTAGTATTTTTATTTTAATAATTTTTAATTTTTATCTATATTCTTATAATCAAGTTTATATGTATGTTATTAAATGTGTGTTTGCAATATTTTAAGTATTTTAACTTAAGCTAATAATATTACATATGCAAAATAATGACATTAGCTACTCCTTGTAAGTTACATGGAACAAGTAGTGCTGACAGAACAAGTTAATATGGCACATGGTAACACTTACCTAGATGAGTAAGAAAGTATTTACTATGAAACAATGGTCTTTATTTTAAATAAATATAAGGCATGTTTTATCGAGATTATATTTAATCGTATGGTGAATAAATTTCGTATTTTACAAGGTTTCAATTGGAAGTGCCTAATTGTTTAAGGCCAAAAATGTTAATTAAGATTTGTGGTAAGGTTTTAAGAAACATTTTGCATGTGGTACATTCCTTTTAAAAGAATTTTTAATATAGTACTTTTGATAAGTGTTATTTTTTATATCCAGATTTAGCTCCGATTTATAAGCAGTAATCGGCAAAATTTTTGAAATGTAAATTATTTTTTGTTTGCAGTATTAAAATCAATATTACATTTTGATATCTATGCCTTACGTTTTGAGTATATTATTGCATTAAATATTCTAAATCATTCCATGTTACAGTTCTATGCTAGTTGCAAGTTATTGGTGCTTATTGAGATACCACATTTTTCTGTCAATTAAAATATTGTTCTTGAATGTTTTATTTTCATTTTATACTATTTTCACCAGTTTACAAATAATTACAAACAATTCTAAATAATTGCAGTAAGTGCATGGTAATTTAATATTACAACATAGAAAATAGGGGAAATAAATGCGAATTGATCATGCATACACAGGACATAAGTTCCAAAAACAAATTTGAAAGTTGAAACTGATGTTGCGATCTTTATTGAGGCATTTAAGATAAAAAAAAAAGAAAGGTAACCAATTCAATATGTATGTGAGGGCAGGTCCATCGCTTTTATTGAATAATGAAATATATCATGGCAACTATTTAATGGTACTAAAATTAATGCCAAATCAATGCGGCATAGCCAAGAGTCAGACTTCCCTGTTCATGATCGACACTATGCACTTCTATTTTCATTTTTTTTTTTATACACAAAATTACCCAGTAAACGCATATTGTTAAGGAGCCCATAGTGTCGTCCATGGATATGAAGAAGAGAAGCATCAGAGAACTGTGATAGCCCACCCAAACGAAAACTCTATTTTCAATATAACACTGATATATTCTGCGATCTAACAATCTGTTATCTGCACTATTTGAGTAAAATAATGAGTGAGACAAATTTTGCGATCTATCAGATTTTTAAATAAATTGCTAAGATAAATTTTGCTATTCAACAGATGTCACTATTTCAATAAAAATATAGGGATTGAACAGATGGCGCTAATTAAATAGAATACTTAGATAATTTCTGCCATCTATCAGATGGCATCATTTAAATAAATCACAGATAAATTTTGGAGACTAACAGATGGTATTAAAACACGGAGAGACATTCTGTGATCTAACAAATTACACTATTGAAATAAATTACTAAGACAAATTTTGTTGTCTATTTTAATTGTGCCATTGTCTGACTGATGGCACAATTAAAATAGAATGCTGAGATATATTGGACCCAGTTAAGCAATAAGGATCTAAACGACAAAAAGTCACTTTTGAAATATTGACGTTTAAAATTTAGCGGTGTTTTTTTACGCACGCCTTGCTTTGAATTTCTAATAGATTTATGCAAAATGGATATAAAAATAATGATTACTGATTGTTGTATTTATGGTTGTGTAATTATATATTTAACAAAGTATTAAAAAATAATGACCCCAATATGTGGATTGGTACCTTACATCCTTATTAGGCCGTATATTGGGTTTTTTGTTTGGATCTTTTTACTGATATAAAATTTCGACCTTATGGGTCATATATTTAACAATCTTGTGGATTGGATCCTTATTGCTTAAGTACATCTAATTTTCGATCTAACAGATGGCATTCCTTAAATAAGATATTGGAGTGAGAGAAAATAACAGATCATGTGTTTAAAAAACAAAAAATAAGTACACCAACGCAATAATCGGAATAAAGGCGAAAAGCTTAACACCCTCGCAGGTAAAACGTGAGCAAAAAGTTAATATATTTAATAAAAAATAGATTACGATGTTCGTGACATTACACAAAAAAAAAAGAATTTTTGAAACACGTCATGAATTCCTACCAACTTACATGATATTCTTACTAACTATTGTAAGCTTAAATTTATCCGCAAAAAATTAAGTATTGAAAGCAACGTTAGTCTTGAAGTCATCGTCGAAGTATGTTATAAGAGGAAATAACTTGCACAACAGATATTTGCGTATGCATTCTCAGTTATAATATTAAGGATTTGGAACACAATTTTGAGTGTTGAACCGTCACGAGTATTTTTAACCGACTTCAAAAAAAAGTAGGCTATCAGTTCGACCTATATGTATTAAATATTGTCAGAATTACAGTTTTTATATGTGAGCCATACCGGCTTTTAAACATTTACATCACATTTCATAAGTATGTATGTTTTTCCGCGCCTATCTCAAAAACCATAAGTCAGATTACATAAATTCTTTTTCAGTTTGATTGTGTATAGTAAAATTTAGGGAACTGTGTAAGTTTCATCAAAATCAGTGGAGTAACTTTGGACATAGAAATAGTTAAATGTGTATAAGTTATTAGGAAAACATGTTGCAAGGCTAACAGCGTAACTCTAAAACATGTTAATATACATTTTGTTCCAATGTTTGCATGCAGTTAGACTCTAGCTAAGCAATCTCGATGAAAATCTCAAAATGTGACTTAACTTTTTAAAAAGTAATCGGGTAATCATTAAATGGTTGGCAACATAAAAATTTTTCGTCACTTCATGTATCATAGTAGATAATTGTGGAGGAATAAGAACTTATACTTTACTTTTATTCAAAATCAAAAATATCTTTATTTCGTAGGTAAAGAAATTACACTTGAAATGCGTCATTGCTAAATCCGTTTCGACATTACCGCCCATTCGAAATGCTGATTCACCATTTGTAAATTATGATTTGATGACGCTAGCTGACGGAGTAATCGCCACATTCCTTTTGATAAAGATCTCACCATTGCAACTAAGTGAGTAAAACTAACGTAGCTTCACCTATAAATACACATAATAATTCTATGAAAAAGACGAAGTAGGTGCTCGTACCTATAAGTAACTTAAGTATCAAGACTAACTTATAGTTACATCCAAAACTACCTGTAAAAGAAAAAGAAATAGTTGAGTAAACGAAAATTGAGAAAGAAGTTTAAATTACCGACAAAGTAGACAGTTACTCTTACCCAATAAATTAATTAGGCATCAAGATTAACTTATAATTCCACCTAAAACTACACGTAGAAGACAAAAAAATAACTGAAAAAGATACTCGATCAAAAAAATGGTTATGTAATTACTTTCAATTACAACTGAAATTTAAAAATGAAGAAATAAAATAAGTAATTTAAAAATTAAACCGAGTTCAAAACTGTAACTTATTTGATAACTAAAAAGAGAGAAGTAAAAGGTTTATCTTTTAAACAATCTCAAGTACATAGCCAACCATTTCTTTGAGGATGGTGTCATGCAGCCTTAATATTGGGAATAAACGTTGTCATTTAGTAGTCTTAGTATGCGGTACGGGTATTGATGAACATGCCATATACTCCGCCAATAGATACCTGAAATGAGTTGAGGTATCTATGTTTGTGCGCGTCCGCGTGTGTTTGTAAAGCTTGTATAGATACAAAGACTGTGTGTGCGTCTCCAAAAGTACAATCAAATGCAAAAGAAAATTATACTATTTTATACTTTTGTATACTTATTAAAATATATTTTAAAAGTATTAATTACTATTATTTTAAATTTAATATATAGAAAGTAGGACAAAAAACTTTCGGAAATTATGTATTTATTTTTACAATTTTGAAATTTAAATTTATGAGCAACAATAAGATAAAAATGCAACTAAAAACGTAAGAGTGGATTTGATCATTTTTAGGTACTTATATATTATTCTGTATCACTACTGGAAATAGTAAACAATGAACTTTCTGTATCGCTGCTAATAGTAAAATCAACATGGAATATGCACTTATTTTTACATGTTTAAACGATAGCTCCAATCGCTTTATAGTTTTGTAAATATATTCAGAAGGAATACATTAAAATACAGCAAGAAATTTTTTTTTAAAATCTAGGAATAATAAACGCCATTTGCCGCGCTTGGTGTGACGTCATAGTTTATGAGAACAAACAATTAACCTACAAACAAATCGTTGAAGTATTGTGTAGTCAATTTTGTATTTTACGATTATAGTGGAACAAGTAAAAACACCAACTTATATGTATTGTATTGTGCTTATGTGTAAAAATATAATAAGTAATTAATTCGATAAAATGTTTTTTCTTATACCGAGAAGTGCAGCCAAAACAATAAATTAAAGCTGATTAAGTATTGCCAACTCACAAAAATATTTATCTAAGAATACAGAATATATTTTTAGTGGAATTCCTATATAGTTGGGTCGATTTCATAGGTTTTTGACTTTAACATTTTAGGAAGCTAAAGTTAAAAACCTCCAAAGTCGACCGAATTACATAAGAATTCCTCTAAATAATGTATTCAATAAGAGTAATAAATTAATATTGGTCAATAAATAATATGCTGTAATAATTTATAATATTCTTTATGAGTAAAAGACAACAACATGAGCTAGCTTCGTCCAAAATCCTGGAAAATTTAAATTGTTTGTTGTAAAAATATGTTTAATCAAAACTCTTAACCTTATTACTGCTTTTTTCCTTTCTTATATCGAAAAAATATGAATAAAAAAAAAGACGAGTGGTGTCGTGGGACACCAGGTAGGAACGAAGTTCCTTCGCCTAATGTAGAATCGACACAATTTGCAAAAAAAAATATAATGTACTTTAAGTGTTATGACAGGAATATGTTTTATTATAAGATGCTACTTAAATCGTTTGGTGATCATTGTAGTGGAATTATGACATTTACTCCTTACTATCTGTTCTTCAATCATCTTCATTTTCTGTTCTTATTGTTAATTCTATTTTCGAAAAAAATTACGATTATTATGATTTATTTCTTATATTTTACCGACATATATTTGTTAATGGAAAATAACCCCGACCGATTCTCGGTAATCGCGCGAAGTCGTAAACAAGTCGCGCGGCCTCATGCCAGCCGTGCCCGGTGTGATCCACCAATCAGTGCTCGCCGTTCGCCGAGCTCGCGTCACCTTGCGCCAATAAACGCGCAGTAAAATAACGACATATCTAAAAATATACGACTGTCGCGCCTGCGCACGTCTCATTTAACGGTTTTATTCCACGGACTTTTTTGTATTCTTACGGTTTTATTCCACGGACTTTTTTGTATTCTTACGGTTTTATTCCACGGACTTTTTTCCACGGACTTTTTTTTACGGTTTTACTATCACATTTTTTTCAGTTCGGTCGCGCAGCAAAATCTCTATCTCCTCCAAGCCCGCCGTAAGGAACTTCGTTCCAATTATAAGCATTTTATTGTCATGATATTTTTTTTAGGAACAGGTAATATTTAATGAGATTAAGTACCTTGTAATTATAGAAATATTTATTCAAACATACCTTTAAGTTCATCATCTCTTTTCAACTTATTTTTATTCGTTTGAGAATAACCAAGGTCGTGTTCTCTCTTGGGCATTGTTTTAGTTCATTAAAGAAATGCGTCGAGTTTTAAAATGTAATAAATATCCAAATTTAATAATTTTATTTAAATATTATTCAACATTAACTATTAAAATATATAATTTTAATTTCATTCAACTTTCATTCAACAACATTCAAATTAATTATGGCGCGCTGCGTTCAACATTTTTTTAAACTCACAAATGGCAACACTTACGCAAATATAACGCTAGCTGATTTAAAATTGATATTTTTTGTAATCATTCATAAATATGTTTTTACATTTTTCTCCTTGAATATATTATCTTTCTGTTAACAAAAAATGATTTAAAATCATATTTATAAATTATTATGTGAAACGAGAGTGGGGGCCTTAACATTTACTACGGTCGATCATGGGGTGTAAAAATTGTAAAATATGGGTAACGTAGTATGAGTATCCGTCCACGTCGCCACCCAGCAAAGTGGACGTAAGAAAATATTTTTTTTATAATATTAAATACCATATTAAAAATCTGAAAAAATTACAGTCTCATCAAGACACTTGAAGAAATATAATTCCGAAATAAATTGTTTTTTAAGTTTATTTTTGTTAAAGTTATTCAATTATTAACTAACTAATTTTTTATGTACTTTAGCTAACATAAAATCTGTTATTAAAGTTTAAATAATGTACCTAAAAATTTTTTTCCTCTGGTAGCCTATTCTTATTTACACAATCAACAAGATTCCGCAGTAAAAATTTACTAAAGTTTGTTTATTTATTTATAATGATTTTTCTAAGTTACCAAAAAAAGAAAAATCCGGAAAATGTTACACTTACACTATAAATCGTCAATATACCATCTTGAAGTTTTGACGATCGGAATGTCTGTGACATATGGAAGGGCGGACGGTCGAACGTGTCCGTCCTGTCTGACGAAACTATAAGGGTTCCGTTTTTACCATTTTGGCTCTGAACCCTAAAAAGGGGAAAATCGTGTAAACAACTAACTATTATAAGCTTCAATTTATCCGCAAAAATTGGAAAAACTGCATCTAATCTATTGAAACCATAGTAAAAGCACGTTATGGAAAGAAATAACTTACATAACTGAGATATTTAGATACAAATCCTCAGGAATAAAACCGTTGATTGGGAATTCAATTTTGTGTGTTGAACTGTAATGGCCAATATACTATTTATATTATATTGAAATTATGAAAACAGAGAACCCGTCACCACGTCGCCGCGTGTTACTAAAACTCTTATAACGATGAATTTGCCTTATCATTCATAGGAGAATCACCATATATTATAATATTATTATTTGTATGCCGATAGTCGACGTCGGATTTTGTTACGTCTGTGCTTCTATGATTAAAATAAAAAATGTTTTTTTCCTTTATTATTTTGCTTAAGATTACAATACTTATATTTTTCATATCTATTTTTTATGACATGTCGAGGGACAATCGGACATTCGAGCTTTGAGAGTAGATAGTCACCTGTGCCCACGAACACTCGCTACTCCAGATGAATCAGACGTGCGTTGTCGGCTTCTTGGAAAGAATAGAATGTCTTATAAAGAAGAGAGTGGGCTGATAAAGGGCGCAGTGGTCTGAGGTGGATTGGACTGATAGACTAGAAAGTGGACCACCGGAACTTCTACGAACTGGAGAACGTGAAAAGTGACAGCGGAAGCTGTTACTTCACGTTTGTTTATTGTGAGAAATATCAAAATATCTTCTAATGCTCGATTTTACTCCACGTATTCAACAATATATGGCAAGTGATCATTCGAAAATAGACAATGTGTTCAGCAATTTATCTCTACAATGTGGAATCATATATACTGTTTTACCGAAAACAAATTTGGATCAGAAAAAAATGTGATAAATATTCAACATAGGGAATCTTCTCCAAGCGAGTTGAATGCGCATTTTTAATGTATTTTAGGGATTTATTACTCGCAATACAAGTATGACGATATAAATTTGTATGAAATTGACTTGTTAGCTTACCCTTATGCCGAATGTCTAATTTATACATCAAACATTTCTAGAAACAATGTCTCTTCCAAAGAAACAGAAGTAGCATGCAGTGAAATCGTTCTTTTCACTAGCTGTTAGACAAAAACCGATTAGATAATTCTACATATTGGAATTCCATATCTTGTCCTTGTTTACAAAAATGTATACCATGATAGATAAAAAGATATGTTTTTTAAAAAACCTAACCTAACCTAATCAATCAACACACTATGTATATACCGAACATTATCTTTAATTATTTTTTTCTACATGAAAAATAATTTATTGAATACAGTTTCAGGCTTCAATAAAAATCTATACCACGATACTATTCGAAAACCGTTTTTACTAAAGTTGTCTAAGGCAAATTTGAATTTTAGAATTAGTCAAAACGATTAATCGTTGTGAATATGAAAAAAATAACAATATCTCTTAAACAAATCTATAAATTTTAATACATTTAGCAATGACCAACGTTGTTTTTAAAGGAGAATAACTGGATATATTTAAGAATGTATCGGTAGAACAGTTTATAAAATATTTGCACTAAAACAATTTCTAAAAAATTTTACCCACGATATCTCTTGAACAAAACAATCGATTTTAATGCAGTTTGCAGCAGTCGATGTAAGTATTTAGGGAAAAGAACTGATTAGATTTTAGTATTAATCTTCTAAAAACAGTCTGAATGCTATTCCGAAAAATATTTTTCGAAAAATGTTCCTTTGGGATTCTCCAAAATCTACTGCACGATACTAGTTCGACGATTCAAAGTCTAAGTACAGTGGTTCTCTTTCGAATGTCGGAAACTGCGTTTCAATCGGTACATTTGTTCAAAAATTGTGAGAGGCTTATCTACACAAACACACACAAGCGCATATTCACAGACATCACATACACATATAGACCTCACTTGGAAAATTGTCGAAATAGATTCCTAGGACCGTTAAATGGCAAGATTTAGTATAAACTTGATTTTCGAAAATCTGGTGAAAACAGTAACTTCCAAATTTTATGGAAACTTTTCGATTTCCGTAGCAGAAAGTTAAAAAATTCAGGATGAACACTATGGCTGACCTATTAGTTCGACGTGCACTATTTAAGAATGACCGGAAACAGGTTTTTCATGATTGCGAACATTTCTCGCATACGATTCTTAAACATTTGAATTGCCTCAGTTCAGGACAAACGGCTTGACTAGCGTGTATAATTGTATAATTGTTTCACCAAAGATGAAAAAGCAATACTACTCCTTGTTCAGCTATATCATTATTTAGTTTTTATATCTTTAAAATATTCATATATGTTGAAATATTTTCTCTCAAAAATTATACTTTACGTGTATAATTAGATAAACATTTTAAGAAATCTAATACTTACGCCATAATACTCGAAAATCTGTCAGAGGGTTTAGCCGGCTACGCATGACGAGTCGGCCCCCAAATGGGAATCGATATCGAAACTTATGCTTTAATATTGATTTGATGTTCAAACACGATTTATGTACTTTTCGCAACCGACTTCAGCTTTGATCTTGAGATAGAAAGCAAAATATCCGTATGCTTGACTATTACTGAATGTGCTATATCTCTGAAGTTAATTAAGATAAAGAAGTGAAACTAACGCGAGGTATTAGGTTACATTACCGAGTATATCACATATATTTTTTTATAATTTTTAGAATAAAAATTTACATTAAAACAATAAAAAAATCATTTTTTTTTCTGAGTTTTCTGTGACTTACAATCACAAAATTAATATATGTTATGCTCCTTTGTGTGCTCTATTACCCATAAAAATTGCGTGAAAAAAAAAGTTAGTGCAACACAATGAAAAAAAATTATATACTTACATGGATTTTTTCAATATAACCTTTCGTTGTCATGCTTTTGGCCATTTTTGAAATAATACTTTGACAACTTTATTTAGAACCTTCGTGTCTCAGTTAAATTAATGTACTCTATGGTGTGCTTGCTGTCTAGTTTCTGTCTAGTCCATCGTTACCAACCCTATTGTTTTAATAATAGATTTGCTATTTTCATATTGAAGCCCCTGTTTTCTATTTCATATTACTGCTGTTGTTCAATTAGCTTTCAGCGCCACCTATTACTATGTAAATATTTTTCAAAAACACTTTAATGTATAGTTATGAAATATAACGCACAATGCATATAAATATTAAAAGAACATTGAACACTAAATTCGATATAACCTATTGCTACATATTTAAAATCATAGAAAAGCATATGAAGAAATTTAACTAAAACATGTATGTTTTTAAAAAGGAAAATGAGTCTGAAAATTCTAAAAATGAGGAAATTGTTGATTAAAGTTGAAAATAATTTTACTTTCATTTTTGAATTTTATTATGTTGTAAATATATTATAATGTAACAATGTATATGAATCTTTATAACTAATAAAAGTAGGTAATTGTTTTAATTATATTAGGATAGTATGATGTCTACCTTTTTCACTTAACCTGTTTTTCTCGTCTTTTTTATTCGTGAACTGCTGTTTATTAGTTTTTTAGGCTCGGCAACACCGATCTAGTTTAACATTGTTCTGTGTATGAGATTTCTCATAGAAAAGGACGAATTCGTAGTGGGCTAATGTTTGAAGTGTTGATTTATAGTTGTAGGTTTTGTACAGGTTAACTTTATGAAAACAATTATGTTAAATAAAACCTTATTTATTGTTCAGACCTTATTTAACACAAGACAAGCGATTTAAATTTTTTACTTCATATTTTAAATTTTTCCTTATAACTAAATACGAAGTAATGAAAAATTGAATTTACGATATATTACTTAAAATGAGTGAAACGGTTAAGTTTTTCGATATTATTGAACCAAGAAGAAAAGCTGGTGATACATTCAGGTACCTTACAAAGTATTGGTATCCAAAAAAAACTTTTACAGTCCAAAGATATTATTCTCCACAAGATTTAAAAATTGCGGTGTTAAATTCATCATATATAGATGCCGTATTGGAAGCGGTAAGAACAATTTCTTCTCATTTTATCAGAACAAAGTTATATGAGCGGCTTTAATTTTAGTTTTTATAATCTTTATCTTATATCTAATCTATTTTATGGACTTTAAATTACACTTCTTTTAGGAATCCATTCGCACCGGTATCCAAAAAGAGAAGTTAAAACAAGAAATAGCATGTTATTTAGAGGAAATGGGTTTAGATAAAAAACTATATGTAATAAGATGGCTTGGCATAATATTTTTAAAGATTACCCTAATGATGAAAGTAAGAGTATTTGTTAATGAAGGTGCTGTGTTGCAGGTACACAGAATTTTTTTAATTATCTAACCATTATTGCTCCACAATGTATTTATAACATATTATGAATATTACGAGGGTCATATCACTAATATCCGTATATTTTATTTTTTGCAACTTTCCAAGAGAGCAGTTAAGCTTTTCTGTTACACCATTAAACTTATTATTCATAAATGTGAAGTGATTGAGTAGAACTTTTTTTTATATAACATAGGTACCTTAATCTATATATACAGCTATGGCAAGAATTGAAGTCATAATAGTTTAGGAGAAAAAAATTAAATTTAAATTATGGCTGTTTTGTGATAAAGAAATAAGCATCTAACCAATTTTAGTTACATATACACCTTTACCTATTAAATATATTTAGATACTTTGTGCATAGAAAGCAATATAAAAAAAGAAAAACATATATATTGAACTTAATTAATGAAATGTAAGTAATTGAAAGTTAACACATTCAATAATGATGTATTTCTTAATTGTTATTTTTCATATAAAAAAAGAATAATTCTTTCATCTCATCAAGCCATACATAAAGATGTATGTGGTCTGTCATTATCGTGATTAAAACCACACCCTTTCTGTTGATTGACTCCGACTGGTTTTTCTCTACTTCTTGTTTAAGTCTCGTCAGCTGTTGGCAGTAGAGATTCGAATTGTTAATTTCACCCGGTTAATAGCTCACACCGATTAATGCCCTTCCAATACCACCATACGCATAGCATCAACTTATTGCAAGTTAATCCTGATTTACTATTATCTATGGAGGTTGCTTGCCTTTCGATCATGATCTTTTTCACACACTTTTGTCATAGGTAATCCATTTTTTATCACCAGTGATCAATCACTTTAAAAACGGTTTGTTTTCCTTACATTTCAGTAGAGAATCACAAAAGAATACACAATTTATTAGATTTCTTTCAGTGCACTCGTGTAGGTCACAAGTAATGTTTTTCTTTATATCCAACTTAGTTCAAATGGGTTAAAACTGTTTTCTGGTTAATCCCTAGCTTTTCAGTTATGTCATAAGAACTAATGTGTCGATCTTGCTCTACTCTTTCCAAAATGGCAACTACTTTATCCGTAACATGTTGATCAGAGCAAGGTTTGCCATTAACATCAAAATTATCAGACTGAAAATGCTTGAATCAGTTTTGTACTACTCTTACTGACACTTCATTAGGTCCATAAATGTCACAATATTTATTTGCAGCTTTTGTTGCTTTTTTCCCTTTTTTTTGTAATAAAACTTAAAAATGTATCGAATTTCTATATGAGATTAGCTTAGTTTGATGGACAAAGAGACATACAATAGAATAATGGAGGGACACTGTTAACACTTTTTGATTTTCTTTTTTTACAAAATGTCATGTATTTCATGGTGTCAAAACTAGCCAGATACAAACAGCACTTATTTCAATTTTGGTCACAATCTTGATTCCAATTTTGATCCCTCACTTGATTTTGACATTGGTCACGTTTTTGATTTCGATGTTGGTCTTGACTTTCAATTCTATATCTCGTCTTGTGTATAGTGATTGATTCTGCTACCAGCCATGAATCTGATTTGGATGAAGACAAAGCACAAGCTAGTAATATCAAAGTAGATTTAGTCTAATTACTTGGAGATAATGTAGCTTTTTATGAGTGAAAGAGTTTTTAGAATCATTAGTGATGAAATATGAAGATGAATTCAAGTTTTTTTTTTCAAAAGTTTCTTGTTAGCATCTACTACATAAAGGGTTTGAGCATGTAAAAAAAGAGTGGACAAATTACACACAACAGTTTCGATTTTCCATAAAACATTTCATTCCATATTTCATCCTCTTAGAGCTACTTTTCCATAAATGATTCACACTGTTATTTTTCAGTATAAAAAAGTATTTCAGTTTACCACGAAATGTATTATTATAAATTATACTTTGCCACAAAGAATTGCAAAAAAATTGTTATTCTAAATTTTCAGTTAAGATAAGGTTCATATATATGTTATACATGAAATTGTGTTACATTTAACTTAATTATATATTAATGAATTGAAATATATCTACAAAAATATAAAGCTCATATTGAATAGATATCTAATTTTTTTTTCATAAAGCAAGATAAACAATAATTTTTTAATTTTTCAGTTAAAACAAATCATGGGTGCCAATCCAGTATTATTTTTACCAACACATCGGAGTTATGCAGACTTTTGCCTTATGACGTATCTCTGTTTCCACTATGATATAGAATTTCCTGCAGTTGCAGCTGGAATGGGTTAGTTATAATTTTATATCTCATTACGCATCTCCAAACGCAAACCAGTTTTATCTAATTAAGTATGCATGATAAGTTGCCGCTGTCCGGTAATGGGTTAAGTAATGACATTCTATACATAACATTCTACATATTCTATTATTTTTTAATCTTTTATATGTCCAATGACTTGTAAAGTGTAGGGGCTATGTGGAATATGACTAGTGTGGAATTGTGTTCCTTGGCGAAAACAATAATAATTATTTCTCAAATAAAGCATATGTTTTTTTGCTGTATGTATTCTATGACAATTTGTTTTTGTAAGTCACTGGAATTTCTTTTGATTAGCCTTGTTATTAAAGCCATCTTGACTCTTATTTGAAAAGAATAACACTATATGATCCTCAGAAATTATATATGCCATTACAAAATATTATTCACTAGTCATCTCCTGCCTGCATCTCCAAGTGTTATGAGTTACAAATATAAATAAAAGAAATAAATAAGGGTATATGAAATTTGAAAATAAATGCTCTAAAACCATTTCCAAGTCACTCTACTTCAAATGATCAAACTCCATTACTAATACATTCAGTAGTTTTCAACTGATAATCAAACAAAAAAATCCTTTGTCATACGGTTTACAAAATTGATAAAATTATCCTAGCTTTTGTACTTTGAAATATTGTTTTTTTATTTTTTTTAGTATTTTAGATTTCAATTTAGGACAAAGGTATGTATCAAAAGTACATAAAGGTGTATATCAACCAAAAGCTAAGAATGAAAGTTCATATAATTTTTGTTTGGTCAAATATTTTTTATATACTTGATTTATAATAGAACTTATTTAATTTTTCAATTTCAATTATATTATTAAAATAAAAAAGAATTTCTTATGTGTTAAAATTGTCTTACATTTGCATTCAATAATTCTTTGGACTCAACCATTAATCACTAGAAATTCAATTAAGGGATTGAAAATCGGAAAAAAAACTAAATATTATATTGGGAGGGCGTGTAAGGAGATATCACGTGTGGTTTTTCGTATTTCAGGTGAAATAAAAAAAAAAGGGAAAAGATTGTTTTATTCATAAAATAATTCTGCACTTTTCATGATTTCTGCGAGTGTAGAATGCAGTGTAGAGTGTAAAGTGTAGAAACAAGTGAGTTACGCCTTTAGAGCGCATGATTTTGAATATATAGTATTTATAAATAAAGTTTAAAGCTAATTTACGACAGGTTCTATCAAAGGAAAAAAGCGATTCGTAAACATTAATCGTTACCTTTGGAAATTGTTCATATATTATTGTTGCGAACTGCGCCCGTAAGCTAAAAATAGAACGACGGAATAATTCCCCTATAAAAAAATATCTTAGAATAGAATTCACTAACTATAAAGAGCTTGCCGCGCGTCGTTGGCGCTTTTGATCTTTGTTTACGATTTATTTTTAAATGGATTTGTTTTGTAGGATAGAATTTTGGAAAGGCAATAAATCTTGTTTATTTATTTTGGACATGACATGTTTACTTGCTATTCGAATGATTCGAGACCTTTCTAGAAAATAAGTCAGTGGGTGTAAATAGTGAAGTATAGTGTGTAGGAGCTTGAATTATATTTCTGCGATCGGAGCGTTCACAAGTCAAGTGCGATCATTGACAAGCGACCAACTGGTTCTTTAGCGATTTATTGTGAATATTTCTGAATATATACCTTCTGCTGTTCTATGTGTTTTCTTCCGTCTAATCTCAATCTTTGAACCCCTGATAGAGTTATTTCGTAACATTTGGTGTCAAAAGTGGGATTGGGATGCCGAAAAGTGTCTCCATCTTTCGGCGTCACTCTTCCATCCAACAGGATGACGCGAATTCAAACTTCGATCCAGAAGGTGGATGATGGAGAGGTAGCGGAGGCCGCTTCTCCTTCGATGATCTCGACTGCTCCAGCTTTCGATTTGAGTACCCAGTTCATAGAGATCAGAGAGAAGGATCATTAACAAGAGGAACTGGTTCACCAACTGGAGAAGTTTGAGAACAGACTCTAGAACAGGCTCGCCTCCAGGAAGTGCAGGTTAGCCGACATGATAAATAGGTTCGTCTACAAGACGAGGTGAAGATGGCCTCTATGAAGTTACAGGCAGGGTAGATGCAAGAGATTAACGGTGTTCATGATCGGATTGACAGCCACAGAATAAAAATAGAAATTTGCACAAGCTGCTTGTCTTGGACAAGCAGATTGTACAAGTCTCAGAATGGTCACATCACTTAGAATGCAAAGTTTTGAGTGGAATCTCCGTAGCTGCTATTTGCACCCGTTATTCTACGGCTGGGAAATTCAAGGCGTCTATTCGAAGGAATCTCGTTATAGTCTGCATACAAATTGAAATTTGAGGCTATGATGAGGGCGAACGGCTAGAACCAAGAATAGACTTTGACTGCACTGACCTTGGACCTTGTGATGGCGCGCTTATGGTCCTCAAAACATTGTTAGAGCAAATGACGTACAAGCAATTAATGGAAACACTAGAGGCTCGATGTGGCG
Source organism: Eumeta japonica (assembly GCA_005406025.1). Taxonomy (NCBI): domain Eukaryota; kingdom Metazoa; phylum Arthropoda; class Insecta; order Lepidoptera; family Psychidae; genus Eumeta; species Eumeta japonica. The sequence goes on along the minus strand of BGZK01000312.1, from coordinate 447,027 downwards.
ACGGTCACTTGGAACATGCTTACTATGCTCAGCTGAAAGAGGCCAGTGCTACAATGAATTTTTGTAGCAGTGAGCTTTGAGTGCCAAAAATTAGTATGCAAGGCATATCAGTCAGTGATGTTGAAAGTTGTGAACAACGTGCAAACTTTCGTCGATGGAACCCAGAATAGGGAGTTTCATGTGGCCTTTCGTCAGCAGCATTTCACAGTCCTTAAGGATATGGCCCATGCTCTCGAAGTCGAATTAGTTCTGTGCTCTTTGGTTGTGCTGTTTGTATGTGGCTAGTTTTAATATCATTAAATAGATAATATTTTAAAAAGAGAAAAACCAAAAGTAAAAGCGGTGTCCCGCTATTTTTCTATTGTTTTTCTGTCCACCAATATGAGTGAATCTAATGTAGAAATTCGATACATTTTGAAGTTTTATTGCAAAAAAGGGTAAATGCGATACAAGCTGCGAAAAAAAACATGTGACGTTTATGAACCTAATGCAGTGTTGGTAAGAGTAGCACAAAAGTTGTTTAAACGTTTTCAGTACGGTAATTTTGATGTCAAAGAACCTCGCTCTTGTCGACCTGTTACATATAGAAGTCGATGCCATTTCAAAAAAAGTAGAACAAGATCGGCGTATTAGGTCTTACTATATAGATGAAGGTTGGGGATTAACCACAAAAAAATTTTGACCTATTTGAAAAAAGCTGGATGTATAAAAAAGCTTGATACTTGGGTCTCCCACACAAGACTGAAAGAAATCTAACGAATCATGCGCTCATTTGCGATTTTCTATTGAAACGTAATGTAACCGAATCGTTTTTGAAAAGATTGATCACTGGTGATGAAAAATGGATTACCTACGACAAGAACGTGCGAAAAAATAATGGTCAAAAGACGAACAAGCTCCAAAGACTATAGCGCACCCCGGATTAACTCGCAATAAGTTGATGCTATGTGTATGGTGGTATTGGAAGGGCATTAGTAATTGTGAGCTTTTACCGCCGGGCGAAACTATCAATCCGAATTACTACTGCCAACACCTAATGAGACTCAAGCAAAAAGTAGAGAAAAACTGTCGCAATTGATCAACAGAAAAGGTGTCGTTTTTCACCATGATAACGCCAGAACACACATATCTTTGGCCACTCAGCAAGTATTGAGAGAGTTTAGTTTGGAAGTGGTAATGCATCTACCATATAGCCCTGACCTTGGACCCTTAGATTTTCATCTGTTTCGGTCTATTCAGAATTCCTTTGGTAGTATTAATTTAACATCAAGAAAAGACTGTCAGAATGACTTGTCAGTTTTTTGATCAGAAGTTTCAAAATTTCTACAGCAATGGGATTGTGTTCCTACCTACAAATTGGCAACAGGTCGTTAAACAAAATAGCACATATATCTTATAATTAAAAGTAAATAAAATATTATGAATATTATCTTGAATTTGTATATAAAATACAAAAACACTTTTTCTCCCCCCTTGTGTATTGTATTTTGTATTAAGGAGATTGTGCATAAATTCTTTGAGTTTATATTTATTACAGTATTAATAATAAATAAAATTATGTTTTTTCATGACACAGGAAATAAAACACACCAGTTACATTCTTGATTTTGTTTAAAAAAAAATTTATTTACCGCAAGCAGGTGTTTTACATTTACGTCAAATTAAATGTCATGTATAGATAAGTACACACAAGCTATATTTAATCGTAGTCGAGTTTATCAGTGATTTTTTTTGCTGTACTCATGAAATGTATTAAACATTTGAGACAGTTAAGAGAGTGCACATAATAATAAATGCTATTTTATTAAATGACGTCGTGTAGATGAAAATACTTATTCAAAAATTTCCATTAATAATACCGCGAAAATAATGAATATCCACGTTTGTTTGTACTCGTATGATATTCCGCGTTAATAATAATTCCAAGTTGAAGTATTTGTTGGTAGAATAAAGATGAGCATACCGTGTAAATAGTAGTTTTGTGTATTTTGACGTGTTTACTTAAAACATTATGAGCCTTAAGTGAGGTCATAACAACGACATTGAATAACGTCTTCCATGACTATGTGTGTTTGTTCGGATCATATAAAAAAGTAATTTTAAGAAAGAAATAATATTTTTATATATACACGTAATTACCCAATAAAAACAAAATCAAAAGTAGTTACGAAACAAATTACGATTTTTTTTTTGCGGTCGGTGCCCACACTTAAGGTGTCTATCAAATATAAAAAACAAAACCCGTAATGTCAACAAAAACAAAAAATACAACTATTTTATTGAAAAATGCTATTGCAAATATTAAATACAAGTAGGCAGTTTATGCACGCAAGTGCATATTATAATGATGCGGTGTACAAGTACGGCTACAACTTGGCGCATTCGAAACGCGCCTTTGTTAACATTGCTTCTCAATAATGATTATGGTGACGGCGGGTACCGCTTATATTATAGAACGAAGACAAGAAGAAATTTCTCTAAACGAATAAGAAAATCGTACGTTCTTACATGTAAGTAAAAATTAAGTTGTTGAATAAGATATCTTTTAATTCCTTTAAATATCGGATATATGGTTTCTATCCTGATATTCAGTTTTATATTCGAAGGCTTTGCTGGCAGCGGCTTCAAAAAAAAAAATTGAATGCCTCCAATTTCTTTCGTCCCTACTTTTGATTTATTTCTTGTATATATAAAAAAGTATTTTAATTTGTCGATTTATTTTTTTAAAACCATTTTTTTGTGTCAAATTTTTAGTTTTAAGTGAATACTGTAATAGCCATTGGGTAGTAATATTCACTTCAGTAGCTCGTATCGGATGGTTTGGCCATTTTTGAGTACACGACTAGTGTACCGTAAAACCAGTTTGGTTTCGATCATTCGATTTTTAATTTTTTCTTACATGCACTAGAATTTGATTAAGATTTTGTTACAGTTTCCTACTGTAACAAAATTGCCCCGCGTGCCCCCATTAGGGCACGCGGGACACAGGCCCAGGGCCTCCGGTCCGATGGGGACCCCTAAAATTCATAATTGGCCATGAAGCCCAAAACTGTGTCCAAGGGCCCCGACACTCAGTGCCTAAGGACCCTAGGTCTGTGTGTCCAAGGGCCCTTGCATAGTCTATGACGGCCCTGTTTTTAGACGTTTTCTCTATGACGCCACGCTCGTAGCTCGTATCAATAAGACGCAACGTCACAATTTACCTGTATTAATCCATATCTTGGAAAGGACTGAATCGATTTTAACGAAACTTTCGCTATTCTCCAAGTTAAAATAAATGTAAGCCAATAAAAAATGGTCACAATCCCATTTAATAATTGCAGAGAAACGCGTGGACAAACATACGTACATACAAACATATATATATATATATATATATATATATATATATATATATATATATATACACTTATATACACTTATAAAAATTTGTGTTTTTTTTTGGAAGTCCTAATACGGTATCTTATGTAAATATATTGCGATCCCAACAATATTTCATACATACGTGTCAAATTGTTAACCTCTTTTTTAAAATCGGTCAAAAATGAACCCAAAGAACCCGTTAGGTGCGAGGCGATTTCGCTTTATGGTTTTATTTTCAGTTAACAAGATGAGTTGCAGTAAAAGTTTGGCTAATCAGTGGCTTATATTTTTTGAAACACTTCAATATTTTAATCATTTGTTATAACATTAGTTTCTGCCCGCGGCTCCTCCTGCATAAACATATAATTAATTCTTAATTTTCTACATCGAGTAATCTTGCTATCATTGTTACCAAACCCGATCCTGTTTTTCTGCTGCTGCTGAAGCGGTCTGTTCGTGCCATTTATAATTTGTGACCAAAAGCATCTCAGAGAAATTAAAAAGAAAATTAATATTTTAACTGTAACGTCACAATACATAGGTATTTTGGTTTTTAGAGAGTGTTGAATGTATTTAAATGAAACGCGATGATAAATACCGTCATTGTGCTTCGTGACATTTAATAAACCGGGCAAGAGCATGTCGGACCATCCTCACTATAGGTTTCCGAAGCCGTTACTACAAAGAAATGCGCTGTATATGAAAGAAACTACATTGTGAAACTACTTGTTTTTTTCATGTTTCCCCCACAGAATAAGGATAAGGGCTTTAGTCGCCTATCACTAGAGAAACAAGTGTGGACTATTACTCTGAAACCAGTGTAAATTAAAATATATCAGCAAAAGAGCGTATTTTCAAGGCTTACGTCCTTTTGCTCAGAAGCGCAGCTTTTCGGTAATAACTCAAAAACGGTATATGCGATGATCTTTAAAACAATTTTCTTTGAAAGTATTTATTAAGCATTACTTTTGCGATTTTTTTCATATTTTTTGAACGTACACTTTAAAAAATTAAAGGGGGGACACAATTTCTGCAATTTTCGGAGCGATTACACTGGTCTGCAAAAAAAATATTTTTGCCTCCTTTCTAGTTCATGTATAACGAATGATAAATTAGATGATTCTGAATAGAAATATAGTATTAAATCTTCCGTATCACATATAACTTTTTTTTAAATGGTAGTTTTAAATGAAACTCACTTTTTTGCTAACAAATATATTATAAATGTTACAACTGATAGAAATATTGGACAAATGTGTTATAAAATTTACAAATCATTAGATGCTCTCATTGCTAGTTGTTAATATTATTTCATTTTGTAGTTTTCTTCCTTTTCATATTTTCTATAGGTGTTTCGCGACAAAGCGACCAACAGAAATCGGCAAGCATCGTTTCGAATCATTTTCCATTATAGCGTTTTTCTATGTGCAATATGTCTTGATGAAACCTTTCGCCGTGTTCATCTGATACTGCTCCAAGATTAGCGGGAAAGAAATCCAAATGAGAATCCAAGAAATTAATTTTAGGGACATGTTGCATTTTAGGGTTTTGTATGAAGAAAGAAGTTCGAGGATGATTTCACGGTAGTTCTCTTTTTTTTTGTTTCCAAGAAAATTATGACACACTTCTACAAAAGCGGTCCATGCTCTTTGTTCAGCTTCATTCAAAGTACTTTCAAAATTTGAGTCCTTCATGAGCTCTCGTATTTGGGGACCTACAAAGATTCCTTCTTTCATTTTCGCGTCGCTGATTCGAGGAAATTTAGTTTTGAGATATTGAAAACCTCCACCGTCCTTATTCATGGCTTTAACAAGATTTTTCATTAGGCCCAACTTTATATGGATAGGTGGTAGAAAAATTTTTTCACTTTGGACTAAAGGTTCTTCTTTTATATTCTTGACTCCAGGGATCAAACTCATTCTTTTTGGTCCAGTTTTTACTGCGTAATGATTTTCTCTGGCGTGACTGTCCCATTTGCACAAAAAGCAACAAAATTTGGTATATCCTCCTTGTAGTCCAGTTAACATTGCTACAACTTTTAGATTGGCACTTATGACTTCCTTCGAGCCAACCTCTTAAAGTTCTTGAGCATCTGTTACATGTTTCCGGGAGCCATTTTTTGTCTCTTTCATCAACCGGAAATCCAAAGTATTGCTGATAAATACTTTTAACTAAATTTGACAATGTGTTCCGTTGAGTTTTTATAGTAAATTTGCCACATATGTAGCAGATAATGTCTGGGGAGTTTTTACAACTTTTTGGCATATTGTACCTATAACAAAATAAAATTTGCTATTACTTTAGAACAACATTCTAATTGAGTGATTTTATTTTGTTTTTATAGTTGAAAAAATAAACACGGACAATATATTTTAGCAATAAGTATTAATAAAATTCAAAACTTACCAAAAAATTCGGTGTTAACAAGAAACAATCACGATTCAAATTTTTATCGTACTGAGCGCTACGGTGATAGCAAGAACTGTGTAGGCGCGCACATTCGTGCTAAAACCACGTCAACCATTATCTTTCTCTCTCTTTCTATCAGTGCGACCGGTTTTCGTGTGTACTGAGACGATCTGAACCTGAATAGAGCAGCATTAATGCAACGACGTTAGACAAAAAACACGTAATTATGGGAAATTAAAAAAAAACAACTTTAATAAATTTCTATATGTGATAGAAAAAAATGGAAAGCAAACATCGATGCGGCATATTAAGCTTTTCATATTCATCATATTTTTATTTAAAGCAGGATTTCGTTGCAGACCAGTGTTATTTCCGAACATATTCAATTAATCGAAATAATTGTGTTAATACTCTAAAAATGTTTTTAAAAGAACTGACGAAATATGTGCTGCACGTCGATGTTTGCTGAAAATTTATTTCAGTTTCTGTTACATGTATGGAGTGCCCCCCCTTAGAAATATTTATTTTTGTTAACTACGAAACTAAGCAGCGGCTTGTATTCCGAATTTCGTCAATATAGATCTTGTAGTTTTTGAGTAAAATGTCTGTGACATACGGACGGACGGACGGACATGACGAATCTACAAGGGTTACGTTTTTGCCATTTTGGCTCGTAACCCTAAAATCAAATATTTCTTTTGTTTACTAGATTTTTACTCCATGGCTGTATTGGGGCGAGGCCTACGCGAAACCTGCGCTTTTTACATCAGGCGTACCCTGGTCGGCGCTCCGCTGTACGCGGCGACCCTCGCACGATATATGCGCGAATTGATCGTCCATCACGCAGCTCCTATAGAGTTTTTCCTAGAAGGCACCAGAAGCAGAAGCAATAAGAGTCTGTCGCCTAAGTATGGTAATGTTTAATTTTCATTTTTATATCCCATTCTAATTTCATTGTCGTAAAATATATGTTATTACCTTATTTAATTTTAATGATAATCGGGAACAGCTAGAGCGTATTCCGTGACCTATTCTTAAGTTGATAAGAAGAAAAAAAAAACACTTTTGACGGCTTGTTATAATACACTTGTACAAGACAGTTATTGCTTCAAAAGTAACCTTCAAATAATACGTTTTTGATGTAGGTACAATGCGTTTTGCCTATTTCTGATTACTTATTTAAAATAAATGTTTTTGTTTACGTTTAATGAGTACCTAAAAAAGAAATTTTGGCTTTACAAATGTATCAAATTTATTTGATGTCATTACTTCGATTTGTTTCATAGCAGATGTAAAAATTGATAATGAACTCGTCGATTTCAATTTAGGTAATACGAAATCTGATGAAAATATTAAATTGAACTCCTAATTATGTTAGTCTCACATGTTAGCAAATCAGAATGTTCACTTTTCATTTTAAGTATTACCATATAATACAAACCATAAGTGCTCTAAAGGGAATTGCTTGTCATTTGCTTGAAGTTACACATGTGTACATGAGATTTTGCAAAAGTCTAGAAAGTCATTTCATTGTATAGTAGTATAGATGTCTACTTCTTATGTTAAATATCAACATATGTGTGATATCATATTTAGCTATATCTTTATAAGAAGGTTGATCTATGTTAGTTATTGATTATGATATTATAAACAATTTAATCAGTTTCTAGGAATTTTATAATTCATTATGTTTGTAAATATTTCAAAATGACTATTCCTTTGTATTTACTTAATTTAAAAAAACATGAATCTAACATTACCTTAAAAATTATTTTTCTAATTCAATAAAGTTTTACATTTATCTATATAATTAGTTGAATATAATTTAAAATTATTTATTGGAAGTATTTAATAAATTATTATTATTATTTAATCATTTATGTTGAATACTTTGTTACAATACGGCAAGTAAACAACATTGGAAGGATTTAACAAATTACATATTATTATTACATACATATTTTTTAATGATTTACCTCAAACACTTGATGTTAAAATATGGCAGGTAAACAACATTGAAAGCTTTTTACAAATTGTTGTTATTCAATCATTTACCTTTATTATATAATATTAGAATATAGCCCGTAAACAACAATAAAATTGTGCTGTTGTCACATATTTAACTTTTAAATTAAAATTCTATTGTTAGATTAAATATTAGCAATATTGGTGGAAATGAAATAATGAAGTACTTTTAAAGTGCCCTAACAAAATGTATTACTTACAATTCAGTTTACAAGGATTATAGTTTTTAGTTAAAAGTCAATTTACAAGAACAATAACTTTTTTGTTAAAAATTCATTTATAAGGAGATTGTAAAAGAGACACTAAGTATATTATATACTGATGCCTTCTACATAATTCAACTTAATCGATTCAATTACATGTGTATTATAATGTAGTTTCCTCTTTTATTTCTAAAACTTCTTTAACTTAGAATTATAAAAGTACTTTTTATATATGAAAATTATCAAGAAGATTTTAGAAGACTGCATTTTTACTAATAAGAAACAGTTTTAAAAGATATGTAGAAGCTGGGTTGTGTGCCGATTTTGATGTGCATTCAATTAATTTTCTATTAAAAGATTATATGAAGCCCATCAAAACTCAATATTGTTTAGTTTCTCAACAAACATAATTATTTATAGGTCCAAATGCAATGTGTTCATGAATTTGAATAGTAGTTTTATTCCTTTTTGTTTTATTAAAAACATAAATTAATATAAAATATCTCTGGCTTTAAGTAGTCAAGTATAGGTTCACAGAATAATATCAGAATCCCTCAGATTAGGGGCCATGTTTTAATTAAAATTTCTCACCATGCTCTGTTCTGCTTCTGATTTTGATTCCAATCACGCTCTTAACTTTGATGCCATGCACTCTTTTAATTCTAATTTCGGTCCCATGGTTGACTTCGAGTTCAATCCCGTTCCCAATTTTGATCCCTCTCTCGATTGTGATACTGGCCTGGTTTTCGATTGTGTTGCCTGTGCCGTTTTCAATTCCTATTACCCTACCAGTCATGGTTTAGATTTGACGAAGTCAGGGCAAATGGTATATTCAATTACTATTGTATTTTAAACATTGGAAATAGTTTAGTTTTATTTCAGGTATACCAGCTAATCTACTCGTATACCAAATTTCACTTTAATATGTTCAGTAGTTTTGAAGTGATTAAGTAACAAACATCCAAAGTCACAAAGTTTCACATTACAATATTTGCCAGATATATAATGATCGGTTTATGATTAATTATGTTATAGTATATAGCAACATTGAAATTTCCATTGGGTTAAATTGCTTCATTAAGCAGCTTGCCTACCACCCGACATGATCTTTGCTTTGTAGGTATGCTCTCCATGAGTCTAGCTGCTCTGTTCGCGGGAGAAGTGAGCGATATTACTATAGTTCCCATTAACATCAGCTATGACCGCCTCATGGAGCAAACGCTATTTGCGTATGAGCACCTCGGCGTGCCCAAGCCCAAAGAGTCAACAGGGGTTAGTATATCCGTACATGCATAATATAGCAACTTTAATAGCAAATATAATGTTTCGAAATAAAAAATGTCTGCTTAATAATTAATAAAGCTCACTGCGAGTTCATAAAACAGTTTGCTTCTGATTCATGTTAAAAAAGAAAATTCCCCGTTAGCATAGTATTAGTCAAGAGACATCCACAATATTTGTATCATTAATCTCTATTCCAAGATGACCTGAGTAGTGACCACTTGGATGCCCGAGTATTTTTAATATACTATCACTGAAATACACAAGATCTTCTATGTATATGATTTAGTGAAGGAATATTTGCCATGTATACTTCACCGAAACAATAAAAAAGATTTATTCAATTTGTCTGTATAACTATGAACATATGCATACCCATAAGAAGTATTAATATTTCTTACGTAATGTGCCATATGATTTAAAAGGGAAAACAATTATTATCTTCTAAATCTTGCAAAGAAACAAATTTAAAATGTATTGGTTATTGATGACTTAACATTTATCACTTAGTTCTAATTAGCTAATTATCTTTGGACAGCACATATTTTGATAAAGAATTTGATAGAGTTTAATCTGAAGATAGTTTTCAATTCCTTTGATGTTATTGTATTGAAAATTGAATTCTTTAATGCAATATCTGAACCAGTGATTAATTTGCAGAATATATTTTGATGCGCTGTTTTCATATTACAGGGATTTTTAAAAGCATTGAATTTTTTGAACGATAATTTCGGAAACATCTACATAAACATGGGAAAGCCATTATCGGTGAAAAATTTTTTTGGTAGTAAGCTGAGAGTTTCAAAAGAAACATTAAACCCGGTGGAGATGCAGCAGATATCCTCAGAGCAATTCGCTTTAGTCCAAGAACTGGCTAATTACGTGGTATTCCTTCAACAGAAAACTATGGTCGTAACAATATCCAATCTTCTGGCTATGACACTTATGCATAGCATAATGAGGAACGTACTATTAAATATCCAAGAGCTCGCTCTAGAAATCGAATGGGCGATAGACGTGTTGACAAAATTAGATGTTACCATATTCGAAACAGATGTAAAGGCTAGTATAGCAAGAATCCTATTGGTGCATCATAAAACTGTAAAATTAGACAATAATAACAAATTGAGACTGATAATTTCGGACAATAATCCGATTATAATGGGTGAAAGTACTATAAGTAAAATGAAAGGCCACACCCTTAAACCCAGTACAATGCGTCACGCTGTGCCACTAATCCAGCTACAGTTATATGTCAATCCTCTACTCCATCATTTAGCTCCGCCTGCAATCATAGCTGTTATAGTAGACAGAAACACCATCTCTATTGACCAGTTAGCCATAGAGTACAACATTGTGAGGAAAATGTTGAAGTATGAATTACTCTACTTGGAGTTAGAGGAAGAAAAGACTTTCAAGAAAGCAGTCCAATTCTGTATTGATAACGACGTGATTGCAATAAACAACAATGTGCTAACTTCTAATGTGAAAACAAAAGTTAAACAATTATTGCAGTGGACTGTGTGGCCTCCGCTCACTGTATTATTGAAGTGTATGGAAATTTTAAGAGAGTGCATTAGTTGCGAGCATAAAACGGCATTACGATTGGTACAAGAGCGCGTCGAAGAGGAAGGAAGTTGGCACCCCTACTGCTTGAGCTTGGAGGCGAGCGCCAACTGCCTGATGGGATTACATGTTTCGTCTGCCGTTATTAAAGAAAAAAAAGAAAAGGAAACGCTATACACGGTAGTGCCAAACGTTATGGAAGAAAAATACCAACTCGTCAAGTCCATATTACCGTCTTTCGACGTTCCTCTCAGCAGCTCGAACAGCGTGTATTACAATGAGAATAATGTGGCATCGAAATTGTAGTGTTTAGTAAAATTTTGCAGAATGTTTTTTTTATGTTGTCGGTGATATGCATTGTGGTCTATTAGACCTTTAGTAGAATTCAGGAAAGGTCTTTATAAAGTATGGCGTTTACAGTATTGTAATTTGGGCTTGTGATAAGATTTTTTTATTTAGATGAAGGAAAATGCGGGTTAATTCTGTACCATAATTTTTCAATTTCTGTTGAAGTAGTATGCTGACTGTTTTCAAATTCTTACAGTTATTGATAAGAAAAACTACACATACTAAGCAACATCTATAGAGTATACCGTTCGATCCATTCACCTCCCATGTTTCTTTTGTTATGCCCTACTTTACCTGACATGCATAAGCATACATAAGTCTAGGAATCAGACTTCCATTACTGATAGCCAGTATGATGCTCATCATAAGATAACAAATCAGGAGATAATTTTCAAGAAGCGATCAAAATTATTTCAAATTTATATTTTGAAAGGTCTTACTATTTTGAAATTTACCACTTCAAACAACAGTAGTTTTATGAAACATTGAGATGAGGTAGTGTGGTAGGAGGGATATGTATTATATATATAAGGTCGGGGAAAAAGTTTTTTTGTATTCCATATACAAATTCAAGATAATTTTTCATCATATTTTATTCACATTTAATCATTTTGTTATAGCGACAATCCCATTTCTGTAGAAATTTTTGAACTTTTGACCAAAAAACTGTAACAAGTAGTTTTGACAGTCCTCTTAGGGCTATATGGTGAATGCATTAACACTTCTCAACCAAATTCTCTCAATATTTGCTAAGTCGTTAAAGATGTTTGTGGTCTGGCGTTATCCTGGTGAAAAAGCACATCCATTCTCTTGATCAATCCAGGCTGTTTTTTCACTACTTCTTGTTTGAGTTTCATCAGCTGTTGGCAGTAGAGATCCAAATTGATGATATTGCCTGATGACTCAATGAATAATGCTCTTCCAATCTCATCATACATCTAGTATGAACTTATTATGAGTTAATCCGGGTTTTGCTATAGTCTGTGGAACTTACTTGTCTTTTGGCCATGATCTTTTTTGCACGCTTTTGTCGTAGGTGATACATTTTTCATCGCTAGCGATCAATATTTTCAAAAACGATCCATTTTCTTTACGTTTCAATAGAGAATACTAAAAGAGTAAATGATTCATTACATTTCGTTCAGTGTGCTCGTGTGGGACTCAAATAACGAGCTTTATTTTATAGCCACATTTTTTTAAATGGGTCAAAACTGTTTTGTGGTCAATTCCCAACTCTTCAGCTATGTTGTAGGAACTAGTATGTCGGTCTTGCTCTATTCTTTCCAAAATGGTATGGATTTTTTCTGTAACAAGTCGACACCAGAGCGAGGTTCATTTTTGACATTAAAATTACCAGACTGGAAACGCTTGAACCAGTTTTGTACTTTTCTTACCGACACTACATTAGGTCCATAAAAGTCACAAAGTTTCTCAAAGCTTGTGTCTTATTTTTTTTTTTTTTATTATAAAACTTCAAAACGTATCGAATTTCTATGTTAGATTCACTCATTATGGTGGACAGAAAAATGGAGAGACACTTTTTTTTAAATGTCATCTATTTAATGATGTCAAAACTAGCCAAATACAAACAGGACAACTAAAGAGATTTTACTGCAACTTTTTACTTATATAATATAATACAAAAAAACGTTTTCTCCGACCTAATAAATATTTGGATTGATAGAACAGATGGCTGCCAACCGCAGGGCAAACCATTGATATTGGCCAGGACAAGTATATTTGTATCTTGCGAAAGTTAACCAGCCAAGACTCTCGAATTTTAAACATTATGTTTTAATCAATTGTACCTCAACTATTCAATTATTTTAGTGTCGTAAATAAATTAGTATTCCTCGGACATTATTTTTAATTTGACATGATGAAGTTTGTATAAAGATAAATCTAGTCGCAATTTTTTAAAGTATTTTCGTTGTATTATTTTTGTTACTTAGGCTTTTAAAACGTAATTTGAATTGGTGAGATCGGCATAACTGCAATTTTATTTTATATTTCTAAGGATCACTATGTTTAACAGGAAAGTAGTACAATTTCATTTTAAGTTATTGTAAATGACAAAGTTTATTATGAGATTCTACAACTAATATGAATTATTCAAGCTTTTTATGTATTGGAAGTAAATGACATTGGATATATACATGTAGTTTTATTATTCCTAAAAAACTTCATTATCAGTGCATAGTGGTGTAGCTTCTAGCAAATACGCATAGAATTTAATTCTACAAAACTGATATCGAAGTACGTGGTGTGCTCATCCCCAGTGTAAGTATGTAAGTTATATTGCCTCTGGACGCAGGTGTGAACGGCTGTGCGAGTGGACTACGCTACACGGCTAGTCGATTTAGTCAAATTTTTTCCTACGATGATGCAATGTCAAAAGAAAAAAACTTGAAAAATAAAGTCGGTATACGGGCGAAAGTTTTACGTGACAACGACTTTGAATGGTAAAATCATTTTAATGTGAATATTCATTCGTATAGTAGGAAGAAGGATGAAATAATAGTAACAATTTAAAACATTTATTTATACAAAGAATTATATTTAAAACATTAATTTATACAAAGAATCTCGCACTGAATTTCATATTAACAAAATTTTATTTTTACCTTTACACATACATACGTATTTATATACAAATATACATACAATAACTTGCAATACATTTGCAAGCTATGCACTAATTCTCTAGTGCGCGCGCGGCAGACCGATCATAGTTGAGTGGGAGACGCAAGGCATTCGGCGGGCCTCTCTCGTTCGGTGACTCATCGTTACGTTACCGAGCGTTACACTTTCATAAGTGACTCCCAGCCGCAACCTAATTTAAGACGTTGTCACGTCAAAATGAAGTCAGCATATTCCAACAATAAAATTTAACAAATGCAAAATTATTTAGTAATACGCCATTGCTTTTCCTTCAAAAACGTCCCCTAAATATTTTTTGGTAGTCTTGTAGATTAGCCATTTCTCGCTCACTTTACTGAGCGTAAATTAAAATTTAGCTCTAATTTTTTATTTTATAATTAAAATTTTTTCGAATTTTAATTATTACTTTTCTGGTATTCATATTTTTTGTGTACAAAATTACCTTATTATTCAATGACGTAATCTATACAACATTTTATTACAACCAGAGATTTATATGATCTTATGATGTAGAAAGGGCATTTCACATTAATAGTAATAATTTTTATTGTCTATCTAGTGTTCAAAGCCGTTAATTGAAACGAAACAGGATTTTTCGCCGAACTGTAAAAAATTATGGTAAAAAACTGAAATCCGTTAATGATTACCCAAAATTCGATAGAGTAATCTTGGCTAAAGTGAATGAATTAAAAAACTAAAATGAAATGAATTAAAAAATGTAGGCAAAACTTTAATAAAACAATTACAATATGTACATAAACTAAATGTACTACTACAAGCCTCATTTTCATCATTAATTGTTTATTTACAAGAATTTCTAAAACATCTTAAAAAATATGAAATGAAATCAGTTCAAACCATAGTTCACTTTGGAACTGGTAAAAATGCCATCAATGTTGGAACAGTTATCCAATAAGTTTAAAATAGCAGTTCAAGAAAAGAAATATAAGAGCAAGTTACTTGATCAATTAGTGTTTCTTACTAAAATATTGAATATTAATGGTTTTGGTATAATTTTTGCACTAAAAATGATCAACTCATCAAGAAATAGACCCGAGTAATGTCAATTTGATATTATATTGGTTCATTAACACAAAAACCAATATTTATTTTATTGTTTTAATAATTTGTCTTCAATTTATAAGACCTATGCTTTTAGCTTAATTTTAATTATTTAATGCTGTTATCTATTAAATATGAAAATTATTTAAAAAAATTCGTGGGTGGACAAGATTTTCGCATTTCCAAAATAATATTGAATTTTTCTATATTTTATAGACAAAACCTAATCACAGTTTTAGATCCATCCATTCAGGTTAATCAATTTACAGAATTTTCTTTTATTACATTCATGGAATCTATTCCAAATTATTAATCTATTTATTTCAAACTTCTTTATTCCATTTAGATAAGAATTGTTATTACCTATAACTCCCTTTAATATTATTAATGGAAAATTTTACTTTTGTACCTTAAGTTTATTTTGCTGCCATTACAAACAATAAGTACGCTAAAGTTTAGCTTTTTATTCTAAACAATTTAATAAAAAAGAATATGATAAGTTACCGAAATGGTACCATAAGCACATCATTTTTTTGAATTAATATGTGGCAAACGAAAAATATGACATAAAAATCCAAACTTATATATTTCACCTTTTATGGCAATCGCAAATTAAGAAATGCAATGATTTCTTACATTTTTAGATACATAGTGTATTTATTTATCACCTATTTATAATAATATATGTTAAAACTATTGCAATACAATTCTCTTAGATTAAGCTATAACTATAACAATATTATTATGTAGTTTGAAAAAATTGTATGAAAATTATTACGTGCAAATTTAGAGATTTTTTCTCATTTATTGTACTATAAATATGCATCTTTCAGTGGAAATTTTTCTAATAATATACAAATGAACATATTAATATTTACAATGATATTAGTAGTAATCTAGTTTTGAAACACAACCATAAAACTAAGTCAAAATATTTCATTAACATCTTAAATTTTAAAAATAATAATAATGGTACTCCATAAAACACGTGTTTGTGGAAATTTTATAAAAATTAAAGGAACTACAAACAAAATATATACATAAATCCTGACCTACAGATAATATAATCATATCTGTCAGCTTTTAAAATATTTTCTATCTACAGTAGAAACTTAATTAACCAGGCTAATTGTTGTTGTTAGGCATTCGGATAATTGAATGTGTGAAGAAAAGCAGATTTTGTGCATATGTAGTACATAATTCATTGCCACCTAATTTTTTTATTTAACTGTAATGCTTTTTTACAGAGTAAAGGACCAGATATTGGGTTACCCAGTTGATCGTTTTTGTTAAAACCAACAATATAAAGCTTCTTCTAAAAGTTCATTTTACGGTTTCTTCAACATTTTCCGATGTTTACTCCCGTCTTCACTATCTAATTTGCAGGTGTACAACAAAATTGAATCTGTATTCTTCTTAATATCACTTATCGTGGATGTACTTACAATATACTTATCAGCTAAGTTACGACCGGTTTCTCCTTTTTTCAATGAATCAATAATATTTATTTTATCTTTAAGCAATAACATCACCCTCATATGCTTTGCCCTTTTTAATATGTAGACGTGATACGCACGTCAGAGCGGAGTAACAATTGCTAACTCACTAAAACAATAACGAAATCGTGAGCAGCGATCCCGCGGGGCACGGGCGGGGGTAATGCCAATTCTGACACGTTCATGTTTGTATAAATTCGACTTGTAGGTATTTAATATATTGATCGCGGTTGGTAGTCCGGATAATCGCGAATCCGTATAACTGAGGATCGGATAATCGAGTTTCTACTGTAATCATGACAAAATAATCATGTCATCATTTTACATCACTAAATATGAAATTAGAAACACGAGTTAGTTAAGTAAATGAACTCTACATACATAGAAATAGAAAACTATAGTGATTTCAAAAAATTAAGACAATTATGCTATAAAATGTTTGTGTTTTCCCTTTGACTACAAAACAGGACACCTTCATGAAATTTTTTTGCTAACAATCAAAAGCTACACACTTGCCTTGTCATTTCTTATTAAAATCCTGGTTTTCTTTCTAACACATTTGAAACCGTAAGTCATCAATCTATTTTACGGATTACATTTGATTACTATTTTCAATAGTGCTGCGTGTAGTTAGCAAAGAATGATCGCACTTCCATCGGGCAGAGAGTTACGACATCGCTACTCAAAGGCTCCTCGACGCGGACAAAAGTGAGGGTGCTGTTATACAGCTTAATGTCCGAAGGCAGCTGCAACAATCGCTTCAGGTTCACCTGTGAAACATAAACACTAAATAATTCTATATACATTGACCTTGAAAAGAAAGAACACCATTCTATCTCAACAAAGAGGCTTTTACAGAAAGCGAATGCCCGAGCACCCAGATGATGGTGTTTTGTGCGCCTGTCAGCTGTTAGCAAAATATCAACTATTAATATTTTGATTAGTTAGTAGTTGTTGAGATACCTTGTTATCTCAACAACTTTTTGATTCAAACATTGTGCAGGCGCGATGATGTATGTTAATGTGCATTTTTTTTAATGTATAATGACATTTTCGTCTATATGAATTACTTGTGGTCCACTGAGGTGTACAACTGTACATTTTTTCAGGTTTTTCAAAGAAAAAGGTTATTATTCTACTGCTGTTATGGACAAAGCCTTGTTATTTACGTGTTGTATGGCTATTTACACATTATTAACCATTAAGATGTTTGAGTGACAAGTTAATAGAATATGAGATGTGATCCTTATAAATAATAATATTTCACTGTGAAATATCAGTGTATTAATAATTTGCAATCACAATCAACAACAAATGCTTGACATTATTCAATATTAATCATTTTTCAACGGTAAACAAATAATATGGTATTGTTACACCACTGCTTATTAACAATAGCGCTATCTAAAAGGAATAGTATAATTTCGGAGGACAGTATCACCATTTTGTGTCTAGTACCAAAACTCCTTAAGCGTGGTACCTGCGGCGGTGATTAAGAATAATTTTCTAATAAGTAGATCTATCAATATTTTAAATAATAACAAAAATTGTAAATAAAATCTCACCTGTCCATCTCCTAAGGGATACCATTTAGTAACATTTTGATTGCCATAACATACATCTAAATAAGTTCGATGGAAAGTCATTCCCAAGCCACGAATGTGAGTGCCATCCTTATTCTGTAATGGTAACAATTTGTACCTGATAAGTAGTTTGCAGATAAAAATAAGAAACATTCTACTATTTACAACTTTGTTCCATGTATTTCTTATCAATTCACCACCGAGTAAAATTCTAAATTACGTTTGTGATGCAACGACAACCTAATTTTTAAATTATTCACAGTCAAAGTAGGTTTTAGAATGTGCAGTTTTAATAATAAATATTTAAAGCGTTTAGTTTTAATGTTCCTCATTATAGTTCACTTTAATTATTCAATAGAATATTTATTCAATATTCTGTAGTATTTTGTTTTTTAACTTCAATAATTGAATCTACATCCCGATGTCGTACAATTTGACTATGAAGGATATACTTAATTAAATAAAGATTTGTATAAATCTCTATTAGTTTACTTTTCCGATGATGTGTGAAGAGTAAGCAGCCAACAGGACGTCCACGCCCGGCGACGGGGGAGCGGCGCGGGGCGGGGTCAGGGGGGTGCCCTCTTGCGTCGTATGGTGCATCACTACGAGCGGCTGCAGCAAACTCAGCTGAGACACGTGCGCTCCGATCGACAATTGACCCGAAGGATGTTCCGGTGGCGTTTTTTGCTATGGAACGAATGGACACTCTGATCATTACATCGGCAGAACCGTGAAAACGTCGCGTCAAGTAACACTAAAAAAATTAAATTATGGAAGGCGCTTAGAATAGTCTGTATATGGTACAATGTCACATATGTATGCACGACTCTCAGGGTTTTGTTTTTGTTTGATGTTTTGTACGTTTGCCTGCAATATGTGTTAACCATGCAGCATACAACCCGCCGCTGACCCTTGAATCTATTCTCGCACTACAAATCTTTGTTCAACCAATTGAATATTGATTTGGGAGGATTGATAGATATCGAACACCTAAATAAGTGTTAATGTGCTGCTGCAATGATTTTTACTTTCAATTGTTAATAGTAATATAATATGATGTACATATTGTTTGCATATATTTATTATAGTGCCATTACATAAGCTATTGAATCATGTCAGAACTCAATCAGACCAAATCAGACTTAAATCGATCAATCGGTATCGTTATGACATCAAAATTATGTCTATGGAAAGCGCGCAGTTGCAAAGTTTCCCACTCTGACGCAAATTTTACATCATAATGATATAAATGAATTGTTTAAGTTTACAGAATTGATCTTTTGTACATATAATACTCACTGATGCCAGTATTCTTGTGTGCAATTTATTCGACCAGTGACCTAATACCGGAGGTTTCCATATATAAAAACAAAATTATTTTGTCACAGGTTATAGACCTATGCATAAGGCGTGATATAAATGCTACAGAATACTATTGAATGCTCCATTCCGTGAAGTACTAAATAAAACACAGATTGTCGAAGTACATTAAAAAACAGACCAAGCAATGATTACATCAAATCGGTGCGGCAAGTATTTAACTATCAGATAGTTTAAACATTTTCTGCATACATTGAGTATCCCTAATAAGAAATGTTCTGCAAATTTGCTTTTTAATATATGAGCTAAACAAGTAAAATTATGCTTAGCCTTTAAACAAATTATATTTACATCCACTTTTCAGTAATTTTATAAACATTTAAGACAAACCTTGATTTTTTTTGCAAAAATAAATATTTTTATTATATTTTTCCTTCATATTTGTATAACTACTTAAGAATAATAATTTAAAGGTCAATTATAATAAACATGTTTTAAATACTTCCTTTGATGATAATAAATTTAATGGTCAAAACTTATAAAAGCTTAAAAAAAACATTAGATAATTTTTTCCTAAACTTATTCCACATCGTTAATAAAATTCAAAGACTCACAGAACATGGTACGTTAGCTTTTTCTATGATAAGCTTGAAAATGTGACGTGTACGGATGTTGTCTAGCACGCCTTGGTTGAGGCCGCGATTGTCGTCTCTGCTCAGGCGGCGATCTTGCATCACCTATAAACATACATGAGGAGTAATTAAAAAAGTGAAATTTTATATAAAATCAATGAAAAAAAAAACATTAAAATTGGCTTCATTTCAATATCAATATCAATATTTGAATTTTGATGTTGTGCACCAAACTCTGTACTAAATAAAAATGTGCCAACATTGACTGCTTTATTAAATTTGGGATGTAGATACTTTATGTGACATTAGTGATGACAATGAAACTACGACATTCTTCAAATCATAAACCCAAAAATGGGAGATAGTAATAAATCGATAAGAACCAAGACTCTAAAATAACTATACTTATTATAAAATATAATGTGAAATAAGAATGGACTAAAATATGGTTTTGTTGCAATTGGAAATATAATGGTTTCATTCAGATTGACAGCGGATGTGGGGTAAAAAAATTAATATTATTCTTTATCTTGTCCAAGCAAGTTAAGCTTACGGCAGCCACTATAATGAAATGTAGTTGGACAAAAGTAGCTGAATGTATTTAATTAAGACTAAACTGACTAGACTATTCACATAGCTAAAAATATATTCTAAGGCTAAAATTATTTTTTGTTAAAATTTATTTTTTAATGTTGATTACCAGGTAGGATATTCACTTCAGAGTTGAAAGATTCGAAATTCAACATTAAATAACATGTTTGGGTACTATATGGTGTGGGATATCAAAAACATGTCTAGTTTGTTGTTGAAGTCAATCCAAAAAAAGTTTCCAGAGTATATCCATTTATATAATTATTTCTTTGGTAGGCATTTCCCATTCGCATTGTTGGGCATAAATTAAAATTTCGCAACATACTTTTATAATTTAAACATATTAGAGGTTTTCAAACACTTTTTTTTTCTGATATTCATACTTTTCTTTATATAAAATCAACTCTTGTCTTATCCCAGAACACAAATACATCTATGCAAATTTTTATAGCAATTCATTTAGTGGTTCGAGAGAGACTGTAAACACAAACGTTTAAACAATCATACTTTCACATTTTTCATAATATATGTGAAAAATATATACATAAAATACATAAAACTCATTTAGAAATTTACATAAGATACACAAACTCTTTAAAATATTTTTAAATGTGTACATAAAACATATTGTTGTATTAGAATGAAATAAACATTACCTCGATTTGTCCCGGTTGTAGGGCGGCCATGCCCAGCGGCGTCGAAGTCAACAAAGTTAGTCGCATGTTCTCGTCCTGTAAGTAGGCGGCGGCCATAAACGGATAGAAGTTCGCTTGGAGCGGCAGTTTCTCGTAGTAGCGACGTTTGATCATCTAGAAAAATTTCATGTTTTAGTATTTATTGATAGAAAATTAATTCAAAACTCTGTTTATTCATATATTTTCTTTTGCTGAACGCTTTAAAGATATTGTTGGTTTGCGAAGTAGATAAATTATTTCAATTATATATTAATTTTGTTTTCTGTGGATATATTGGATGTTGTTCTGTTTGAAAGGAAATGTAAAAATCCATCGCTTATTTCCATAATTGATGATGCTTATTTGCAATTTTTATAATGCTGTTCCAGCAAAAGTCAGTTGAGAAATCTGTGCGCAGAAGTCTCATTAATATTCCGTTAATAAGCTATTCCCTTTATTTTTCACATTTACATGTACGTATTTTTTTGTTTAATTATATTCACTGTAATAGAAATAAATGAACATTATGCAATTTAAAAATCAATCCATTGTCTATCTTCCATTAGTAGATAGACAGACACAAAGTAACTAGCAGTACTATGTAAATGCAAAGAAAATTTGTTTCGAATATTCGCTATTGCGGTTTTTACAGTGTTTAGGAGGGCGGTCACAGTAAACCCAATATTACGCAACAAAATCGTGTAAGATATTTTTAAAACGCTTTTCCGTGTATATGTCAACTTTTGGTAGATTTTGATCCATCGCAATGAAGTGCAAAATGAATCAAATATGGTTTTATTTTTTTCGATTTTTTAATCTTTATTAAATTACCTAACTATAGGTCATTAGACTGACCTAAATATAGGTCATATTAAACTTTTTCTAAAAATATTGTATATATACAGAAGCATAAAATATAATCAAAGAATTATTTTTTGCTATATCTTCCTTTTTAGTTATGTAACAATAAATTAAATAAATGAAAAAAATAGAATTCAGGTTTTAAGCCCATTCATTAAAAAATGAGAAAGATTGCGGGACAGTACACACGAGCAAAGAGATGATGAAATTCGACACAATATAATAAAACTTCAATGGCTGAACAGCAACCTCTATACAAACAAAAATATATTGATTTGAAACAAAAACTATTAATAGAGATACATACTTGCATGCCGTTCAAGTCCGTGTAAAAATCGTTGCCGTTCTTGATTCCTGTCGAGAATCGCATCGCTAGCTCCAGATCGTCGATTTGCGGCTCTATGAGGAACGTATTTGTAATCTCAATTTCTGTCTGTGGTAATGTCGGATTGTTGTACATGCTCATCTGTAAGCATCAACACATTATTTAACTTTTAATGTTCCATATCCTGAGGATTTTCATAGTTTAATTTTACCTGTTTTAACAAAAATGTAAGAATTTTATATAATTCTATTTTGTGGTTACTATTTAACTTATAAAGTAACCAAATGATAATTTAAATTTTGCTCGCATATTACTATGCAATTAACATTACAACTACTTTGGATCCAGCATATATAACATAAATTATCCATTTAATGAACAAATTAATACTGTACTCACTGTTAGAACTATTTCAGCGCCTGTCCCACTGAGGGTTGAATAAATGATTCCTTTGTGAGGTCCTTCGATTACCACAATCTCGGGATACGGCTCTGGCTTAAAAAGCTTAGCTGGTCCTGATGGAATAAAGAGGTAGGCACCGCTGTTGTTGTCTCTCGCTCGCATCGTATCATACCTATAAATTTTAAGATACAAATTCCTGTATGAATCTATAAAATTATCTCTTGTGACAAGTACTTAATAACCACAATCAATAATTATTTTTTTTATACTTTATGTGATGAATATTGGCACAAAAATAGCATGAAACCTATATTAGATAATATTGTATTAGCAACTGGTGAAAGGTTAAAGTTAAATTATTAACAACATAATATAATAAACATTTTTGCCTGCAATATTCTCAGTTCTCCATGTGACTATATTTTGATTTAAGTTGATATTCTTCATTTTATAGGATGCATATGAACTAGTATTATAAATACAATTACAACATACATTATTATTATTTAACAATATTATGAATAATAATAGTTGTACATGCAAACTAAAAAGATGACATATGTATGAAACAAATACAGTATATAAATGAACAGCAAATCACCACTTATTTCAATTATAAGGTATCATCTTCTAATTACAATGAGCATAACAAAAGTAATAATAAAAAATTGGTTGCCTGTAAAGTCGGTATACGGGCGAAAGTTTTACGTGACAACGACTTTGAGTGGTAAAATCATTTTAATGTGAATATTCATTCGTATAGTGGGAAGAAGGATGAAATAATAGTAACAATTTAAAACATTTATTTATACAAAGAATTATATTTAAAACATTAATTTATACAAAGAATCTCGCACTGAATTTCATATTAACAAAATTTTATTTTACCTTTACACATACATACGTATTTATATACAAATATAACTACCTTCACATTATCACTACACATCGTTTTACAATTAACTGGCGTGTAAACTTGTATGCAGGCGCCTAAGCGAAATAGAAGCGCAAGACATGAACCGGTGTGTATGCCTATCTCTCTCACTCTCTCTCTCTCACTCTCTCTCTCGCTCTGTCTCTCTGCTCTTAGGCGGGCTAACTGTGCTCGAGTGGAAGGGTGCCTTTCACTTATGTCTCTCTCTCGCTCTTAGGCGGGCTAACCATGCCGAGTGGGGTGCGTGCTCACTCGCTCTCATTGTGAGCGCATAACGTGAGCGGAGCGTAACGCAGTTTCTTGAAGTGTCACCCGGCAAACCAATTTATAAGACGTTGTCACGTCAAAATAAATAAGTTTTGTTAATTATTAATGAACCTGCTTATATAATTTTTTTACTTCTTTGTGCGGCATTGCCGCTGCTTCCCCAACGGTACCTTAGTTTCTGATCCTCGCATCTTCCGTGCTTTCATTGCAAGTACAACGCGCGTTTAGGGAAAATTTCGCAACGCAACATGAATAATAAATTTATTTAGTGCTAGTGAGTATTTGGATATGATGATAGTGTACACTCAGTGCGTATATGATACGGGTCGTAAATAATATAAATATTAATATCCATCAACTTCAATGATATGCATACGACTTAGTTATACATTATTGCCAAAGCGCGTACGTAATCAGGCGGAATCGATGACACAGGATGCTCGATTTATCTTTCACAATAAAATAAATTATGTTGTATTTTAGTAACAAAACTACCTTTTCGAAAAATAATATGTAACAGAGATTATATAGGAATATTACCTTCTATTATGAAGATAAGTGATGCGGTGTTATTCGTTTATTTACTTACAGAGTTAATTCACAAACATTTTGCATCGACTGAGAATCTAAACCCCAATTCCAAAACAAGAAATCAACGAGCAATTCATATTGCTTCTTGACATTATTAATTACAGATTGGAGTACTAATATGTAACACTCACTGTACATAATCCATGTGCACTGGGGTCACGGTCCCGTCCACAGAGACGATTGCTTTGAGCATTCCATTCATATTTGTCGTGAATTTCGTGCCACCGGCTTGGACGGAGAGATCGTCTTCGAGTTTCACGCGCGCCTGCTCAACGTCAAACACGTTGGGAAGGTCTATGTTCCAATAATCCGCATTGAATACTCGAACTTTTGCATACTTTGTGTACCTTTTAAAAATGCATATGAACACAATAAGGATTAGGAACTAATAAAATGACATATTGATAATTACTTCATTAGGAATAAGAAATGCCCACATATTTGACTTTCGTCAGAACAAATGTCTAGAGGAAATATTAAAAAAATATTTTTTTTTTATTATATATGTCTTGTATACATCTTATTTTCACCCTCTGATGTTTTTCACTTGTGCTAATCAAAATTTTAAACCTAATACATCTGCTAATTTTAAGAGTCAAAATACAATTCAAAAAATCAATAAATCTTAACCAATGTGAAAAATGATTTATTTATGAGAGAATTTCTTAAATCTATTTTTTTTAGATCCAAGACCAAAACCGTCTCACACATAACTACATATGTAATAGGTTCTATAATACCTTCCAATGAGAAAATGTAATTTTTATAAAATATCCGAAGACAATAGAACACTTCAAAGTTCCATGCTATCCTCATCTCTCCTGTAATACCATGCACAAAAGATAATCTAAGGCTGATATCATGCCTCCACCTCATACATGTTCCAAATAACACTGTGCTGTACTTAAAGTAGCTTTTATAAGATTATGTCTCTTGTGCATAAAGCCGTTCAATAGCTAACATAGTGATTTCAACTCAACTACAACTACAAAAAACCATTACGTCAGTTATATACTGATGTCACCACCTTCTCAGCAGGTCACATTATTCTTTTGTTTGCAAAATAATTATGAAGGTAGGATTAAAAATAAATAAAAGTTAATTTGCATATGTAGAGTTCTGTACTATATTTTTTCATATAAATTTATTTCGATACTTAAACTTCACTATTCTTTACTAAGCATACCTATAGAAACGATTCTATTTAGACAATGTTATATCAGGTTCGATATAACATTGTCTAAATAGAATAAAAAGAGACAATGTTTTGACAGGTTTGAATAGTTTATATATATACAAATTATCCAACATAACATAATTCTGTATTTTCTTTGTTAACCATATTGTCTTTTTCTTTCAAAATTATGCTAAGGTTTCTTAGCATTACACAAATTCAAATTTCAAATTCAAAATATCTTTATTTCATAGGTTACAAAATAACACTTGAAATACGTCATCACTTTTTGTGAATTTACACTTTACTGCTCTTTCGGAAGGCAGTTTTCCCTCAAGAAGAACGAGCAAGAAACTTAAGGGTAGCTCTTTTCTAATTTGCACATACATAACCAAAACAAATACGGAATCATTAGGAATGACACAGCCCGCTAAGAGGTCGAGCCGCTTATGCCCATTGATTTTTGTCTTCTAAATATTCAGAAATTGCATAGTACCCTTTTTTACTGAGTGATTGTTTAATAACACTCTTAAATTTATGTAGGGGTAAATCTTGAATATCTACAGGAACCTTATTGAATAGGCGCACACAGAGCCCTCTGAATGAATTTGAGACTTTACTTAGTCGACTAACATGTGAATTCAGTTTATCATCGTCACATAAACATCGTCATAAGTAGGCTGTTGTCTTTTAACTTTGAATAACAAAGAAGTATCATCTGCAAACAATACTATCTCATGAGCATCCTTAACAAGGCTAGGCAAATCATTTATGTAGACTAAAAAGAGAGAAAGGGACCAAGAATTGATCCCTGCGGTACACCCATGTGAACTATGGATCCAGACGATTTCTTACCATTGACATCAACCCTCTGAACCCTGTTACTCAAATACGACTTCAGAAGGTCGAGTGCCCGGCCTGTTACACCATAGTGACGTAGTTTCCCGATCAGAGTTTCATGATGAACACAATCAAAAGCCTTGGAGAGATCGCAAAATATAATAGATCATACTTTGAAGATCATTCATTTGTCAACTATCACAATGACCTAATCCCAATGAATTATGTTGAAAATGTATTCTTAATTTTATCTTATAGGTTACTTTTTGATTAACTGCTGTCCATAATGTCCAATTTCAATTACATATGGCAATATCATTTCTAAAAAAAAAAAGGCTTTTATTTTCTCAGAAACTAACAAACAGACAGGCACTGAAATAAACTCGTAAGATTTACATTTTTGTTAATAGATAATGAAACCCAATTAACAGGTAATTTTTAAAATTCAAAACACACTTTCATTAAAAATTACCGATACCCTTAGAATACACTATAACATTGAAAATAAAGTACTTTTAAAGGTAAATAATTCCATTTATAAGGAATGGAATTATTTACCTTTAAAAGTACTTTATTTCAAGCAACATTTAAAAGATATTCTTAATGCCGTGCACATTAAGCTGCATAAGAAAAATAAAAGAAATTTTGTACATGACTGCCTGTAAAATCCTTTCTTAAACAATGTGCTTCCATTGTTTTCAGTAAAGTAAAAGTGAAAACATTTATCTTGTTTTTCAATAATATATAATAAAATGTGTGACGCTCAAAATGTTTAATAATGAAATAAATCTTTTGAAATGTCTTACTTATAGAGTAGTCCAGCTTTAACAATACTAAAGTACTTATTCAATTTAGATTTTAAAGGACTCCTAAGCTAAACTAAATGATATATATTACGTAGCCTACATGTGAATGTAGTAAACATTTATTTACATTTTAAGTATGTAACATTTATATGAGAAGAAGCTTGATACAAAAAATTAAAATGATAAAAAATACAACATACACTGGAACAAATGACATTAGAATACTCACTGGTTATTGCTCATATTGTCTCTTTGTATAACACTGTATGTGGCTAACGTGAGAGGATCCACCTCCACCATAAAGGACAACTGGTATTTGTTGCTAGCCAAATTCAGTCTCTTTTCTCCAGCTACTATAGGACTCACTTGACTCACAACCGGCTTCCCTTCTTGATCGAACACCTGTAATTGTAATTAAACATTAGTTTTGTACTGATAATAATTAATTTAAGTTATTGTATTAGTGACAATGTAAGTAGTAATAAGAGTGGTGCTGGTTCAGTGCATTGCTTTCACGCCAGAAGGCGCTGGGTTCAATTCGGACCATAGATGAATTAACCAACGTATATTTAACTGAACTCGATCCATGCATCAGAGAGCATATTAGGCTTCCAAGACTGATGGCTATCAGTCTTGGATGTTATCAACACATTGGTCACAACGATCAATAGCAGCCCCGACTCGCAGTAGGCCAGCGAGGAGGGTTTAAGATCCTGATGCATACTATTCTGATATAAATAAAGATTACCAGCAGTGTATGCTTCAGTAGTGGGTTACTAAAATCTGACAGACAAGAAAATTTGCTCTAGGTCTTAGTATGTACTATGGATGAGACACAGAATTAGAGCTTTGATTACCTGCACTAAAATATATGTTTAACGACTTTAAATTTAAGAACTAAAATTACTTACCTCTACGTAAGGTGTAGAAACTACAAGAGTCATAATTTCATGTCGCCTGAACATCAAACTGTTGTAAAAGATGATTCGTCTAGAAGGCGACATGACATCTAAAGCGATGGTGATTCTTGTGGGTATTTCGTCATGCTGCCGCCATATATCGTCTACATCGAAAAATATGTCTTCATGTGTTTGATTTGGTATATGAGGTTGACCGAGCATGTAAAAAGCAGCTTGCTGTATTGCTGATTGACAATACTTTATTGCCGTGTGCATTCTGAAATTAAAAAAAAAAGTTGGCATCACAATAAATACAAAATATTTTTAGATATAACTTAAGCATAACCTTAATAATAACAATGTGTATATATGCGTGGGTATGTAGCCATAGCAAGGAGTTGAAGCAGAGAAGTCGTGTATGCAACGCTGAGCTATCACTGACCCAGTGATCTAGTAGCCATCAGAATAGGGGCGTGCAGAGGGATTCAGACAGGGTATGCAAAGCTACAAAAAAATGCCAGTTTCAGCATTGCATTGGTTATACAAGGTATAAACATATTTACCATCGCGTTGGTGGGCCACCAACCGAAACAATGCTGAAATTAGTACATTTCTTTTAGCTTTGCATTCCCTGTCTGAATCTCTTTGCACGCCCCTGCATTGGATTATTCTGACGCGTCACGATATAAATTTCAGTAATGTCCTATTTCTTATTTCTTTAAAAAAATTGTGTGTGAGTTTACATGTGGTAAAAGTGAAACTTAGTATTCTGGTTTTTTCTTGCTCGAACACAATCAGCATTAGCTTTCAGTAATATTCTAATATATATTAACAATGTTGATACTACACAATAAAGAGTGCTTTTTAAAAATGCGCGATGGTAACTAAGATCCAACAGAAAATAATGTGCTATAGATTTCAATGTTTCTCTCTCTATCTCCCTCTCTTTGTATATATTTCGAATAGATTAAGAATATAATATACAGCATCGAGTCTAGTCTTCGTGGTATGGAGACTGTGTAGGGGCCCATATACAACAGTAGAGAAGTGGGGATGCAGACCACTATGAATATAGCATAAAGAGGAGACAAAGGATGGGGAAACTATATAGAAACGCATTCTATCTCATTCTCTCACAATCTAAAACCTACATATATGTACATTTATAGCCATCTCTTTTTCGTTACATATTTTCATTTCATAAAATTCACACTGCCCCAGAAGAAGTTTCACTTATAAAAGTTTTCATTATCGAGCTAGAAACTTTAAGCTACTAAGTGCTGTTGAAGTTTTAAACCATCATTTTCATAAACCTTTCTATTAAACTTACCCCTATGTGAGTGATGAAAAGGTCACCCTAGATAGAATATTAAAAAAGGGTAAAACTTAAAGCAGCCGAAACCGACGAGCTCGTGTTAAACAACTGATGGAAGTTAGTGAAGCAAGAGAGGTATACAAAGATTGTACCATGTGATCTGTTAAGGTTTCTGCCTACCCTTCTAGAAAATATCCATGACTTCATACATAAAACGAAATCACTAGAACTGTAACAAATAAAAGCTTAAAAAAATTATGTGATTTTTTAAATAGTTATTTAATGACTTTCTCAACTTTGTAGAAGCTTTAACAAAATTAAGATATAAAACTTAATATGACAAGTTTTATGTCAAGTGACTTGGTTATAATTTTCACAGTTGACTAGTGTAGTTTTAATCGTTAAATAGGATCTACTTCTTTTGCACTGTCTATTATACATCAGAAATAAGGAGGTATATCAAATTCCACAAAACCTGTAAGCAACTTACTTTTTAGCATAGTCGGCTCGCACTTCATCTCTAGACGTGCCTGTAATTCCGTCGTGGTGCTGGAACAGAGCGAGTGCTCGACGCGCTTCGTTTACTCGATCAAACAGTTGCAAGGACAACAGCTGCGACACCTCACCGGAAGTTGTTGCTTGGCATGTAATTGTTTCTGCAGCCCTGATTACAATTTTAAACAAATTTAAATTAAAATAGAAATATCAGAATATAACTAACTAAATGCTGACTATAAACTATAGTCTATAAACTAGACTATAGTTTATAGTCAGACTATAAACTAAACTATAAATGCTGACTACACTTTATGTGCATATCTTTGTTTTTATGCAACTGCATATACAATGTATAATGAAAATATCTTTTATTTTGAACATTTTACAAACGAATAACTGATTTTTAGTTAAATTAATTAAGATAGCTGCAATTCAGAATAAATTATAGTAATATAAAAGTAATAGTTTTTTTTTAACTTGTAATGTTGTTTTTCTAAATTATAATTTTCTGGCTAATCTGACACTTTCCAAAAGTTAACAAATTGATTTCTAAAAAATTACTTATTTCATACTAAAACTTAAAATATGATGAACTTTTGTATTACTTTTGCATCAAAAAGCATAAAGATAACAAAGGCATACGTAATGTATAAACAGGCAAAAGACGTTAATCATGTTGCATACCTGACATAAGCTAAAAGAACACGATCCATATTCTTATAAAATGGCCTAGAAGTATAATAGCCACTCCAATAGTGTTGGTTGCGGTCAGCATACGTGAAAAAGTCACCAGATAGCACCGGGAAATCTGATGATCTCATTTCAGCGTGTAAGGCTTTGAAATAATCTTGCAGTGTCCCAAATCGAACCTGTAAAACAGTACAATGTATACAAAATAGTGTTCAAATATAAATATGTATTTTTTATATTTATCGAAATTGTAGGCATCTTCCTATGAATATATACTGACATTAAATTTCTATCAAATAATTTAAGATCAAAAACTTATACGAGAATATCTCCTTTAGAATTCTGGTCCTTTCACAGATAATAATTAGGTTGGTGTCTCCTAAATAAATCACAATTCAAAACTTATGAAACACATAAAAGGCGTGAAAGTTGTTTGCATACTTCAATTTACAGCGGTTATATTACAGATGTAACACAAAATACATTTTCTTATTTTCATGAATTAATCATAACAATGATTTCTAATCTGACATACATAAAAATAGCATTATACCTCGGCATTCCAGGCATCATTTGAATTAATAAAATCGATGATGCGGTCATAGTTCTGAAACTGGTTGTCCCATTCATTAGCTCTATCATATCTGAAGTCGTCTCCGAGCGGAAACATTAGAACGTTACTTCTATACAACTGTGCTTTCTTTCTCCACTGATCTAATATTGTAAACGCTCTGAAAAGAGTGAGATGACAAAAGGAATAGAGGCTACTGAAGATTATAGAGTACACTTATATTTTAAAAACTCTGCATGAATATAATTATACAAGAACAATACAGATAAGTTATTTTCTACGTATTATTAGAAAACCACAAAACTCAAAATGTTTATGAGAGAAGATTTTTCTTTTCAAAGTAAAGGGATCATATTAAAAAGTGTACAAGGTAAAGGAGAAGCAGTCAGGATACCTAGATATTGTGTTATTATGAAGTGAAGAAGGAGGAACCAGTATAATGTTTTGAATTGTATCAACCAATCCAACTTTTTTAAATTGATAGTTACATATGCATATAGTTGAATCAATAATTGTATAACTCAGAGCTGATGCTGATATTAATCGCAAATTTTATAATTTAGGATTAAGAGAAATTTAATAATGAAATATTATTAAGATTTTATAATAAAATTTATTATTTATAGTATTAAAGCTTTTATATATCACTATACATAAATAAAAGGAATTCCTTAATTTTCCATATAATAAATTGAAATTAAATAATTGTTGCTTTGAATTAAGATTATCAGAATGGATAACTTAACACACTTTTTATATTAATTTCTAGTCAATACTGGTATGCTTTACATAATCATTACAATATTATAAATATGAAGGTATGTTTGATTGAATATTTGTTCTACAATCATACTCAAACTGGTACATGAATTGTCATCAAATTTACCATAGAAGTACCTTGTGTCCCATAATAGGATATAATACAGTTTTCGTAAAATAAAATGTATAAATATCAGTGCAAATGGTAAATGGTCATTACTAACAGCAATGTCTAACCGAGGATTAAGATCAACATTAGAACCAGAATTGTGATTGAGAGGACAGAGATCACAATTGGAAACAAGAGCGGTACGTGGATTAGATTCGGCAGTAGATCGAGAATTGAAGTCAAGAGTAGGGCCAAGACAAGAATCAAAATTGATAGTAACATAGATTGACATAAAAGACGAAAGTGAAGAGAAATTTAAATCATAAAAGAAAGCAATGATAGCACAATTTTAAAGACACAGGCAGATAATAGCTAAAGCATAAATTATATATACATATATCCAGACAGTAGGCATTAGATCTTTTGACTTAATGGCTGCCATTTATACATTGTGCATTAAAATGGCATAAGGCAAAATTTTTGAAATTGAAGCACTTAATTTACACTTCCATAATAAGAAAATTTACCTTTCTTCTACATTTTTCGAAGTAATTTTCTTCGGTGGCTCGCCCCATGGACATGATACACCATTGCCTGGTAATCTCTTGAAATCAAACTGACAGCAAATCTGTAAATAATATAATGAATTAATTTTTATATTTATAAGCATCGCATTGAATATATAAGAGTTTTGCGTATATGTTGGATGATACCTAATTATATCTAGTAATTTTAGAACATGGAAAGTAAATCTAGTATTGTAATGATTACGTCAGAATAATCAAATAGACTATAAACCCACAACTTTAAAAAAAATAGTTTCATATTGTAATTACCATATTACATTAGGATATATATATACAAAACTAAATTAACAGACTACTATATTTTGATATTCAGGCATTGCTGACTTCCTAATATTTTTAAATGTTATATCAAATTATTGTTTTACCTTAGGATCGGGACCACATGAATGGGGTATGTCGTATGAATAAAATGGCATCATATGCGTAAACATGTCCGTATTTCCAGTGCCATCTGAAATAATTATCAAATAATAAAAAAAAAAAAAGGTTATATAGTTAAAAACATTTTTTAAAATTAAATAAGTGAATAAACTCCTTCACTACACTCAAAAGGGCTTACTAAAAACAAAATTCCTAAATATATGTATGAGAATAACATTTTTCTGTTCTCCTAAAGAATTAATATTATGCTAATTATTCAGCAAAGAAATATAAATAAAAATATGAGCTATCAACTAATTATTTTTAATATTGTTAAGAATAATATTTAGAGAAAAATTTTAATGTACAATAACAATTTATAAATAGTAAAACACAGCTTATGAAAACTGCTTTGAAAGCATCAAAAAAAAATTCTATCAAAACTATCTCATACAATTTGATCAGTGTTGGTGAATTCAACGATAAGGTTTTTTACTATTAATATAGTACTTTAAAATGTGTCTAATGTAAGTATGACAACATTTACCTCATTAATGTTTATCGGTAATCAAGCAAAAATAAATAAGGATAAAAAATTATTTTCTATATTCAATATTTAAATGTACAATTTGGATTTGTGTGTAAAATTTAAATAACAGTCTAAAATACGAACCCCAAAGTTGCCTCCAATGAAATTCAAGTTGTTGATTAAGGGCTAATTCTTTTTTAATTCTGTAATGTACTCTTTGGATAATAGAATTTTCCAATCCTGCCAATTTTAGCAGATAAGGTTGTGTGCTTGAGTACCCAAATGGATCTATTGCCCAAGCATTTTTGGGTATGTAATCCAACGTGTCTATTAACCACTGATGACCAGCAGTTAATTGTTGAATAATGGACAACCAATGTGAGTTTGCTTCGTCATTCATCACCCAACCACCTGTTACTATTTCAACTTGCCCAGAATTTAAGTACCTAAAATAGAAGTTTCACATTATCAAAATCGCAGGTAATGTAACTACATTAAATTGTTATGACTATGACATTTTTAAAAAATATATTATACAATTTAAATCTTTGTACATCACAAGGAAAACAAATTATATACCAGGTTGTTTATCAACACTCTCTTTTCATTTATAAAATACACATAACCAATCTGTGCAGCTCTTAAGTTAGTCCCAAAAATGAGTAGGAAGATAATTTTGGAATTTAATCACTAACACATCATATGTGGCAAATGTCATATTATATGTCGGTGGGTATGCACATATCAAACATCAAAGCCACTCAGATTGGTTGCATGCATTGTTTAATGCGGTTACATTAAACAATGCATGCCACCTATCTTGAAACCGTTTGACATTGTAATTTTTTTTTCATAATTAATTAATTCATTAATATAAATGAATTATTCCTGTGGATTTATAACTAATTTATTATATAAAGCTAAATAATTTTACTTTAACATAATTATTTAGTTTTAAATACATTACAAAAACTCGTTATTGGTTTTTTTCTACTATACCATCTTTCATCAGAAGCAACAGAACTTTGCACAATTAGAACATTTGTTCAATACTACATTGATAGGAACTGATAAGATTTTTTTCTGTTATGTCAATTAAATGATAAGTAATGTGCCATAAAAATTGTTATTTTAAGGTAACTTTTGAGGCACTAATCATTAATCATAAAATTATGTATATGAAGCTATTTCTACTAATAGTTTTTCTATTATTGTTGTTTTTTTTGTGTTTTATGTATATTACAATAGAAGAAAGTAAATAATGTGAGAAATTTTTGTCCATAACTTCCATTATGGAGTCAATGCAAATAAAAAATAAAGCAAAGCAAAATGTCAATAATAAATATGAAATTTGAATACAAAAAATGAGTACAATTCATTATTTGCTAATTTTTATTTTGTCAAGAATGAAAGTAATAAAAAAAATTACATTCAATGTAATGTGTTATATATTAGGTTGAGAAAATTTTTTTTTTTATATTTTACAAGTAAATAGTTGCAATACAATCATTTTGGCTCTGCTGTTTGTATCTGTTTTGATACCATTAAATAGATGCCATTTAAAAAAATAAAAATAAAAACTAAAAATGGTGTCCCGCCTTTTTTCTGTTGTTTTTCTGTCCACCAAATTGAGTGAATCTAACATAGTAATTTGAGACATTTTAAAGTTTTATTACTAAAAAGGGAAAAATGCAACACAATACGTGGAAAAAATTCGTGACGTTTATGGACCTAATGTAGTGTCATTAAGAGTAGTACAAAAATGGTTCAAGAGTTTTCAGTTTGGTAGTTTTGATGTTAAAGATGAAGCTCACTGGTCAACCTGTTACAAATAAACTCGATGCCATTTTGAAAAAAATTGAGCAAGATTGGCATATTAGTTCTTACAACATAGTTGAAGAGCTGGGGATTCACCACAAAACAGTTTTGACCCATCTGAAAAAAGCTCCATATACAAAAAAAGCTCAACACTTAGCTCTTACACGAGCTTAATGGAAGAACTCTAATGAACAATATACTTTCAGAATTCTTTAGGTACCGTTTTGTTAACATCAAAAGAGGACTGTCAAAACATGTCGCAGTTTTTTCACCAGAAGTACCAAAATTACTACAGCAATGGAATTATGTCACTATCTAGAAAATGGCAACAAGTTGTTGAAGAAAATGGCATATATATTAGAATTAAATGAAAATAAAATGTGATGGAAAATTGTCAAATTTGTATATGAAATATGAAAAACCTTTTTCCTCAAACAAATATGTATTTTATGGATTCACCTTAATAATAAATTATTGATATTTTTGGATAGAAATTGAAGTATTTTTATTTTTAAAATTAATTATTGAAGCTCTTTTAGGCAATAAATTTGTAATGCAACTTATCAAAATATTAGCATCTTAGAGTTTGTAAATAGTAAATAAAATTGGTAATGATTAAAAGGACATAACAGATTATAAGGAGACATTTAATTAATCAAACTGCTGTCATTATAGCAAATCTTTGTTTTGAGGTGTTTTTTGAATTATGATGATATGATTAATTAAAAGATTTAGAACTGCAAAATTACAAGTTAATTTTTTAAAATATAGCTGGCTAATGAAGAGTTTTTAAATTTATTTTTGATTACTTCAAACATGTTTGATTTACAAATGTGGATAGTACTTGACCAACCTTGGTTGTTTGGTTATGAGTTTCTTAATCTTAACAATTTTTTTCAGTACATATCTGTTGTACAATTTTGTAACTCAATTAGTGTTGAATGTAATTTAAAAACTTTGATAAATAACACATGTACAATATTACCAGACTGTCATCAGCCATTTTTTTAAATAGTATATTATTTTGGCACAAATTAATAGAATTACCCTCTTGTGATTGAAAGTTACTGATTGCAGTGAAGAAATGTATAATTTACACAAGTTATAATTTAATTCAATATTTCAGTTTTTTGACGTGGAACATCTTTAAAATCACATCAAAACATACTGGTATCAGGTCAGAAAAGGGGACCATAACTAAAAGGTCTATATTGTCATACCTTAATAACTAGAAAACTATGAGTCTTAAAAACATGAATCTGTTGTCATTATTTAGCTCACAGTTTGGTGTTATGACCTTGAGATAGCATCTTGGCCGGATGGTGTGGCAGTGGAGGGACACTGTGTAGAATGACGGAAACCGGCATTCTCACTGATTTTTATTTAATATAGCTCATGATTAACATGTGATAGCATGGCGATTCTTTAGTGAGTTTATGAATTTATTTAGAACAACCGATTAAAATTAAAATAAATGTAATTTGAACAATAATTATAGCTAAAAATAACCCAGTATCATATAAGAAATTGTAAAAATTCAATATATCGGCCTTAGCCCATACTAGAGCCAGCCAGAAATATGGATCAGAGCTATCATTGAAAAGAGGGGGTTATGGGCTATGCATAGGTACCCAAATGTCCAGTGTCGAGCGAGGAGGACAATTTCAAGAATGACACAAAATTGGCACCGAACGCTCAGTAGACGACGCCGACGTCGCGAGCGACTCTACTGCTGCTACACCTGTCGCCACTTAATATCTGTTCTGTGCTAAAATTTTTAGAACAAATTCAGCTTTGTTTTTATTTCAATCTTTAACAATAAAAGCATCTCATAGACGCTTCATATTAAACCATGAGCCGTGTGCCCTGACACAGCCCCACTCAATTTTAACCAATACAATTCTAGATTCTGTATGCCAATAACTTTCATATAATGCTTGTGATACCCACTTAACCACTTTTCATATTTTTAATTTGATGCAAATGGCTCAATATTCTTTTTACAAAATGTAAAAATATTTTACCAATTCATTCATAATTTAAATTGATTTGCTTTCATCATTAGTTCCTTTGTATTAAGTAAATATATTAATTTGTACTAGATTGTACTAGATACTACTTAGATTGTTATTATTATTATTACCTTCAGTTTCTAGATATTGCATGTTTCTTTTTAAAATGGCAGCATGTTACTAATTCATAATAGTGTATAACAAATTACGATGAACCATTTTTCCTTTTTTCTCCCTCATTTTTAATAGAAAAGAATATATAAACTAAAAATTTTGTTGCTTTCCATTGTTATTATCATTTCTATTATAAATTAGTTTTTAATACTGAACTCTGTCCTCAATACATTATTCATACAAAATTTCACATATAATTATTTTAATTATTCCATTATGACAAAAAACAACAATAAGAGAAAAAAATTTATCTTGTATGCATTACAGTTCTGACTAATAAGCAATTTTTGATATACAGAAAGAGATTTATTTATCTTTTTCCTCACCACACCTTTGCTTCAATCATTTGTGAATTCTAGCATAAGCAAGAAATTTTTTAAGACATTTACTTTATTAACTACATTGGTATTTGTAAACTATTACAAACTAAAATGCTATCGTCTGAACTTCCTTTCATTTTGTTAATTTAAAATCAACATGCGTCTAACAGTGCTGCAAACCTACCGATCTTCGCTGTACACAATACTAGTCTCACTATCTCATATAACATATATAGGGTTGGAGTTACCCAAAGAACGATATATATGTCACTGAAAAGATAGGACAAGGAAGATAATGTTAACTGGGATCCACCTCGACCATGACAGGCTTTGACCACTGTGGTGGTGAATGCTGATATCATAGCTACACATGAAAAGGGACTTCTTCATCGCCACCTTGTTAGGGAACCTCTTCTGACATAGACACACAATGATGGGAGGATATAATTTGGATTGAAATATTTAGAAAATGAGATCATAATACTTAAGGATGAAAAAACATTTGCATTTGAAAGAGACAGTAGAGAAACTTCATGGCATTGCAAAAATAAGTACTACTAACAGGCAAACATATTGTCTAATGGATCCAAAGGGCAAATCAGTATTGAATCTTTCAAATGGATGAGTTCTATGGAATCTATATAATGTTGTGAAATAAATGGGTGACTAAATTCAGAAAAATATTTGGATATTACAAAAAAGTATTTTAATGCCTATTGTCAGAATCGCTAATCATAATATACAACTGAATCTCAATAAGTTGAAAAACGCAAATAAAAGTTTTGTTATCTTTCCTTCAAGCCCTAAACCCTCCGTTACTGAAAATGTGGACCCTTTATTAGTCAAAATAATAAGTGAGTCCCTACAAGCTATTTTGGTACATATTTTCCCTCTGTAACTCGAAAAAAATAAATTGGACCTCTGTATCTCCAAAATAGCATTATTTTCTTTTACAATCTTTACAACTCAATTATATAAAACTTATTACCTCTATAGTTTAAAGAAAAATAAGTTACTGACTTTAGGAATTTGTGGAAAATTTATAACGTTGTTTCTTGGAAAACAATTTAAAAGTAAACAATAAATTGGATTACCGATTCTACGAAACGATAAAAGAATTTATAACTGACATTAACACATGCTTGCTTGCTTAATGTCAGGTGTTTCATTTTGAGTACTTATTGTTATTATTGATTCCATTTAAACTATAGTTAAGAAAGTCTTTTGTCGATTGAGAAATTGTCGGAAGCAGTTTGATTCTGCTGCAACGTACATCCACTTAATCCAAATTTTTTAAATAAGCATTGAATTTATGTGTGCCATTAGTCATCTTTAAAAGAATTCTATACATATTTTCATATTATAATATATTATTGCACACTATTAACATACAAAGTATGTAAAAAACAATAATAACATACTCACTTCTGAAATGTGGCCTTGTCGCCTGCACTGGCATCTAAATTCCACCACATTGAGAGATAACAAATCTCGGCCCAAATAAATTTCCTGTCTCTCCCTTCGCCAAGTTTTTCAACAAGATTGGTGAAAATTGCTTTTGTTTGAGTTTTATAATAATTTTCAAATGTTTTAATCCAACCTGAAGTTTAGATTAAAATATTGTTTCTGATGCTTTTATCTCACTGATAAATGTAGACAGATAAATCTAATAAGGTTGAACAAATAATTAAATAATAAAAATACCTGGATCGTTGTGCGAATGTGGTACTATAAATACTTTTAATTTATTTTTATAATTCCACTGGTCCTCTTTGTAGTCCACAACCCATCCTTGTTTCCATACTCCACCATCTTTGTCATCAAAGTTTATGCTATCATACATGGAGAGCATCTATAAAAAAAAGCAAGAGAAAGAATTTTGTTTTACATAAATATTAAAATTTATAAAAATAAAATCACAAAAAAAAAGCAGCCTCAAAATTGATAATTAATTTTATCATTCACAAATTAATGCTTTAATAAAAGTTTTACCTGGACATTAGTTTTTGGTACTGATAATTTTTTGTATGGGACACTGAGATATGTTAGATTTAGAAAGAATTATTTCATGTGGTTCATCCCTTATTAATTTCCTTTCTTTAGAACTAAATAACGGCTTTGGTATTGTTTTTACAGGTTCATTATCTTCTCCATGTTGTTCATATGACTTTTCCACAAATTGTTCAACTACATTTTCAATTTCATTGACTACGACATGATGTCTATGTAGTTCATTTTCAATGTGTTTTAATTTTGTTTCTAATGAAGACATTTTATCCTGAAAATTTAATTTTTACAATTAATATAATATATATATTTACATACAGATAAATTTAAGAAGTTGATAAATCTTACATCGTCCAAGTCTTGGACAGCTGGTTTAATGCTTGGCAACTTAAAACTCATGTCCGTCATTACGTAGAGAATAAACAGGCAGACTAGTATACAACTAGCCCAAAATATTGATGTGAGCTTGCGAAGTCTCATTTTTCTGTGAAGTATTAGACAATATAGTAGGACAAGGAACACCTAATATTATATCACTTCAATTTCAAAATATTTATTCGAACATTATATACACATCACCAAGAAATAATAAAATCTGTCTGTTCACACATATCTTTTTATATACTTAAGGTAAATTAAGAAATTTAGTTTATATAGCAGTAAATGATACAGAAACACTGCCCGGTTTAAAATGTTTCTTATACCACAGTTTCAGTTATGACAGTAACTTGATTACGGAAAGATTATTAGAAATATTATAAACTTTAGTATACACGGTATGAATTCTTATATCACTAAATAATAAATCATTTTTAAAACCA
This sequence comes from Eumeta japonica, assembly GCA_005406025.1. Classification (NCBI taxonomy): domain Eukaryota; kingdom Metazoa; phylum Arthropoda; class Insecta; order Lepidoptera; family Psychidae; genus Eumeta; species Eumeta japonica. Next base: position 406,141 of record BGZK01000312.1, on the reverse strand, counting down.
AAAATTGTATATAGCTGTATTTGTAGAACTGTAAGTATAGCTGTACAGCTTCATTGTTTTGACATTTTGACGTGTCATTTTTTTTAGGGTTGCTGTTAAATCTTTGTTGTATTTTACCTAACTGATATTTTTTTAAATAGCTTAACTGTCATGTTTTAATTTTTATTTTATCTTACATATTGTTTTAATGATCACCTTAAAAAAAACTTTATACACTGTATGTCACACATAGATACTATGTTTTGGTTTACTTACAAGTGTTTTAACTTACAATTCATTATTTATAAATTAATGTCCATTTTGAAAAGTCTCGTTATAATTTAAAACCAAAAGATTTTAGTAATTATGATTTTAGTAATCACAATTATATAATTAAAAACTTCAGTTTTTAAGTTAAATTATTTTCAATTCACTACCATTTAATATCGATTCTCGACTTATTTTAACTAGTAATGGAACGTGCGTTTCGCTTTGGTTTGTTATTGATTAAGATGAAATGTCATTGTTTGTGAAAGATGGCGTCTAAGGAGTCATTGGATGTGAGTACCTAGAATATAATTTCGATAAAAATGATTGTATATTAATTTAGGCATGCCAAAATTACTTGTCGTTTGTAACAACTTGAATATGATTTTGATACATATTTTATATTATTATTTGATTTGTTTTTCATATTGAATTTATTTAATTAGACCACGCCCTGTTTAAATTCCAGTTAGAATATCGGTTAAGAATCTTTTAAGTAGAATTTACACTACTTAGCATTACTTAACTTTTATTTTATAATAATGAAATTATAATGCTAGTTATAACAACTGTATAGAACAAAATACGAATACTTTTTCATTCACAAAAATAGTAAAAATATATGTGTTGAAAGTTAGAGAGAGCATAGTTTGACCAAAGCAATATTTGTGATTTAACATGAATGTGTTTATAATAATTACTAAGCTAATTGTATTTTGTACATAAAATTGTATTTAGCCAACACCCAGTCATAAATGTATTTTATAATTTGTACTGTTCATTTCTAAACTCTTGTTTTATTACAAAATACATTCTGTAAATATTTTTTACAGAATAATGAAAGAATTGACGTAATTATTTTCCTATTCTCAATTAAGGGAACTTTAAAAATAGTATTCTTGGCAGAATTAGTAAAGAATATAAAAATTAAGTTTCCTTTAAAAGAACATTTCATTTTATGATGCTACTGATTAATTATCATTAATTTTAAAATAATTGCATTTATGCTAATTCGATCACTATATAAGTTCAAATGAATGATATTATCTTTATCAAAGTCATACAATAGAATACATTTTTGCATTTAATATTCAATTATAGACAAGGTTATTTTTGTTTTATCAATTTGTATTAATATCTCTTGTCACTTTTTTCATTACAACATCAATTGAAAGCAAGTGCAAAAGGTTTTATTAACTATTTCAAATTTCATGATCTTTAAGAGTATTTTTATGAAGAAAGCCACCAAAGACGTGTAACCTGTTCAATTTGAACTTTGCGAAATTAAATAAATTGTCTAACATAAACTTTTGATCACAGATCACTAAAACAAAACTGTAATATATGACAATTCAAATTACTAGAACAAATTGTACTTATAAATGAAAGCAAGAAACTATAATTTTTATTTATTAACACTCCTATAGTTAGCTAAGAACTAAATAATAATTGCATGTAGGCAGGAGCATGCACAAAATTTTGAGAGGGGATATACATAATTTACTTAAATTTATTTATAATGAAAATTTAATAATGGTTGTGGAAATCTAAATGGGAGCTTATATCCAACAGTGGACATTCAAATGTTGAAACAAATAATATAAATATTTAATAGTAAACATGTCAATAATTCTTAAATAGATAAATTTATCTTAACTTTTAATTGTGTATGAACACCTTATATTGAAATAAAAATGTTTCTTTCTTTTCCAATAACCAACTACCAAATTTTTGAGCAAGTATCTCGAATCTATGCCATTACACGGGTTATCACTAGATTGTATTGCCCCAATTAATAAATTGCATACAAAAATATTTTTTAATTTAATAGTATTACTAATAAAACTTTGAATTCTTTGAAATATCAAAATTGTAATCAATATGACATTTATTGCTATAGCCTTTAAATAAAAATAAAATGTACACAATAAAAAACAAACTAAATAAAAAAGCAATATATCAACTGTATTATTGGCATTCAGAAATATTAAATTTGTTATATTTGTATTGTAACGTATGCCCAAACAAGTAGTTTTGAGTGTGTCTAGTTCTTAACACATCATTGAATCTTATGTATACGCATGTACATGTATGTATAGTATGAGTTCAAAACACAAACTAATATAGTTTTGGCCTTTAACATGCATTATGCAACTATCGTGCCTTAAGTTACAAACAAAGTGTATTTTAAATAAAGTATTAGTCATTGTATAAAACGATTTTGGAATAGTTACAATATCTATTACTATGTCAATGGTTTGATTTTTTAGCATTAAATATCTATAAATGTGGAACAGGCAGTGCCTTAAGTCTGTAAGTGATACCTGAATGTAGGTAGCCTTGTTTGTTGTTTGCTGCTGTTCAATAATGGCCAATTAGATGCATCCGCATTTGCATCAAATGATGTGCAACATGCATGTGCCCACGGCACAATGCTCTTATGCTCTATCAAGGTTAGCGTATGGGACAGTTGGTGCAGCCTCGTTGGATCTGTATCCGATTCCAATTGAATGAAAAAATCTTATTGCCAGTAAAAATAATTGCTCTTGTAAAATTTGTAATTACATTTTATTTTTCAAATTTAAGTGTAAATTTCATGATATAACAAAAAAATACATTAATTTGAAAAATTTGACCTTTTTGTACTAGATCAAAGATTCACTATTATTGATTTGTATGAGACTCTAAACAAACATTTATTTATTTTCTGTTAATGACAATTTAATTTTCATATTCAATAGTAAGCAATAACTCAATAACAAAAGCACTAGGTACATTTAGATATAGAATTCAAATGATTCCAATCAAAATAATTTACTTTTTTTTTCATTCTTCTTGAATTTGCTTTAAATTGTTTCAACTTTTATTAATTCAATTGTAGATATGCTCCTTTTTTTTTTAACACAGTCAATCACCATATAAATAGTAGCTACAAATGTACGCACATGTTATTCTTATAGTAACTGATAACCCAATGTAATAGTATGTTTAAATCATTCTTAAAATCAAACTTATGCATAAATCCTAAACGATTAAGATTTAATAGTCGTACTTAAAACTGATTTGTTATGTATCTACAAGAAATTTTGGCTAGATTATCTATGAGACATTCCGTTTACACAACAGAGATAAACACTCTCGGTTGACGAAGTAGTGAGAAATAAAGACTTTGTGTCCATAATTTTTATATTGCAAGTGTCAAAATATTCTGACCAAAGAGGGAGCTGGAGTCCTACATCCACAATCCCATACTAATGAAAGAAAGGATACGGAATTTGTAACTTTAAATCAAATGTGTATTGTGTCATTTCTTATAAATTCAATGTGTGATATGAAATAGTATTGGCTCAAGTATATATTTAAATGGTAAAGATGTCTATTGTACTAAAAATCACCTACATGTCCATATAGGCTGATGATTAGTTTGCTATTATTGAAAATATAAAATTATAATTTGTATAAAATACCTGACGAGGAAATTTTTTCTACAAAAATTTTAAAATATTTAGTTAAAAAATTATAGAAAGGGATACAAGATTAACGACTTTAAAAGCTAGTAAACTGCAAGAAAAAAATATTCTCAATTTTATATAATACAGAAAGCTACAATAATTCTTGCTCAAATTTTTTTCACAAAGATATACAATAATATGTGTATCATTTTGGGCATCTGGAAATTGCCTTTTTTTTTAGCAGTTAGGTAATCTACTGGAGATATGTCAGTGCCAAATAATGTAGTATGTGTATTAAATTCATAGAATTCAAAATTTATTCAACTTTTTAATTCAAAAAACTGCACGGAACGCTATAAGCTTCATGAAAATAATTCATTGGTTTAAAGGTTATTGCTTAAAACAAAAAAAAAACTGTGTAGTGAACAATGCCCTTTAATTTTTGTACATCCAAGTACTCCAAAAATAGATAAAAGTGAATTTGAGTTTGAAAAGCTCAAAAATAAATAGATCATACTAAACAAATTATACATGTATATTTGTTTTGCAACCTATTCTTACAAAACAAATGTATCCAATTTGTATTTTGAGATAATTAATGCATTAAGGTGTAAAATATATGTATTACGGTTTTACTAAAGTTTTTGTTGTTGTTTTTAATAAAATTATGATTGATCCACTGTGTTTATTGATTGCCATGTTTGCTTTCTATTTACAATACAAAATTTATAACGGACAACTAACTAGTCACATAATACTCCCTAACATGTTATATGGTATAAATAAATGAGTTGCCAGGGCCATACTATGAATGAAGGAGTCCTTGCTTGCCCATCCCTCTATTGTCCATTTAATACTGTTGTAAATCAATGAAGTACACATCATACTAGGTCACTTGAATGGTTTATTTGTATCTTTTTGTATGATTCACAATATGCGTTCTCAAAAACTTCTTAAATCCTTAAAGCGACCTTGTTGAACAACCTAACCACTAGACTAATAATTAATCCCAAAATTTAAATGGTTTTTGTGTCATATTACATTATTCTGCTACGTGTATTTGAGTATTGAAAATTTGATAAATTATTACATTTCCACATTTCGAGGTTCTGAGAAGTTTTTTTAAAAAAATTCATAGGGTTTTCCATATATGTACTTGTATGCGTTTGCGTGTCTCTTCGCGTTTTCGTATCCGGTAAAATTTAGTTTTTTTTCGTTTTCCATTCCGATGAAATATGTCTCAGATCTAAATATTTTTTTCTATTGAAACCAGTTGTAGATCTGTTATGTGATTTCGGCTTAAATAGACAGACAAAAATATTTATAATGATCTCTTGTCTTCTTTTATTTTTTTTAAATCGTCTTTAGTTCTCAGTTTTTCTTAAACGTATGCGGGTCAGTCTAGAGTCCTTATAAAATAAAAAAAACTAAGCAAACTAGCAAGTTATTCTTATTATTGTTGTTTTTCAAAATAGTGTCTGTTGAAATCAATACATCGCTGCATTCAATGGAACCACTTAGGGGTCACTTCGACGGCCTTTTTATATGCAGCCACTGCTTTCTCGGTGTCTGTAAACCATTTTCCTCGAAATTTGTCTTTTATTTGAGGAAATAAATAAAGATCGCAAGCTGCGAGGTCGGGGCTGTAAGGCGGACGAGTAAGTATTTCTATAGTTAACGTCCCTGAATAGTTGTTGTTTATTTGGCGTTATATGGTGAGGCGTTGTCATGAAGAAAGAGAATCCTATTGCGATGTCGTTTTTCCCACACTTTATCCAAATCAAGAGGGAAACAATCTTTAGTGTACTAGTCAGTAGTGACTGTTTTTTTATCTACTAAAACAATTATTGCATAATGACCTGTCATTCCGAATAAAAAGGCCACCATTTTTTTTCCGAAACTTCGACTGCGTTTTAATTTAGTAGACAACTTCTCGAATGGTAACACCCACTGAACAGACTGTTTTTGGTTTCGACATCGTAACAGTAAATCCAACTTTATAACCATGTCGTATACAGCATCTGAGTCACCATCGTCAAATCTTTGCATCGTTTCGTGGCATCGGTGAAAAGTTTTTGAGCTTTAGTCAAATTATAAGGTATCCCAACCGCTAAATACTCATGAAGGATTTTATACACTTGACTCATACCGATGCCGAAGCTTGTCCGAATCTGCTGATAGGTCAGTTTTGTCAGTCTCTGTCATGAGTCAGACAGCACTGATATTGTCTTCGGTTGTCGCCGTAGAAGGACATCCCTTACGCAGATCGTCAGTCAGATTAGTGCGACCACGTTTGAACTCGTTAAACCAGTTGGAAACTGTGGCAAGGGATAAAGCTTCATTATGAAAGGCCAACTGAAGTCTGTTATAACTTTTTCGCGTCGCTAGTCAAATAATTTTCTTTTTGCGGCCAATTTGTAAAAACAAATGACAGGCGAGTGCAATATAGAAATAAATTTGGCAAAAGTTCCATTATTACTTCTTAAATTTTTTTAATCTAAATACGTTTTTTTTATGATTTTATAGTTTCTAAATGGCCAGTTCTGAAAATTTTTAGTTTTACTTAAGTACTGAATGTATAGACACGCTAGTTTTACAGATTTATTTTATGTACACATAGATACGTCCAAGTATGGGGACGATCGCTAATACATTTTAATAGACACGTTTTTGCAATACTCTATTGTGGCTTATCACCATAAGGTAATAACGTCGCTCTGTGGTCTTAGTGTAAAAAATATAGTGTTATACACTTTTCCATTTAGAAGTCACCACCGTACCGAGCGATCGATTCACCGTCCGTGAAATTAAATAAATGGCGTAAATTAAATGAGACACCTAGAGACTAACATTAAATCAATTTTCAGTTAGACTCAACGTGCCTGGAGAATAGACGCACTTCGCGAGTTAAAAGTTCTGGAAAGTACCGAAAGTGTGACAATTAGCCGCCACGGAAACACGTCAAAGTTGAATTTGACGTGATGCCCTTTGCGTTATAGACTGCTTTTTAACCGACTTCAAAGAAAAAGGAGACGCTGTATGTATTTTTAGGTGCCGTCGTCAACTGGGCACTCCTACGTTCGGCTTGCCCGTCCGTCCGTGTGTGGCTGTTCGCCACAACCGGAGTATCTTTCTACACTTATTCGAATTTAATTGAATTTGATTTGATGAAAACACCGTTCAGTAAGTGCGAACTGGACGCCTTCGTAAAACCTATTTCCTTCGTTAGTTTTCTTTTTCGTCTTTATGTGTAAATGTAAAACAACATGTCGGTAGAATTTAATATGATTGTAATGAGAAATTATTTTTTGAAAATCCTTAATCCGTTCTAGACATATTTTAAAAATGTATTTTTTACCATATTTCAGTACTTTAATTTCGGAGAGTCTAAAATTTTATAAAATCTCAAAAATAATATTCTGGTCTGGATTTTGTAACAAAAAAAATGTTCTCTTCGTAATCGCCGTTTTCATATTTTCATGCCACTCGATGTTCGTTATTGTGAAACGAACCCTGTTTCACTTCAAATTAGACATTGGTGATTCTAGGGTTTTTTTTTCTTTTTCATGCTATGAAACGTTATTTCTAACTAAACAATGTTGTGAGTCAATAGAAAGGGCCCATCAAGAGTTCAATGATTAGCCAATTTGTATCATATTTTTTTCAACATGACACTGATAAAGGTCTTGCTAGACAATGAGCAAGGAATCCTATAAGGGTACCGTTTGTCTACTGAGGCAAGGAACTTTAAAAATATTGAAATGAGGATGTTGGAATTTGGGCTCTCTCTTATAAATAATAAGTAAATTTCGAAATAAACACCGAGTAAGTTATCTTAATGTTTTTTTCTAAAAAGTGAGAAAAAGTGTTTACACATTTCATATGTTCAACCGAATGAAATAAAATTTTTAAATTGTTTTTTACTCTTCCCCTTGGTATAATTTTTGAACTATAAATTTAAAAAACGTAATTTCCAACATGCGCTTGATTTAATAATGTACTTATTGTGCGTAAGCACCTCCAGAATATATAAATACAGTTTTCTATCGTCATTACAAGCATTTATTTAATTACTTTTGCTTTAGGGCCTCTTCCACCATCTCTTTTTAAACTGATATTTAACAAAAAGTCACTTTAAAAATAAAATTTGCGTTCCATGTCCTTCTTCTAACGATTCATCGTATCAAAACCCATTAAAACGAAGACATAGAACGCAAATTTTATTTTAAAAGTGACCTTTTGTTAAATGTCGGCTTAAAAGGTGATAGTGGAAGAGGTTCTTGATATCAGGACGCCTCCGATGGAAGAACGTACTGACGATAATCCACAGCGATACAGATAAAATTTTGTGCGGGTGCTTCGTGAATACGGAACCATTCGAATGATAATTCCTTCTTCGCTTCCGACTCGACCCTTTTCCCTATCGGCTCATATTCGTGTGGCACGTGAGCTGGCTGTCGTGCACGCGCTGCCGGGCGCCTCCCCGCCGACGGGCGCGCTGCGCGTAACAACTCGGCAATTTCCTCGATTCGTACCAACGGGATAACGAGGCCTAACAAGATTTGCTAAATGGAAACACGGAAACGGACCACAACCGCGTCCCCTTTAATAATGCGTATACCTACTTATTTGCGCTCTTTTGTCCTATTAATTGATCTGCTCAATGAATTGAACTCGGATTATCGAAACCCAAGATTTGGTTCATTGGACACACAGTGAGTTTTTTTTTATTTAATTTTATTTTATATTAATATAATACGATAATAGTTTGAATAGTGTGTATAGGAGATGAAATATGTAAACCATAATTCACGGAATATACTAGCATTGTTCGCAACGGTCCAGTGTAATATGCATTATTTGGCTCTCGCGGCCCAGTTATTTGGCACGGGCCCTTTGTATTCACGAACAATGAATATTTAGCCCTGCATGCTTTCGCGCTTTGTAGTTCCCGAGATTAATAAATATTGATTAGGGAACTAAGCTCGGCAAAGCTGATTAACTACTTTCATGCGGCTTCTCTCTGTGGGCCTGTGAATATCCAAGAGCTTATCAATTATGCGGTGATGTTCATGGCTGTAATGGCAAACCTTCTAGAATAATGGTATTGTGTTGTCATTGTTTTCAGCCTGCGAGAACCGTTTTTGAAATTGTACGAATCCAAATTCTGAACCAAAATAGAAAACCAACTCAAAGACGTAGAAATTTATAGAAAACTAAACTGCGAAAGAATGAGACGAATCAGGAGTGGGATAGTTAAGAGTTTATTTATTATTATATCAGTACCAAGTTTAAAAGCTTTTTTTTATATTTCATTATTATTCAGAGTCCATGTTTTCAATTTTAATAAAAACAATACGTAGTCGCACGCATATTTCTTTCTCTCGCAACTCATCTCACATTCTATCTCATTCTCTTCTAGGCTAAATCCTATAGATCTAAGTTTGTCTGTTTTTAGTGTCCTTTTTTCGTTTCATCGAGTTTCAAATCACAACGATGCTAAGAAGTTATCACTTCAACAAAGGTTTTTTTTTTCAGTCTGTTTCGATTTTACTCTTTCGTAAAAACGTTAATATAGCGTTAGTTTTTTTTTACGGCCACACCGACAGAAATATATTAGTTTATCTGTATCGATAAATGAAGGAAGCAGAGCCGTATTGGAGTGATAATAGGGCAAGATTACAACATTAAAAAATAAAAACCCTGCTAAAAGCGAGGCGAAGTTGCTCTTAGGTTGCCAAATTGCGTGGGAAAAATCTCCGGTTTTTCTGTAATATATTGTAAGCACTTGTATTTCGTTTTCAAAATTTATTAAAGTACATGGGCAATACAAAGCTTCGCCTCTGCATAATTTTTCACAAGATCTACACCAGTATTGCAGCTATGTACCTCAAACTATATAAAAATATTTTTCGCTGATTGAGAACTAGATAAATCTCGACAATGTGCTACTTTTTTCTAACCTCTGCGGAAAAGAAATATCAAATATGTCTTTTCCGTAGAGGTTAGTCAAAAGGGGGTGTTAGAGGTGTTATAATCGAGGACATATTTTATTTCTCATAGCAAATCGTATATTATTTCCATCTAAATAGATACTCTTATTCTATAATAACAGATCAATTATGTCAATCTTTCGACATCAAGTAAGTTTGGGTTCAGAACAATGGAAAAATATTATCTATTTGTTGTTAACCGAGTATCTCTAGAAGATGTTATCTATGCATATAACAGAATCGTACACTTCGTGCGTCTGGACAGGCTAAAATCGCTACCGTCGTCGAGATTGATATAAACAGTGGAAGCGAAATTATTTTACAATAGAATAATCCTGCGACAGTAGATACGGTTTCAGTGTTAAAGTTCCTCTAGAATGATTTAGTCGGGATCGGGATATCTAGATCGAAATCGAGGCCGGAACTCGAATCGGCACCGAGAACGAGACCGCGATAGGGATCGTGCTTGGCGAGATCGGTCGACATCGAAGATGGAAAATATTTCGCGTTCAAGCGGACGGAGCTGCGAGCGAACGCTAGTCAAAACGTAAATTCAGTTATCAAAGTGAACGACATTGATCGAGTGCACATGCCCGCGACCCCGCCATCCGACGCGTCCCGTATGAATCGTCTGACGCTCGGTCTGCGGCCGCGAGGCTAAGGTCCTTTGACGCAAGCGGCCGAGCGTCCCGCAGGATGTCGCGAATGAGCGCCCGTCCGCGCGCCGGCCGCGCCGTCGTGGGCGGGCGGCGGCGCGGCCGGCGCGCGTTGTGCAACTCCCTAATGAGGATATCATTCGGCACGTCGCGGCAGAGCGCCGGGCCGTCTCCGAACACTAATTGCCGCCGACCGAGTGCGTGCAATTTGCAAATGGCAAGCGAGCGAAACTACACGACCGGCGGCCGTCCGATAATACGCGACCGCGGTAAGATCGGGTGTCGCCGATTAGATACGCCTTCGTTGGAAGCGTACTGCATGCACCGAATGTAGGTATACATCGATAGTTTTCTCTCTCGTGCATAAATATATTGCAATACGTGAGGAGAAACTGTAAACGCATAACGTTGCTGTTACGCGACAATGACGTGAACATTTTCGACTCGAATTACGTTAAAATAATTTCTCATCGATATTAACGTCTTCCGCGGAGTCGAACTCGGGACCCGCTCGATTCTCCTCCCCGGGGCTTTGCGTCGAGTGGAGTCATTTTAAGCGACGTTGATCCTTTGCGCATGACGAGTTTCAAATTCTCCAGGTCCAATTAGCATCGGGAACGAGAACGACAGCGGGCGTCGCGCCACCGCCGGCCGACGGCGGTAAAACGAATAATGAATACTGGTTCATTCCGCGTCGTAAGCCGAGGTGTAACTTCTGGAAATTAACTATTGTCTCTTTACTGTGGTACTTACAGTATATAGTAAATTTATGACAAAATATCCATATTCACCTTGGTTACCCCGGTATACATATATTGTTTCGGGGAATATCATGTAAAAAACTGGTCAAGGCCACGTCGGGCAGGCGTGCGTGAGGTTTCTGCGGTCGTAATCGCATTCTTATAATTTTATGAAATGAAATGATTTATTTCGACCTACAATCCCATAAAAGGGTACTTATACTCGCCAAAAACTACCGAAGCTTCGATAGGCGAGTACTGTAAACAAAAAACGCCAAGAAGCTCGACAATTTCGCATTTTCAACAATCGGTTACGTAATTTTTGTGTAAAATATTAACTTGTACAGTTAAGTCAATTTTTGTAGATGATATAAGAAGATGCCTGTGAATGCTTGCTTATTTCTATTCTGGTTCATTGTTAAGGTGATTTCGAGGAGAGTAAAACATCTTTTTTTTTGCAAATTATTGTATTAAACGTGTAGTTTAATAGTTTTGATGAAAAGCTCAGTATTCCCTCGGGAATCCTGTTGTACACAAACTGACACAAATGCAATTTCCAAACAGCAACTAGGAATTATCAATTTATCCTTATTTCTTGTTAAATTATGAGAATCATTGTCCTTCATATATAATTGAAAAGTTTTATGCACATGAATATTTACATAAATGTACTGTGATGCCACTAACTTTAAGAGATGTTTATGAATATGTAATAATTGATTTAGTATGCATAGTAGCATATATATTGCAATATATTAAATCCGTGATATAAATTTATGACCATACGTGATAAATAGATTATGTATTTATCTATGAATTATTAGACACTATCTACGGCTTTGCCCACATACACATAGAATGAATTCCATCATTTTATATATCGACCGATTACGCTGTCTATAACGATTTGTTCCACTTTTGATTCCGAACCCGGTCTTGATCTGAAAACTTCTGATTCCACTCTCAATCCTGGTCCCATTTCAATTTTTTATCTTGCTACTATTCCTCATTCCAATTCCTGGCACGCTTTTGATTTTAATTTTGACTTTGGTCTCATTCTCGATTTCGATCCCGATTTCGACTATAGATTCTGCTTCCCATCATGTAATTTTGTTTCTGCTACTAGTCACAATTCCAATTTTGACAAAGCCAGAGCGAAGTTTAGTATCAAAATAAAATTTAGGGGTATATTACTCTAGCATAGTTTTTCTTTCTATGAGTGAATAAATTCTTAGAATCCGTAGTAGAACAAATAAGAAGACGAAGCTAAGGGGCAATATTAATATGTAGTCCATTCTACTCAAGTAGTTTCTTATACATGAAGGAATATTTAGAACCGCTATACACAGACAACGTCAGAGTCTTGTACTGTCTATAATGTAGACAGTACAAGATACAAGACAGTACAAGGTGGTATGTAGACTCTACATATCACCAGTTTCATAGCAATCGAATAGTTTGCCAATGAATAGTTTAGGCATACAAAGAAACTAAATAAAATACATACTCATAGAAGAATGTCTATTATTGTCTATTGAAGAAGAAGTAAAATTTGATCACCATTCAGTCTTTTCGAAGATTAACCCGAACAAACAAACAAACAGGCAGGCCCTTTATCAATGTCATATATAGCCTATAATTTTCCCAACCACGTATTCTTCATTTTTAAGCTATAAAAATAAAGAATATGCGAATAACGACAAAAATGATAAAATCGGTATCAAGAATAAAACGAATATTTGTCACAAAATTTGACAAAAAAAAATTGTGCAAACAGACCCCATATATACAGTATAGATGAGTAAAAAAAATGTTGACATCAATGGCGTCAATGGTTTCTATTTTTTAATTTTTGTGCCAATAGCTTCTGCGGTTTTGATTTTTCATACATTTTATTCCTTACTTCACACCATTAGAACTAATTTTCCAAAACCGATGTGTCATTATTTTTCATTTATAATAAGTAGCTAAAATATTTTTGGCAACAATGGCTTCGATGGTTTCGTTTGTCTGTGTAAATATTTCAATTCTAATTTTATCACTTCCAGGGTTTTAAAAAAAAAAAAAACTATGCACGTTATTGCTTTTTATTAGTAATGATTATGTCGAAGTGAGTTGATTGCTGCACTGTTTTTGAGTTAGCCCATGCCGAAAGTCGTAATAAATCATCGTATGAAAATTTCCATAAATTAATTTTTTAATTTCATAAAACATTCAATTCATTTAAATTAATTAATTAAATTCGTGGCGATAAAAACGCGCAATTTTCAAAATGGCGTCATAATGGTAAAATAATTGACAGTTACATGAAACCAACTGTATTCTACAGCCAATGAGTTCCATTTTTAAATATTGTAATCACTTTTTAAATATTTTTCTCTATGTGGCCAGTTCCGGATACATAATAGCAGCCCTGGAATATAGAAATGTGTATTTTGTTCGTCTTTTTTTGCACGCCTGAACCATTCATCCCATTACCATGAAACTGGTAATATGTTGTACTCGTGAATGGGATGATTTCTGAAAAAGAAAACTATCGTTCATATCTGATGTTGTCTGCGTATTTGTTCTATTGAACCGAACTACTGAACCGATTCTAACAGTTACGTTATTAATAAGAAGCTTCGTGAGTAAAATAGACTATTAACATTTCCCTTTGGCTTTATCTGCATATGTACTTGTTTTATTATAGATTCCTAAAAATTTATTCATTTATAGAAAGCTACACTGTACTCGAGTAATATAGCATACATTTTATATTGATACTAGTATTTGCCAAATTGGAAGTGTACATCGGTGAGGGAATCGGAATTGTAAATGCAACGAGGAGCTGAATCCAAAACCGAGACCGAACCAGGTTCGAAATCGAGAAAGAAATCAAGATCAAAATCGACTGCTGTACGAAGATTGAAATCGACGTCGTGACCGAAATCGGAATAACAAGCAGTACCGGCGTGAGAGTCGAGAGCGGGATCGGGATCGAAATCGGGATCACGATCGGAATGTACTTAAATCGAGTCCGGGTTCGGAATTGAAAACCGGACCACGATCGGAAACAAGGGTGAGACAAATTGGCTTCGAGGGCAGGACCGGAATCGGATTCGACAACGCGATAGCAATAATAAAAATAAACCGTTTGTCTATGTTTTTGAATTAAATCGTATGCAGTCTTTGCTTACTCATAATATCGATATGTCTGGTATAATTTTTCAATTTCGGGAAGCTTTCCAACAAAGCCTTTCTACATATTTATGGCTAGGTGAAACCGAATTTCGAAAGAATGCTGCTATCTGTAAGCAAATCCTTTATGGTCTACGTATTTGCCATACATATTCATATGTAATGAATTGTGAAATGATAAGTAATTCTTTCGTAATAAATCATGGCGATGTCTGCTCGGCGAGCTGTAACACTCCGTACATATATTTCTCTTTTCTTCACCAAACCCGCCAGATCGTACATTACTCGACCGCGCTGGCGTATCAGTCGTAGTGGCGACCGATCGTGTGGGAAAAAGACCTAGTTTTCCCATATCGAAGGGGAATTCGCTTAGGGCGGACACATACGATGCGTGGTCGCGGGGCCGGCTGCGAATAGGCTCGTCGAGGCGGCGAACACTCTTTGAAGATTTTCGCAAAGGAAATTGAATCCTGTTTGTATACAGGTTACGGTTGATTTTCAACTGTACAATTGTGCTTATCTTAAAGTGCTGATACGTTACAGCATCTCACGCTATTTCACCGTCTGAGTGGATAATACGCTATTCCAGATTGTGTTTTATTCCAATATGTGTTTTAAAGTTAAATTCCAATGGTAATGTATATTTTAATGGGTCAATTTAGGTCATTAGTCGTTGATATCGTTTTTTTTTAATTTGTAGTCGTATACTTGATACTGCTTGAAAAGATGAAGTCTTACATTTTCATTTTACTTATATGTATAAATCCTCGGTCTCTTTATACGGTTATGGACAAGCTAACTTTACATATAAACAAAATTACACTATAACAACAATAATTGTCTGGACAACTTCCCTTGTTTAAGTGGCTCAAAGTTCAACCTTTGAATGCTATTCAGCGCATTTGGAAAGTTTTCCATCGACCTAGAACAGGCTATCTAAAATCATAGTCCGAGACAACTCTGACATTCGGGGCAGGCGTCTCCTTCGACCCCGCTCTCGCCTATAGTCGGCGGCCGTTCAGCGCCGCGTCCGGGCGGATCGATAGCTCCAAGGCTCGCCGCGCCCCGCCGTGGCCAACTTTATGGGAGTACTGCTTAGGCGTGTCGACCTTTCGCTGACCGTCATCGCCGAATCATAATTACACGGCAACACCAGACTAACAGTCCTTATACGAATATTGATGCGGAATTACAGAATCCGACGCTAAATTTAGCCCTATTTCCTGGTGACCCTAATTTGTGGTCTGTTCTACTTTTATGTTTCGGTAGTTTTATCCGTCTTATAAATCGTTAAAACTCTATCAATGATAGTTCCTTCACGGATGTATTACAGCCAATGGCTATTTCGGATTGTCACGCACGCCGTCCGCATGCGCTGTTGTGTCAGGTTTTGTCGTCTAACTGTTGAGATATATCCTCCTACAATATTTTTATTTCTTACTCATCGTGAGGCGTACACCTTAAACCGTTCACGCCAACCAGTGCGAGTTGTTAGCCGCTGACGACTGTTGTCGCCAACGTGATAAATACTCACCGAGACACGGACCGAGTTTTACTTAAATTAAAAACCTGCAAATCGCATCGCTCTCGGTCGGAATTGAACCCGGTAGCTTTTGTTTCAAAACTAGTACTCTTAACCACTGAACCGCCACATACCTTATTATTATTTACATGTAATCACATTGCGAATTGCAGTGTTTCACGTCATTATCATAGACTGACTATCGAAAGATTACGAAAGCAACATGATTTCACAGTCTTTTTTTCATCTTTTGTGAATGCATAAACAAGTGTACTAATCTAAATTAAAATACCGTCCAAGAGCATGTCGGATACTCGACGTAGGCTTCCGGTAAAATTGAAAAAAAACCGGCCAAGAGCATGTTGCATCATGCTCAATATAGGGATCCGAAGCCGTTACTACAAAGAAATACGCTACAGATGAAAAACCTACGTTGTTATACCTTTTTCCATGTTCCCTGCACATGAGTATGAACACGTTAGTCACCTATAACTAGAGATACAAGTAGGTATGTCGACTATTACTCTTAAAATAGTGGAAACTAAAGTATACCAGCGAAAGAGCCTATCTTCATGGCGCTAAGTCCTTTTGTCGAGAAACGCAGTTCTTCGGCAATAACTCAAAAAGGTATATCAGATGATTTCCAAAATAATTTTTGTTGAAAGTATTTATTAAGAGTTATATTCGTAAATCTTTTCATATTTTTTTTAGATTGAAGATTAAAAAATATGGAGGGGGGCACAATTTATGCTACTTTCAGAGCCAACATTTCCGAAAATAATCCTAGAAAACTTATAATCTACCCCTTGATGTTTGCTGAAAAAAAGTTTTCTGCTCCTGTTAGTGTATGGAGTCCCCTAGAAACATTTATTTCTCTTATTCAAATACTAAACTGAGTAGTGGCTTACAAGACACCAACACTATAAATTTCATCAATATACATCTTGTAGTTTATGAGTAAAATGCCTGTGATATACGGACAGACGGACTTGACGTAACTATGAAGGTGCCGTTTTTGTCATGGCTCGGAGCCCTATAATCCGATTGTTTTAAAAAGTGCAATTTAAAGAGTATGTAGTGTAAAAATGGACATCTATCAAGTTTTCAGGTGTGTAGGTAACAATAAAAAACTATTAAGAAATCTCATTATCGTTCGTAGTGGATGCATGAAGCTTTACGCGTGGGGTGGTCGCACACACGCGCGTGCGTCGTCCGGGGCGTCCGGCGAGCGGTCATTAGCAGATTGTATCTCTTGTCAGTGTCGCCCCTTATCGGCGTGAGGTTACCTTCGTTCATGACACAAATTACTCTAGGTAACTCGCTGATATTAATAGAACGCGAAGGCGGCACGCGTGTGCGCGCGGTAGGTACGTACATGTGCGATATAGTTGCGTTAGGATATATGGATGTTTTGTATGTGGGCCATAGTAATTACTGTCGGACCGGTACGACGTTTCTCTACTCATACACTTTGGTGTATTAGTAGTGAAATGTCGTTCCGATTGTAGTGGTTACTACCCAAGCTTGTGTATATATATATATATATATATATATATATATATATATATATATATATATATCTAGTCTCGGTTCATGTCGAGCAGCGCTAGATCCAGCTTACATTTCGCTTATTTCGCTTGCTCGTTATTGATGATGAGCGTTTCTTTCTAATACAGCTTGTGCCCTCTGCGCTAATGCAAAAGATACACAACAAAGTAACGGACTACTGCAAGTATGACTGAATAAGAAATATGTCAACGCCTCGATTCTTCATCGTTACGTTCGACAGTCAAATCTCAGTTTCTTTAGAAACTTGGACATTGCTTTAAAATAATATTTTAAAACTGAACCCTTTTTTTGATAATATTACGACAGGTAGATCGATGAGATAAAACTGTTCATAAAAATCGAAATAGTGTAAGTTCTTTTGGAATTTAGTGAAAACTCCGTCTTTAAGTAGGCCTTCTTACATGAAATTTGAGAGCTGTTGAAAGAGTATAGTGGCTGAAGGTCATCCGTCGCTCACCGCGGCCCATTCTTTCCACCGATAAAAATCGATATAAACCTATTGCGTTGAATCATACATAAGGTATGAATCCTTCTATTTAGCTATTACTAATGGTCTCCTAGGGGTTGAAATTCTTAAATTTTTAAGTGCCAACGTTACAGTTTTTCTCTTGTCAAGGGTATATGTGTATGATCATGGTATATATTTTTATCTTAATTTTGTTTTACTACGTTAGCTGTGAGCGTATATAACTACGTCATTAACGTGTGTTTGCCTTTGTTCACGGTCTTAACGGCCAATCGGAATGACGGACACTTCAAAAATAATTTTATTAATAATGAGTCGGTACTGAGGAGCGTTTTCTTCATACCAGAAGGTGTAGGGTTCGATCCCGGCAGTGAGCTGATGATACCAATGACTTTTCAATTTGGGTCTAAACCGCTTGCTCTCCGTCCATCGGGGAGATCATCTAACCGTTGATACCGGAAGGTATTTCATCGCGGTGGTGTCGATCAACAATCCACGTACGACGGGGCCTAACCACCCCTAAACGGTACCAGATTGGCTCGGGGGAAGGGGGGGCATTGAATTCAAGCCCTTCGAGTTAAAGAGATTGTGGAAGAACGCGCGTAGCGTAACAGTGAAGTGAATAAAACCTGACGCGACGACTCATAATTTATTGCACAGCAAAAAGTTTGTTTAAGCCATTAATTTTTCCTATAAGTTGGTATATTCTTATGTAATATTGTGAGTCGAATAGTGTTACTCGAAACATTTACCAGGACATGCATAGGGAGGTCGCGTCTATTATTATTTGTTAATATAAATTACTTGTTGATAATGAATGTCTGTATAATTTGTTAATAAAAAAGGAATATTAAATCATTGTTGAGCACCTTGACAGTGGAGGCAACTGTATCAACCTCACACTCACACATTGGTACAGGAATACTTAGGAAATATTTGTATCAAGAAAAATGTTCAAGTAAAATGAAATTAACAATGTAAGATGTAACAATGTAAGAGGTATCAGAAAAAATATAAAATGTTGAAATCGCCACACACTATATACATAAGATTTAATTTATATTATAGCGGCAGTATTTTAGGTTTTATATTTTTTGCACTATTATTCAACAAATCCAACTCGGAAAGTTTGGACTGATCATTCATCGTACGATTTAACGATGACATTTGTCGAGAGTGGTTTTGATCCGGATTGTTATGAAGAAGGAAATTCGGGGAAACCTAATATTTCGACTCGACTCATTAGAATTCGTGAAATGTTGGGTGTCAGATGTCATGTTATTAATTAGTTTACGTAGAAAATGTAGGTATATCGAAATGCGACCTATTGCTTTCTAAACTTTTAATAATTTGCCGACTTTTGTCTGAAAGCCATTTTGTAAATTTCTGTTGAATTGTTTCAACACGACCAATATGAAATTTGTGTTAAGGATTTTAAACATAATTATAGTATTTAAATTTAGTGGTAAAACGATCGGCAAAGGTCAGCCTGGAAAATTTTATGCAGACCAAATTGGTAGCGTATGAAAAAAAGGGTCAAATTTTAAAAACACGAAACCGACGAGTTTGCATGAAAAGATTTATGGATGTCAGTGAAGCATGTGAGATATGCAAATTGTACCACCGCGTGGAAATATATAGTCTCTGTGCTTACCATTCTGGGTGATAGGCGTGAGTTTATGAGATTATTACTATTACACAATGTAGTGTGATTCAATGTCTAATATAAATTTTCATAACAATTTTTTTCAAAAACTTCTCAAAACCTTTTTGAAAACATTAGCATTTTGCTTAAACGTCTTTGAAGTTGTCTTATTTGATTAATAAAAGTTAATTTTCTTTCATATACCACACCTAAATTTAACCCGTACATTTATTTCTATTCTATAGGTAGTTCTTATAACATTTGTAGACTTGTATTTGATTGATATAATAAAAGCTATAAAATAGACTTGTGTTTTTTTTTTTTTGTAATCTATGATATCGTTTACTTTGTTCTAACGGTGCTCTCATCTATATAAATTTATTGTTCACGTTAAAAATATAAAGTTCGATATAAATCGTCTTTGTTTTAAAATTATCATTTTGTCTATGCACGTTTGTCTTTGCTTAGATTAGAGGAAAACCTCCGTCGATCGTTTTATGTAACATATTTATTTAGAAATGCATTTTACTTTCCCACGAGTAAATTTTAATTTCCGAATTGCCAAATATACACAACAAATATTCAGTCTGTTTTACAGAAAACATTAATGTCTATAACGGTTCAAATATGTACAAGCACTCGAATTCATGCAAACATTTGCCGTTTTCGGCCATGAACTGAAAAGAGACAAGAAATTCCTTGTGTAATCCGATAATAACTCTGTTGACTAAATTGATTTCTTCAGCGACGTTACGAAATATAATCCCTCAGTTCACTTCGCAAATGAATGACGGGGCTAACAAGCACGACGGACAACCCCTCGCAGATTTATCGTCTATATCGGATTTTTTTTTCCCATAAAAAAATGTGATTCGAATTTTATTTTTTCGTACCTCTAATTTTGGGGTTCCTTACCTCTAAAAGAATCCTTATTGGATCACTGTTCGTCCGACGGTTTGTTTGTGTCTGTCTATCTATAAAGACCCTTTTTCTTAGGAGTGTACCATAGTATCGAGTTGAAATTAATATCAAATAAAGTGCAAAGCATGAAACTCTGCCGATCTAAAATGCCTACGAAGATTACAAGACTCCCCGCCTTTCTCACCCCGCTTTCTTATTTTACGCCACTGCGACGCTTTCTCGACTAACTTCACAATCGCGAGTTTCACTGCTGCAGCAGCAGAGTTGTACTGTACTTACCGTCTACGGTCCCTTGTAAATTAAAAAAAAAAAAACTACTAAGTAAACACGAACGAATAATATGACCGTATTCTGTGCACATTTAGGGACTCGTAAGTAAATCAAAGCCTATAGGGTTCTTCCTCTAGACCTAGGACCATGAAATTTGGCAAATAGGGTCTCAAAGAACAAGAAAAGGAAAAATCTGAATATCGTCAATTTGTAATCATGTCTCATATTTTTTTTTTGTGATTACAATTTGACATTTTTAGTTGAATTATGGATCGTGATGTAGACCGATGTATGGGAGAACATTTTTTAAGTTTTCCCTAGGAAAATTTAGAATTTTAAAAGATTCGACTATCCTAAAATATTTTTGATAACTTTTTTGAAGAAAGAGAATAAGCAAAAGTTTTGAACTTCCCTCTGTCTCGCCAACGTTGGTGTCGAAAACAGGCAAAAGTCGTCGAGATTTATGGATGACACGTTCATAATCGAGTTCGTACGAAACCCTCAATTTTCAGTTTCTGTATCGACTCACTATCGTGTACAATGGGAATGTTTTAACGTTCTTCTATTATCGGTGTAACTTCTCTATTCCTCATATGCACGATAAAATCGACGGTATAAAAAAAAATATTTGGAAAATCCAAAAGTGCACGACTCATAATGTTCATTCGTTTTTTGTTAATAACTATTAAACGACACAAATTAAGTTAACCATTTTCAATACCAATCTCCGGACAGTGGATCTCAAGCTATTAAAAAAAAAATGGATCAAATTAGTGAATTTTTACGCTCGCTATCGTGTCCGGAACGAAAAAAGTGTTGATTGACAGGAAATTTCTTTTGACTATTTTGATAGTTTTTTCTAATTGTATTATGTTAAATCGATTTGAACCAGTGATAGAATTAATCTTCATTAAATTATCTATCAAATAGTGCACAGGTTAATAAAATGACATGAATTATTAATCGTGTTATTGATGAAAAAAGTTACGAAATTGAGGAAAAAAAATTATTCGTTCGTAGAGCACTTCTTAATGCTTCGCATTATGAGTCGTGCAATATATCCTTTTTTGAAAACAATCAACATTACGTCTTCCATTGCAGAAATATCTTGAACACATCTACAGTAAGAGAAGATAAACTTGAAGCTCTTTCACACTGAAACAATTTCGAAATGTTGACACTAATTAGAGTGACAAACAAGCTCGGAACGATACTCAAACACGAAAGTGTCCGGAACTTCGACGTCTTTCTCAACGTTCTGATTGTGTAAAATAGTTACTAGATATACATCCTTCCAAAGTTGATATCTATCCCATGATTCTATCAAATGACGTCGTACGTCATGTCGCGCCCGTTTCGATACCTTGACGATTCCGAACATGTGTATATGTGTAAAATACTTTTGAAAATGTTGATCCGTGTCAGATCTTATAATGTCCTCCTCCTTCTCCCCTCTTCTCCCCTCTTCTCTCTCCTTATTATAAAATATAATGAAAATCCGAACCCCTGTTTTGGTATAGATCGATGTGATATTTCTAAGCATGCTTATCCCAGATAAAAGTACGGGGAAAAATTTTACATTACACTAATGAGTAATTAGCAAAACCTGAATGCTCTGAGCTACTAAATTTACCATTTTCCTATTATAATTGAAACTATTGAGCTTAAAGTTTTGATAAAAATACAGAATATCAGCCATCACTTATAGTTTATAAGAAAACAACGAAAATTTTAAATTTTACGGAAAACGTAAATCATTAATAAAAAGAAAACATAAAATACATTCTAAGTTCAGTATATTGGTCTAATAGTCAATGTGGCAGCCCGAAGGCGTTAGCCAAATACTTTATCATCAGTCAATTATTTTATTTAGTGCATCGGCTTCTACTTATTGAATGCCAATATTTTAAAGGGTTTTTGTGAGTAAGACTACATCGAGTATTAAATGTAATGGATGAAAGTTATATTCGTTAATTTTTTTCCCTTGGTCAGACATTTCGAAAGTGACAAATCGGAGAATTGAGTGTAAAATCACGACTATAAATTTCTCTATCACACGCTTGATCTATAAAGTATATAGTTATGTTGTCTTCGTGACATGTATCAGTGGAAACAAATTTCGTTTTGATACAATAAAATCTTATTGTACTACAGCAAGACATTTTACCGTATTCTTCACGTTATCGTAATCTACAATGCTTGAACTTAGACCAAAACGGGTGAAATAGCGGACGTAAAGATCCGTATCGTTGAAAGCACAGCATCAGCGCGCCCCGCCGATCCTAATGATGCCCTCGGGATCTGATAGAAGTTGTATAAGGCGCTCCAAGGCAGTTCATTAACTTCCGACGTCAGGTAATTGCCTTCAATGGATACCGGCGTATACGTTTTCAGGGACGTCCCTGAATTTTGTAATGAATCAGATCACGTTTCTTTGTAATGCGATCATCGTATTAGTACACCCCTCCGCTTGAAATCCAAAACGGAAAGGGTGGAAGGTCCCTAATAATGAATGCACTGGTAAAATTAATTTCGTTACAAACATCTCCATGGTGATGTTATTTAGTTTCAGTTTAAAAATGCTCCATAAAACACGTTTAATTCAAACTGTTTTATATTTTTTATTAATTTATGGGATCCTTTGTAATTATCGGTTTATATTTTTTGTAAAAAGTCTGACCTCCTCTAGAAAGAGTTCCTCTCATTTCCATGCTGGACAGGTAGCTCGCTTGATTATAGTGATTGAACCCCTGCCATCGAAATTATGCCAAATAAAAAAAAATACAAACTCAGGTCATTTGATATCTTTCGGTCTATTTTTCAAAAACTTTTGTTCGGTCCAGAAAATATTTTTAGATTTATTTCACTGCGATTCGCTATTGCATTTCGCAGACTCATTTTGGGATCGAAGTAGTACTTTTTATCGATTAACAAATAATCTTTTTTTTTTTATAATTGCGTTACATATTTTTATTTGGTAGTACCACTCTCAGTTTACAGTTCTATCATTCAAATGTTCTTGGAGAATTCCCACATAATATATGTACTTGGCATAACCTTTCTTTCAAATCAATATTGGTTACCTTTGTTTCAAGTTTGTATTCGATAATGACTCGTTTTTTATTGGAGTTAATAAAAAACGTTTTTCGAGGAAAAAATTACTTTTTCAGTGACAAGAAATTTTTATTGTAAAAAGTATATGAATTATGGTTTTGTTACATTATCTATTTCTGTAAGTAATGTAAGTATTATTGTTGCTTTAATTATAATCAAATTTTAAATCGTATATCAGAAATTACCTATTTCTGATTCTTAGTAACCAAATTTGAAAACAAATTTTTAAACGTTCTAAATGTAAATCAAAAGTACAAAAAAACAATTATGGAAATTCAACATAGATAACTGATGGTTCCAACCATTGCACGTGTCGTGAATTTATCGCAGTGGGTCAACGCGGTGCATCGTACCGGGAATGGGTGACCATCGATTTGCCCTGACTGGTTTGTGTACGCAAGCGCTGCAGGGTGCGGTTGCAGAATGGAAACTTTGTTTTTGGCTCGTAAACCAGATACAGTTAGCTGAAATGCAATTAACGCAGATTGACGCAGTGGCCACGGAAATCCATTGTATCATCAAATCATTTACATCAAACTTTACAAATAGTTATAGGATGGTGTTACCAGATTGCCTTTAGCTTACGATATACGAGCTTGTTAGACAAGCATTATCGCCACAAACCATAACAAAAAAAAAACTTTCTTTTTTTTTAAGATAGGAAGGTTTGTCAGTATAAATATTATTACAAAGTTATGAAGAGAGTAATGTTGCTTCTGTAATTTACGCGTAATAAAAAATAAGGGAATTTTGTAATATACTAGACTAAAATATTCAAATTAGCTTATTTCCGATCGGAATAAATTAATTTAGAACTTTCTAGTTGTTTTTTAACAATCCAGAAGCCTTTATTATATTTCACCTGTTGTGCGCTGATATAGCTTTTCGGAATCATTTTTTTTTTGTAGTTCTTCCTCCAAATTGAAGAAATATTAAAAATTAAAAAACCCATTCCCTCGAATATTTATAAAGGCCCGTTATTTTGTGAGATTGGAAGTTCAAATTAAGAAACGCGAAAAGCAGCAAAAAGTATGCGCAAGTTTTTAATTAAGAGGATTCCCAAAAACGAGGATGGATCTTAAAATTATGTATGTATCGTAGGTATAGTACGATCCAATAAAACGTACGCCGGTTCTGTTAATTAATTGATGCGACACGCTCGCGCAATGTGTGGAACTAGTATGGAGCACAATTTATAGTTAATCGGAGTCCACGTACCGTTTGAATTAGGGCAATTGCAAGTACGCGCAGGTTGTTAGAGCTGGAACATCAAGAATACGCAGCCTGATCGAGACCATCAACAGCGATAGTGGCTCACCGGCAGAGTCTGAAACGTACAATAAGAATGCCCATCACGGGCGAAGTAACCAATGAGTTGGTAACTCAAATCAAATCAAACCACTCTCAAGGCTTATATGATTGATGAATTTGATATAGGGAGACGATAGAAGAATTGTGTCATCAGTGGGGTGACTTAAAGACATACACACGGCAACGAGACCGTCGTATTCTCGGATCACACCTTTACGTATCCATGAAATTTCCCATAGATAGATGAATTTCAACACGTGGAAAAGTCTCGAGTGATTTGACAATCGGCCATTTCGTTCGGACGACGTCAACGCCTCGTGTTATTAACTGTCCCGCGGCCGGTTCGGTGTTACAAGTTCGTAGTTTCATCGGAAGTGGAACGTACACACCGCCGCCTTGCATGCCATAATGTTTCCCCGTCGGCAACGCATAGACTAAAATGGGTCTATTTATAGATTTCAATACACTCTGTGGGGATCGTTCACAAAGTGCCCTTATTAAAAGAATAATTACGATCACTTAGGTACGTTTTTCGGTTATTAAAATGTACATTTAGTTACATATACGCTACGATGAATCCCACGATCGAATTTCAATTTACGAGAAACGTTTTTGTTTGTCGTAAATTGAAATTCGGTTTTTTCTGACACCATCTTTCGGAGAGACGTTTAAATAATTCGGTCGAAACACAAACTGCTAATAACATATTGCTTTATATAAATAAAGACTTGCCTCCTATTGAGAAATAGTTTCTTATCGACGGTGATGGTCGTTACTAACAAAAAAGTTAATAATTAGTAAATATTGCCAGCCGATTGATTCCTTGATATAACCTATTAAAAAACCTAACAATCTAACCTAACCTATTTGATTGATCATGAATGATGTTGTTTAATTTTAACAGATGTTTAACGCCTCGTTTGACAACACTTGATTTTTACAGCTATAGTTAATAAGCACAATCATTATGAATGTTCCGTCCATAGACTTAAGTCGGACAAATCGGTCGTACAATCCTCTTTTGTTTAATTTAGTAATATTGTAGTTAATTGACGCTAATCCGTTGAATTGGTTATGGCCCCAGCATAGTAACTGAGCGCGCAATATTTCGCTGCTATCATTCAAGATTGACACCTGTCAGATTTAAGGTGTTAAATTGCTGCAACCAATTCTTAAAGGACGTATATTTCGATTTATATTTTCAGTAACGCTTATATCTTACAACTTTCGCTTCATACAGATAATATATCAAAGGGTTAATATCATAGTATAATTGTATAGGTGTGAAGCATAATAATCGTTACGGCCTTTCAGCCTCACACAAATACTCAAGTGTGGAATTAGATATAAAATGAAATCTACGACTGTTATTAATTTGTATCCTTTTACATTTAAAAAATCGTCAATTAAAATTTGGGAGGCACTAAAATATCATTATCGTTTTCATCGTGATTAAACATCGTTATCGTTTTCGTCGTTGTTAAACGTCATTTTCGTTTTCGTTTTTATTAAACATCATTATCGTTTTTTTCGTTGTTAACATCATTATCGTCTTCGTCGTTGTTAAAAATCATTTTCGTTTTCGTCTTTATTAAACATCATTATTGTTTTCGTCGTTATTAAACATCATTATCGTTTCACATAGGTGTAATGCAAGTTTCGCTAATAACGGCACCCTATATATTATGAAGATGTTCATATCTAATACAAAATTTCTTCGTGTTCTTACATACTTCTCCAAAAATTTGATTAATCTAAAGCAAGGCTATAACAATTTTTCTAGTAATATGAGTTATTATTTTCTTTAGCGATTTAAATTACAAATATGGCTTAAAAACGTCGGTAAAGTTGTGAATTTTATGAATTTACAACTTTAAATCGAAATGATCGGTAAATTGAATCGATCCCTCGTTAAATTTAAACCATAATTGTTTTTTTTTTTTTTAATTAGAAACATCTTGCTCACACAAGTTTAAATATGTCAAATAGCAACACAAGTATTGCAATTTAGACGACGGCAGCGGAGGACCTCTCGTGCAAACTCGGGCCATTGTTAGAGCCGCGGCGGAACGCAACAAGAGCTTTACCCCCTCTAGGATTTCTATCCTTCGACGAGGTCTATTGTTCGAACGCTGAAAGCGACGGCTCGTATTCCTCGGGGGCCTGTTTGTCGTATTTTAAATGGATCGAGCGAAAGACACTCCGTTCTCTCGAGTTCTGTGTAAATAATAGAATCGGCTATCTGGAAGCTGACCGTTATTTCTTGGAGATTCTAAGACGATAGACGAAATTATCTTTTTGTCCAGATTCTAGATTGTTCTATCCAAACGATGTGTAATCTGTAAATGTACTACTTCGTATGGAACAAATGGTTCATATAAGATACCGGATTGTATGAAAAGGCTTCTTGATAAATAAAACTCCGAAAATCGGTGACATAAATTACTTTTTTTTTTATTTACCGGTATTAAGAGCTGAAAATAACGCTCATCGTCTAGTCTTTTCATATAAAAAATGTGTGATCATAGTTTTATTGCTAAATTATGCATTGCGTGATGAACGAAAGCTCTTTGAAACTGATTCAAGTTAAACGCTTATTAAATCTTATACCTTAGAAATAAAACAATAGGTATTATTATTTTATTAGGAACCTTGATTTATTTGAAAAACGTTCTCCCACAACTCTCCGTCCGATGACTTGCGCTTTAAGAAACGGCCGTATTACCATTTATTTCATTATAATATACAGAGCATATATTTCTGGATAGTCATGACTTGTAACATTTTCTTCGCATCGGCAAAATATTAGGTAGATTTGTGTTCTGTGCATAATAATATTTATCAATTTATATAGCGAACGTGTGTCATGGAAAGGTCGGCAAGGGTCGCCCTAGAAAATCCTGTGCAGACTAAATCGTAGTCATATGAAAAAAAAAAAGGTCACATTTTAAGCACCCGAAACCGACAAGCTTGCATGAGTAGATCGATGGATGTCAGTGAAGCAAGAGAGACGTGCAAAAATCGCACCATGTGGCCCCTGTAGCCCCTGCTTACCCTTCTGAGAAATAGTAGTGTGTCCGTAATGATGACAATAAATGTGTCCCTTTTTCTATACCCCTTTATATATTTCTTTTTTTTTTGTCTCGTAACAGTTGCGTACATCACATCTGCTTCGTGTCCCGTCGATATAACGCGAAAGGTTAAACCGGTTCGCGTGCCGGCGCCCGAAGTGAGTTTTCGTGCGGCGGGCCGAGCGGGCAGACGTCCTTGAACGAAAAGTCGCCCATCCGAGGAAATTATTGAGCCGCGCGCGTGCGTGACCCGCCGGCGTAGGCTTCCGCGCTCTCACGAGAACCCGCGCAGGCGGCGATGCCGCGAACCCTATAAATTCCGATCAACGAATTATATATATAAATTTCTTATCAGCTGTTTGGGACTGATTTTTCGGCTAAATTCTTTGCCCGCGAGCCGCAGGAGGCTCGTGAGACAGCGCGTATCGTGAAGTGCTCGATTACTAAATCTTTATTATTAAAAAGGAATAATTACGAATGGTCGATTCATTTTTTTGGAAAAAAGTAAATTCGTTTTCGTTGCATCGATGTTGGAAAGACAATTAAATTTTTATCTGACCGTTC
Organism: Eumeta japonica; assembly: GCA_005406025.1. NCBI lineage: Eukaryota > Metazoa > Arthropoda > Insecta > Lepidoptera > Psychidae > Eumeta > Eumeta japonica. The sequence continues at coordinate 377,421 of BGZK01000312.1, read as the reverse complement.
GATGAATTTATCATTATTACAATTAATAAAATCTTTTAATATCCCACAAATACATAATAAATTGTGTGTTTGTATACTTTCATCTCGTAAAATGTAATAACTCAATCTCGATAACAAAAAACGACTCGAATTCACGACAATTATTCATTATATATATTATCAGATATTTGAAATTTCATATACACTAGACGTTTCACGAAACGACCGATATCACATTCCGTTCATGACACAAATATGAATGTGCGCGGGCGATTTTCGATTATTCGATCGACGACGTGTTGATGGCGGAAAACGGTTAGAGTTACGAGTTCCGTGGATTTCATATTCGTATAAGATCTGAAAGGAATTCCGTTTGTTTGTTCATCTGACTAACCTCAGAGCTATAAAAGAGCTGAAGCGATCAAGTTATTTCCGCATTATTTATTCGATAAATCAAAAGCAATGAGGTGTGCTACGGATATATTAGCTTAACTAAATATACTCTATTTATAATGAATTATTTTGATTTAGTTTAACGACAATTTAAAATTTTCTCCCTGAAGAGGTCAAATACTATCCTCACTACATATATACGTAAACATTATAAATTGTACTTTTAAACGTTACATTCGCGCTATATCTCGAATAGAATGGACGAAACACATTGTTATCACGCAATTTAATCGTGAACGTATGCCTGTTGTTCGCCTTTGTGTAGTTCACATACAATTTATATTGGCTTTTTTTTTTTATTTTAGTTGTTCTCAATTAACTGTGGAATTTGTCACTTACCGGGCTGTTCTATACTCGGGCGTTCGTTTGTCTATCTGATGTACAAATGTGAATCATTGACTATTGTCAGTCTATGAGTGTTTTTTTTTTGCACCTGACTACCAGTTAGAAACTATAAAAAAATTAATGTAGGTATAAGATATTTTAACATACTCATTGACATGAAGTGAAGTTGAACAGTGTTTCCATAATCGCCAAGTAACTAATCGCTATACATATTTTAATGACGCATGTATGACGTCATTTTTATTGCCATTAAAATAACTCGAAAGTCTCCCAATTGTAAACGATTATTACAATGATGTTCGGATGTACTAAGCGAACAGGTGTTAGTTGCTTTTTACGAGCTCTGTGACGACTTCTTTAGTGTTTCTTTTAATTTCCTTTCCGTACGGGCTTTTATTACCTAATACGTCTAGCCCACTTTGTATCTACTACCTAGCTATATATTCTTTGGCAGTGAAACGAAATTTTCATTACGTCTGTGAGTCACGTACAAATATTTGCGTACGTCCCTTATACGCCCTTCCCTCGGAGACCGAGACGTCTGAGAAGGCCCAACACGCGTCGGGCCAGTGCGAAAACTGTGGCATAATAGCGCCCCTCTTAAAAAAGAACACATCGCATTCAGCAACGGGACTATAAAATGGATTATACAATGCAAATACTTCGTTGAATTCTTCATCCGCTACTTCAATTAATCGATTGATACATCTTATTAAATTTACTTCAATACGAGAGTCGTTTGCAGCTCAATTAAAATTGTTCAAATGGAAAATAACGTAACATCATAATTAATACGGTTTATACGTTGCAAACGTGACCTTCATCGCGTCGGCTTCGTCCCCGTCCCCGCTACGACAAACGCTGTTTCTTCCCCAATTCGTCCGAAAGTAACGAATTCGCTGAAGCTCGAACAAGCCGAGCGGAACGATTAGGAGCAACGGAGAGTGCCATTCGTCGACGAATGTTACGGCGAACCTACTCGAGCCGTGCCAGAGAGCCTCATTTGCGTACGAGCGCGCTTTGTATCGCTATGTCTTTTGGGGTGCTTGTCGTTAATATAATTACTTTGGCAATAGATGTGAATTTAAATTTATTTCTCTTAACGAATACAACTGTCTTGGAGTATTTCATTGATCACTGATTTATTTTTGTGTTAGCGAAAATGTATTTTTGGTCTAAACAATCGTTTTCTTACAAAGAATACTTATTTGAAAAAAAATTTTTTTTACCCATTTTTCAGGTATTTATCTTAGATTTGACCTCCCCGGCGTAGCTTGAGATGTTGAATATTATTTTAAAAGATTCCGCTTTCGGTTCATGAATCGATCTAGCTAGAAATAAATACGTATAAGAATATAATTTTCACAACAGAGGGAATTAAGACTATAAATCGGCAAATATACAATTTTATGTATACCTGATATTAAAGTATTTCTATCATTACCAGCCGATATGTTCACTATAATTATGACGATATTTTCAAAGTAGTATGGAAATGTTTTATCGTTTAGAAAACACACGATTAAAAATATTAATGAGAAATGCAAAAATCTCGTATTAAAGTACATTCACACGTTTGACCTAATATGCTAAGTCATAGTTTTACTTAGATCAATTGACAAAGTCTGGTATATATTTCATTATTTTTCAGACATAACGTATATAAAATTCAAACCTATCTGTCTATCCGCCATAAATTTTCTTCTCAAAAAGTGTTTGAGTGAGATATGTATATTATAAGGAGAGAGAGAGAAAGAGAGAATCTGAATTTTAATTTTAAAACATTAAAGTTCATTTTTCAAAAAATATCGATGTTTCATATGAAACTAGTATCACCAGTAAATATCACGAACCACTGTTCTTATTCAATTTGACTTCAGCGATATTTTACTGTTTTTTAAAAACATGACAAAAATGTCCTTTAGCATGACAAAATTTATATTATCAGGCTCTTAGGATTTCATTTTTAAGAGACTCGAATCGTCACAAATAATGCTATATAACCGCACGACCTCTATATTATTTCCCTTCAGATTTTTCAGCGATCGATGACGGTCGCTTTTCCTTTCCAAAGCAAACAGAATACTCGTGGGCTTCCAGAGAGCTTTTAAGCTTAAAGGCGGCAATGAAGAACGACGGTGAATCTCGAACCGGCAGACCGTAGGCGAATCCTGCTCCGCGGCTCTTATGTAACCTCAGCGAGAAAATTGTTATTGATGGAAAATCACAGCTTGTATTTTCTGGATGCCGGCCGACATGCGCAGTACGACCCCACCATTATTCAATAGTTTAGTCTCGTGATGGACGCTCAGACCGTCCGTGAGCCTGTATCCGAGGTCGTGTAAGGTCATGAATTCGTTATTGCAATAGTAATCGAATGACTCGTTTACCCGGTGCCTGTAGCAGATATTTATTTAGATATCGAATATTCCGGAACTTTTCCGTGAAAGGGCCAAGCATGAGAATTTGTAGAAATAAAATTTGTAATGTAGATAACTCTGCTCGTATTTCTTAAATATTATGTGAGTATTGGAAGGCAATATTCGGTTATGTAAACACTTGATTTTGTTTTTTACAGAAACACTATATTGTTTCCACTATGTAAATCATTTTAAGGTATTTGTTTGTTTGTTTTAATTATGTTTTGCGTTCAGAAATACTTAATTTTACGGGATTTGATACATCTACATACACTTTATACGAGACAACATTTAAAACATTTGAGTGGCCTTACTTTGCTCGGGCTTCTTAGTACAACAGGCGTTAAGATGAGCCCACCTTCGTAGTAATAAGTTCGCAGTATGGATATGTTAAAATGCTTAACTGATATTTTATATTCCAAAACATCGGACAAGTGCGAATAGGATTCACACCCTGAGGGTTCTGTAAAAATTTTATTTCTGCTTTATCTCTGCTGCGATTTTTTTTTCTGCTTTCGATACCAATACTGGTGAGATATCGATCCCAATATTTTGAATTTTTGAAAATCTTAAATTTTCACAGGAATAAATTAAAAATATTCTTCCATACATCGATGTACATCACGATCATACTCTAACTACAAATGTCAAATTGTAATCTTTAAAAAAAAAATAAAACTACAACAGGCAATTCTGTTTGTTTCTTTAATTGATGTTCTTGAAGCAAGTAATATGACATTTTCTTGTGTCGGTATTGAAAAAAACCATTATTTCTTTACTAATCTTTAAAATTTACTTTAACACTAAGTTCCAATGAAATTTAATTTAAAATTATTTTCATTTTTAAATTAATATAAGAGCTGTAAGAAGGTAATGTTTTACCACCAATAATTAGGTTTTTACAACTTCCTTCCGTACGAAGGACACACCCTTCGGCAATCTTTTTAATTTAGGTTAATGAATTTTGCTTAGCGCATTTAGCTAAGTGCAGAATGGGGGTGTTAAAGAGCTTTATCACCGATCCAGTGACAATATCCGGGACACAATATAGATTCCGTGACATGGTAAAAGAGTGATTTGATTTGATTTACATTAAATAGTACATTAGTAAATTTGTGTGATGTGGCCAGACATCGAATCTTGTAACTTTCTGTTTCGATAGGAAAGCGCTGATCGCTCGGCCTTCATGTATTTATATGGATCATTGAAATTTCTCGAATAATTAAAATATTCTATATATTCAATTGTAATACTTTCAATTCTAAAGAAAACTCCAACCCGACCTGAAGCAAGTCTCATAAAAACACGCTCATTCCTCCATAGCGTAAATAGCATGCCAACAGCTTTAGTAAGCTCAGCTTAGCTTCACTTAGCTCTCTCCTGCTTGGGCGAATTAATGTCGTTAGCGTGCCGGGCGTGGCTTTAACACGCTCGATATCTTTGGCCTTTGTCTCGGGATAAGTAGCTGAGGTGTGATATTCTTCATCTTAAGCGTCCTGATCGATCACGTTTAAAGGTATATGATAACATTAAAATCCGATGTTTTATGTTTTCCAGATGCGCTCATGTGAATTGACGGTCTTAATAGGACTCATATTGTCTAAAAAAAAAACATTTCTAGAATTGGGTATGTAGGTACATCTTGATCGTGTATTTTATTACATCTCAAAAATCTATATCTCTTAGAGCCTAACGAATGTCTTCCTAATTAGTTTTACTGTCCAGCGATAGGCCGCGGTAGTAGGAGTCGTGACCCTCCCCGAAATTGTATGCGTTAAATTGACAAAGTTCCTAAAAACAACCATATTACGAAAATCTATACATAAAATAAGACGGTAGAACACGGTGTGTCTGTATATTGATCTTATGTATGAAAAATGGGACGGTAAGATAAAGGCAGTATAAGAGATGACGATTACTTTAAAACTTTTTGTCTATCTGTTCATGCGCATCTCTAAATTTACTGAACGGATTTAATGCGATTTTCGTGGATAGATCTATCTATCCAGCTCTATTCAACTCTAGCTGAACTTGGCTTTGAATATAAGAATGATATTTCAGGAGAGAAAATTTCTTTATTTAAAATTCCAACCTGAGAAGTTATAGACCAATAATAATTGCTAGCGTCGAAGGCTTATTGACTATAGACGACGACAAAGGAAAAAAAAACAAAAACTTACACTCAACCTTTTTTTCTGATCACGACATAGCGGTCGAAACCGTGTGTGGGGCCGGCGTAGATCAAGAGCGTGACCGGGATCGAAATCAGGAACAGTACCGGGACCGCAATCGAAAGGGCGACGAGATTGAGATTCACAACGAAATCGCACATCACACAAGATGAAGGCAATAACTCTATGTCCACGCGGACGAAGTCGCGGGTGCAAATCTAGTTTTAAATAAATCACTAACATTCTCCTTAAAAACATCTAAATAATTAAATAAAAATTGGACAGTTTCTAATTTGCTCAACTTATTTTACTGTGAGTTAATATAATCCTCTAAGTGGCTGCGGCCGCAACTTGTTACTGTAGCTTGCAAGAAACGTCCATCAAACAAACCTAACCTTTAACAGATTGTAAATTTTAAAACGGTGTTTGTCGACTAAGTATCAGAAATTTTCCCTCGGATTTTCTCGCAGAGTACGTTCAGGTCGTTCAATCTCGAAGGCGTGCAACCTCGAGCGCGACTTCGGATTTGTTGCGAGTCATCTCGCTAATTGGAAACGGCAGCAACCTGAAACTTTCCTGTTTCTTTGTCGTGATTTATATTAATTAATGTTACTTGGCGTTTCCTTCCGGCGCTACTCATCGGTGGAGTATTATTTTCATCGTGGGAAACTTCCCTATAGCGCAGCGGTTATTGCAAAAATAGCGGCGTCGATCAAACCTTTTTGAAATTAACCGGCTGTTCGCATTTTTTTTTTACAAAAGATTCATCACACGGTCTGGTCGTTTCGATGTAGTGATGTTATTCGGATCTCGTTTTTGCCTTTTACCATTTCTATGTTTTTAAAGTAGTAATTAGAAACATCCACTCGAGTCCTTTGCTTCTTACGGGATGAATCAAATTTTTCTGAAGTAGGTGTATATCATGCTGTTCAAGAAGATTTATATCTGTCGCTACTGACTTTCCTTTTTGATCCGTGCCAATGTTTGAAGATGCTAGTTCACTTTGTAGCCGATGCCCAAACAAAAAGGTTGACGAGTTCAGGTCAGGCAATCTCGCCGGCGGCATAGCGTCGGTTACGGCATGGGATCGAAGTAGAGACAAGTTACATTTTACTTTTCTTTTGACCCTAAATCTTTATAAGGTATGTGAAAATGAAGTTAAAATAAAGAATTTATTCGAGTTGCTGTGACCGATTGCACAGAAAAACAAAATTGACTTTTTTTCTGTTGCATGAGATTTTTTTACTGTTGTTTACTAATTTGAGTGCGCTGATTTCGAATCTACCCTCAGATTTTTTGTAGCAGCTCTGGTTAGTGCGATACAAGTGCCATTTTGAATTAGCATGAGTAGTCGATATTTTCTATAAATAGCGGTGTAACCAAACTAGTTTCTGTATAAATCTCGGTATGTCTTCCTCGAGGAGGTCGTGTTTAAACAGTCCTGATTGATTTTGTGTTATTTGTGGAGAATATATGTTCGAAAAATTCGGTTTGAATATGTCGAACTTCATGCAAAAAGCATACTTGGACTACTTTGGGTTTCCATTACCGATGAATGCTAAGCCCTGGATACCTAGTTTGGTATCCAGGTCTTTGCGATTATAGGCAAATGAAAAAAGACCCTCTTTTAAGTATCAATCTCCAATGATCTGGCGTGAATCATCCAATCATTGAGTAGTGAGAAAATCAAAGCTGGTATTTTTGATGGCCCACAAATTAGGAAGTTGATGAACGATAAAAATTTTATCAACAATATGACAGCTATCGAGAAATTTACATGGCAAGAGTTTGTTTGGTTAGTGCGAAATTTTTTGGGAAATAGGAAGTCTGATGGCTACATTCAGCACGTTGAACAGTTGCTGATAGACTTCTAGCAGCTTGGATGCAACATGAGTATTAATTAAGCTTCACTACCTTCACAGCCATCTAGACTATTTTCCTGAAAATCTCGGTGACCTAAGCGAGGAAAAGGGGAGCGTTTTCATCAGGATATTCGCACCATGGAGGAGAGATATCAAGGATACTGGAACATAAATATGATGGCTAATTACTGTTGGAGCATTCAAAATAGTACTTCAAACACATCTCACGCTAGAAAATCATATAAAAGAAAATTACTTCAGAATAAATACTTTTAATTAATTTCTATAACTTAAATTATATGCATTTTTATTGAAAAATCCTGTCACTTCATAGGGGCAAAACTGGAGCAGTTACATAAGAACGGCATATGTTGTTGAAATTAGCGTGGAAAAACAATTCAGATTCATGTTAAAAAAATTATTTAACAGACATTCTGTTTTCCTGTGTTATGTTCAAAAATAGATTATTTTTCAATTGAGTTGTTATGATTATTTGTGAAAATTAAAAAAAATTGACCACTTCCACATTATCCTTTATAATCTTTAATGTGCAAATATTTTTATGTTACGTAGAATATAATTTGCAAACATAGTTAACAAATTGTTATTTTCTTCCAGATAAATAATCGAATATCTTTACATTGTGTCTCTTTTTTCACAAATGATCAATATTTCTATATATGGTTTTTATTGTTACTATTTGCTCATGTTTACTTGCTAGAGAGGCAGGCAGAGATAGATTCCCACATGGTACGATCTTTGTACATTTCTCGTGCTCCACCGACATCCATCAAAAGTTTCATACAGTTTCGTCGGTTTCGGGTGCTTAAAATTCGACACTTCTTTAATGCGCCGTCGGTTTGGTCCGCATGAGATTTTCTAGGGCGACCCTTGTCGACCTTTCGCATCACACACTCCCTCTGTAAATTCGTTTTGTCATGTCCATTTTCGTTCATTTTTCCATGTGGCCAAACCTGGCCTGCGTTTCTACACTTATATTATTATAGTGGCACGTGAGGAATATTACATAAAACGTAATAATTCCACATCACGGTTCGACAAACCTGCTCCAGATCACGTGTCTAAACGCGTTTACGCGAAATGGCGGCCGGTGACGCCCTCGGCGAGTAAATCTCATTACGTTTCCCGATTGCTGTCTGACGACTTTGACTGATTGGGCACGATTAAGTCTCCTCCTCGATTCTAGACTCGGATGACGAGTCTTCTAGAATTTCCTAGATGCGCGACAGCTTATTCAAAGCGAAGTCGGTTCGAAGCGGTTTAGTCGTTGATATTCAGGTTGTCCATGTGGAAATTAACGGAACGTAGATGCGGTTAGCTGGGTGACCGACCTTCTGCCCCTCAGACTCCTTAAATCTCTTTCTTTTTTACATAATGCTCTAATGCTATATGTTGAAATTTTGCTTGCAATAGTAATTTGTTATAATCCCAAACATATTTTTTGGGTCAAAACCTTCGAAATTATTTTATGTATCAGACTTGTTTTGTGGTGAAAAAAATTATTTATTAATGTAGAAAATTACTTTCTGTAAATGACGGACATGGATTTTAAAGAATGTATTATTTCCATTTTCTTGTTCTGTCCTTATAAAATGTAAAATAATCGAAAATTTAATTAAACAATCATATAAGTAGAATATTTATAATAGCTATTCTTAACAAATAAAATGTCGAATATTAGTAGTCTATAAAAAAAGGCATTCGAGAAGTTGTACGTTTTTAACAATAATATAATAATAAGTCGGTTGCCGACATCGCCCTTCAGAATAAGGCTTTTCCACGAACGTCGGAATTAGCCCATCTTAAGTTGTAGTACGAAGTTGTTAGGATTATGTTGGGATGAAGTTACTTATTCGTAGGCAATTAGTCAATAACGAAAGTTTCATCCATTGCTCTTAACGGATCGATAATGATTTTTCTTAACATTCTGTTTCCGTTTGAGTTTGAGTGCTTTTCGACTCTCAACGTGAAATTAAATCAATCGCGTAATTTCCAGTATCTATAGTTACAAAAGAAGTCGATCGAGACATGTCATTGTAAACTCAACGCTCTAGGCCAGGGGACATTTAGAGGCACAGGGGAATTTCGCTTACGTGTTTTCAGGGTTCCATTTTTTCAACTGAAAAACTAACGAAACCTTTATAGGTTCAGTCGTGTGCCTGTCTGTTCATATATCACAGCCATTTGCTCAGAATCCACTCGAATGATTAAGTTGAAATTTGGTATACATGTGAAATGTAACGTAAAAAAGTAAATTTTGAATATAGAGGTCACTTTTGAGAAGCAAATTAAAAAAACCAAAAAAGAAATTTTGCGAATTAAACCGTGTGACATATCAAATTAAAGGTCTCGTGAGGGTCTCAAGTATATATTTTTATTCTATAATTTTAATATAATTAGTTCTATTAAAGAGATTAGATAAAAATTGAGTATTCCACTATCTTATGTCCGAAGCTACCGATAGCAAACTTTGAAATTGAAATACAAATAATAGTATTTTAGTTGTAGATTATAGGAAAATATATAAGATATCTTGGTCTTAACACGGTCAATCTCTCAACATGATATATGTCAATATGCAATCTTATATTTTCAGTTGTTTTAGTCACAAAAAATTTGGGTTAGATTAAAAAAAGATACTAATCAGAACAGAATTTCTAAATTCACAACTCATCAATATGAACTACTGTTTGAATATGTTTGGAAAGACTACATCAGGGCGATCGCTTAGCACTCTACATTACAACAGATAATCGTTCGCGTCATATCATCATCAAGAAAGACATGTATTTAAGTTCTTTAGCAATCTTAAACTCTTGTCGGCAGCGGCCCATCATTGTATTGGAGGATGGTAGAGTAGTCTTTTATATAAAACACAAGGTGTGTCAGCCAGACATCTGTCACTTTTAAGTGCCAGCCGCGACTTCACCCGCAGCGCGATACCATAAAATGCCCGTGCCTTAGGCCGTCGCGGGTGATAGAGAGAGGTATCGCGTGGAAGATTGTATTTGCGCGACCGGCGGCGGTGGTCGTTCTTTTTGCTTTCGACGTTGTGCGGTGTGCACTCCCGGCCTGCATTCTGCGTTATTTTAGTCTCGTAATAAAGGCCAAGCGTGCGTTTTCAGTATTGCATTTTCTTTTCCTGCGCGCAATAAAAGCTCTCGTTTCCATAAGTCTCGCTTCCATTAAATTTATGTTATGTATAAGAGAATACTTTCTTGATGCAGAAGTCGATGTTTATAGACAATGTATGTTTATGCATGTATGTAGTATCCGTGAACTTAGTAAAATCTCTTTGGTTGTGTTGTTTGTATCTAGCTAGTTTTGATACCATTTAGTAGATGACCTTTTTAAAAAAAAATAAAAAGTAAGAAGTGTCACACCATTTTTCTATTGTTTTGTGTCCACCGAAATGAGTGAATCTAACGTAATTCGGTACATTTTGAAGTTTTATTACAAAAAAGGGAAAAGTTGCGACGTTTATGAACCTAATGCAGTGTCGGTAAGAGTAACACAAAACTGGTTCAAGCGTTTTCAGTCCGTTAACTTTGATGTCAAGTATGAACTTCGCTCTGGTCGACCTGTTACTGATATAGTCTATGATATTTTGGAAAAAGTGGAGCAAGATTGGTATATTAGTTCTTACGAGATAGCTAAAGAGCTGGGGATTCACCGCAAAACGGTTTTCACCCATTTAAAAAAAATGCTGGAATTAAAAAAAAACTCGTTACTTGGTGGTATTGGAAGGGCATAATTCATTATCAGCTCTTACCGCCAGATAAAACCATAAATTTGGATCTTTTCTGCGGACAGTTGAGACTCAAGCAAGAAGTAGAGAAAAAACGGCCGAATCGATCAACAGAAAGATTATAGTTTTTCACCATGATAACGCCAGTCCACACAAATCTTCAGCCTCTTAGCAAATATTGAGAGAATTTGATTAGGAAGTGTTAATGCATTCACCATATACATAGCCCTGACCTTTCACCTTCGGATTATCATCTGTTTCAGTCTCTTCCAAATTCTTAAAGTAGTGTTAGGTTTACATCAAAAAAGTAGTGTCAAACTACTTGTCGCAGTTTTTTAATCAGAAGTCCCAAAATTTCTACAGTAATGGGATAATGTCACTACGTACAAAATGGCAACAAGTTGTTCAACTAAGTGGCATATATACATTTTAGTTAAATGTGAACGAAATATGATGAAAAGTTATTTTTCGACTTTCAAAAAGTTTAGATTCGCATTTGGCCCCGGATGGTGGCTCTGGGATCGGGATGTCCATTTTTTTTTATTTTTAGACAAAAATTTCTTCACATATAACATAACCCTAAAATGTCACTCCTCAACATCGCTCAATATTTTTTTAAAATACATTAATGACCGTTAAAATCAACTGAAATCATGAATAAATAATTGACCTTCTGACAAAATAATTTAGTTTATGTTTGTGTACCACAAATGACGCTAATGTCGAACACTGTGATATTTGACGTACTCAACAATACACGTGCAAGTTACTTGCGTTCTAACTTGGCGTTGTTTTGACATTTCTATTTTTGTTTGTTGTGTTTATATAGATAGGAAATACAATGTTTCTCAACGAACATCGAAAAATTGTCCTCATTTTTTAATTTTGCATTGAACAACAGCAAATCACACGATGACGGAACGAAAGGATAGACATGTCAAATGCGTGTTTAGTTAGTTTTTAACTTTAATAGTTAGCAGTTAATTACTGCAAATGAGAATTCCAAATACACCGCTGTATATATCCCAATTTAAAACTATTGCGTTTATGCATTACCTACGTTTAAGCTTTAAATTATTTATTAAAAGAATCCAGTAAAATCCGACCACCCTTATCTAATAATACTTAAACGCAGGCCGAGACAATTCGCAATTACGGGAGCTATGCGTCAAATTTCCCCGTACAAAGACGGATGTGAAATATTATACCGCGTTGAATCAGCCACTTCGCGGTCTCATAGCCAATTATGTGATCCGGCCGCTCCGTGTTCACCGGTCGCCGGCGTCGGCGCCGTCCGGCACGTCGGACCTGCAGCGGCCGCCGCTTGCGCGCCGAGCCGGCTCGAACCGGCGGCCGCGGGCGGGCGGCGGGCGCGGCCGGCAAGGACGTTGATCTTCATTCATGCCAACGGCCCACGCGCGATTTCCAACGTTCGTGGTCGTTCGATTGTCGCCTTGTACGTGACGGAGTTTTGAACAGATTTAGTTTTTTTTTATTATTAAGAAGTGCTCTTCCTCGTCTGTCATACATTTTCTGCTCCTGATTCTATTGAAGATTCTCGAATGCGACTGACAGAAATGAAACGTATACGACAAACTAAAATTAATTATTCAACTAAGAAAATAGCTATATACTACACACGCGTCTTTTACATATACTAAATAAGTAGTAATAATTATTATGCTATTATAAATTCAAGTCATTTTAATTACACTGTGAAATAACTTTGCTAACGATATTGGAAATATTATTAGTTAGAATAGTTGACAAGTCGTGTCCAAGTCCAAGTACATCTGGAAAAAACACGTTCGATCTGCTTGCCACCTTGTACATCACGGTGCGAAAACGTTCATATTGTGCCCGACAAATATGTATAACTCCAATACTAATTTACTTATTTTGTCAAATTATATTTTTGCACTAAGCGATCAGAATTGCTAGGCAGTGAGACTGTCTCCGTATTTTATCAAACTATTATAAAAACTAAAATATCTACTATATTTAAAGGTCTGAATAACGATTGACATTATAGGCTAAACCCGTAACACAGCATTGTTTGAGCAATAATGTTTTGGGCTCCGAAAGCACGAAGACTTTATTTATTTCTCACATTTTAGAACTCAAAATAATCAGTTTTTCAAAATTTTTAGTTATATTAAAAATTTTCTACTTAGTCCTCAAATATTTTGTGAAAAAAAACACCTTTTGAACGTAGCGACTAATTTAAATGGGACTTGCGGCGTTCGATGCAGTTTCTTTGAATTAAAAATAATTTTCCTAATCAATCTATCAAGAAATTTAAAAAGTTCCTTAATGTTGCAAGCTCACCCTTATTTCCTTTAAGCGTAGGCAAGAGACCACATCGCTACTATCGTTGCATACCTCTTTCGCTTGACTGACATTCATCAGTCGATTCATGCAAGCTCGTTGGTTTCAGGTACTCAAAGTCAGATGCCCTTTTTTAATATGTTACGAAGTATAACATTTTCCGGGGCGATCTCTATCGACCCTTCCATCAAACTTATTCAGTCTACAGATTTGAATATAAAAATAATTTTGAAAAATCATGTTTTTAGAAAATTTCGTCACATATCTTTTGACTAATTTAATGGCTTTCAACTAGACTTATGTTTGACATAGCTTTTTAATCGTAAAGATAAATTAATTAAAATCGATCTTTTATAGAAATCTAAAAATTTTGTACGTATATATTTATATAAAAAAAAATATTTGATAAAAGATATGGTGAACAAAAAATTTTCGTATTTTCATAATTCAAAATGTGAAAATTCACGATTTAAAAAAAAAAGATAAACCTATTACGATGTAGTTTACAGCAGAATTAGAGTGGAGCTAAAGATATTTTTTAACGATTAATTGATTAATTTGGAAATTATTTGAAAAAAAAACATTAAAGCAAATTTGATTTTTTTCAAAATTTACTTATTTCATTCAAGGCAAATTTTCAGGAAATCTAAATCAAAATGAAACCTGATTCTGATCGCTCCGAGGATATTCAAGGTACGCGTACACGTATGCGTAATTCGTAATAATTAATTAATGCGTAATGCATAAATATATACAGACACCATATGGTCTTCTCGGTAGAAATTGTGAAAAGCCCTTCTTAAGACCTCATAATATCGACATCTGATGAAATTTCCATTTCCAAATATCGATCTGAAAACAATAATTCTACCATTTTATCAAAAAATTTTCAATTTCCATTAATAAACATAGATATTTACCAAATTTTTAAAAATTAGCTATCATGAGTGTCAGGCATTCTCAATTACAAAGAATACAAAATATATGGATAAACGAAATAAGACACTTTATGCGAATTGGGTTTTTGACGTCTTGTAATAATAGAGAATCAAGTCTATAACGTATAATTTAGAAATCAAACGACAATAGAAGCATTCATGAAATCGTGTGCCTTGAGAGAGACCACTGTTCAGATGTGATCAACGTTCATCATTTCGTGCAAAATACCTCAACGAAAGCTATCAAACAAATACCTAGTCATCAAAGTGTTCAATCAACACGTAATGAAAATAAATCGACTCATCGGCACATTATTTAGGTTTTGTTTCCATCAACTAATTAGTTTTAGCGGCGGCCTCGTCGGAAAAAAAAACTTAATTCTTCCTAGTTCGACGGTTAATTTATACAGCCCTAACTAAGTTACAGTGATTACTTCGATGGACGAGACATCCCACGCACGCGCTCGGCCGTATAACGCCGCGGAGGCGAAATACCGTACTTGATGAAATAAAAACGGGGACATTCGTTTTCGTTACGAGATACCTAGCTGCAAGCCCTAATGTTAGCTTCTACGTATATCTACAATAGTGGCAAATAGTGAGTGTAGTAGAGTGAAATGTAAAGAATAGCGAGAAATCTTCATTTGAATATAATGGTTGGGATATACTTGTGTGTTTATGATACGCATATGAATACACTCGACCGCGTCAGTTCTCGTTGTGACTAGAGATACGCCAGTTTAAAGATATGCTTTCTTGGTTTCCACTTGCTCCCCGCTTATCTAATATACCATATTTGAATTCAATACATTCTTATTACACTGGCTATGAAACACACTTGAAAAACGTCACAATATTTTAAGGATTTACATTTTACTTTTTTATCTCTACTTCGGAAGGTAGTTTTCTCTCAAGCAGAAGGAGCAAGAAACTTGACGGTAACTTTTTTCAAATTTAAATATATTGTTAAGTAATGGCCCAATCGGGGGTTCAAAGATAGTGATTAGACGAAAGGCGACACATAGAACAACAGAAGCCGTATATTCAGAGATACAGATTCACAATAAATCGCTATGGAACCATTTGATCGCATTTGACTTGTGAACGCTCTGATCGCAAAAATAAAACTCCATGCTTGCGCGTCGCACGTCACTATTTATACCTGCCGATTGACTGTAAGGTACTCAAATTATGCAGAACAAACGAATCGCAAACATGTCACGTCCGACATAAACGAACAAGATTTATCGCCTCTCGAAAATACTACCCCCACAATTTAAAGCCATTTAAAAATAAGATTTAACAAAAGCGCCGACGGAAGTGAAGTTCGGCGCGCAGGACGGCTTGTTTATTTAAAATTATATTCTCGGATATTTTTTCTAAAGGAAATATCTTATCGATCTTTGTTTACCTTACGAGCGCAGTTCGTAACAATATTACACAATCAAACCTATATAGATTTATAACAAAAAAAGAAACAAACCCGCAAGAAGTCGAATAGTTCATGTTTATGAATATTTATTCACTAAATTGCATAACACTCTTTTTTAATAAACATTACTTTGATAATGATCTTAAATTTGTTTAAAATCATTAAGCAAACATTCTAAATATTTGATTACTGTGTTACAATGGCCACCCTCTTCATATGCATAGTTTACATTTTTTTTTTATATATATTACTCCAGATTATAAAAAATTGTATTCACTAATTTGACTGCGTTGATATAGAATTCGTTTGTCTTCCAATACCTCCTAGATCTTTATTATGATATGTCTTCACTAAAATATCGCTTTGTTCCAGAATTTTAGTTTTATTAGTGATGTGTGTTTTACAGCAATAGTTCAGTTATATTCTAGTTGATTCCTTTCATACAGACACACTAGGACGTACGCACTTTTTCAATATTTCTAATAGTTCCGTTCTGATATTCGAAAATCGGACAAAACGGTAAATTCAATTTTGACCTTGAATAACTTTTGAACAAGTCGTTTTATCAAAAAATTTATAGTATCTTTTTTGTAGAGCGTTTAATTTGCTACAAAAATGTATTTGGAGATTTTTTTGTATGACGTAGCATTAGTTAGAAGAATCAAAAGATGCAAAAATAATTTTGCTGTAACTTTGCTGTGGAAAATCAAAATTTCGATGAGAACTACCTTAATATCAAGAGCTTACGTTTCAACAAGACTATTTGTATACTTAAACGAACCTTTAAGCCTGTTTGCGATATACAAAAAAATGTTAATCGCCCTACAACACCCTCTTTCTTTAATGCTGTGTATTTAGCTAGATTCACATTATTTAGAAGTACGAAGTAAAGCTACAGCCTTTGACGCATTCTTTTAGACATGTGACAATACAATACCCTTGTTCTTTTTCAGTGCACGATTCAAACATTGAGAAGTAAACAGATAATACGTAGTAAAGATGACGGAAACCAAACCTTAAATGTTAATCGAAACATAATCCGAGCGAGCTGGAGATGATCTTTAAAATAAGGGAAAAATAAATGTATTATTTTTCTTTCTCTACCGCGTTTATACGTTATATGTGAAAACTTTATGGACGGCGAGCTTAGTAAATGATATATCGCCCTTCTCGATGGCTTCCGTGAGGCAGTTTAAAAGCTCGTTAGGCATTAATGCCTCTCTCGTTCAGATTCATTTTGCCTTTTCGCGCTCGCTAGCTCGTTCGGCGGCTTTTTATGGCTACTGAAAGTGGGGATCAATTTATTATTAAAAAAAACCCCTATCGGTTTAAAAGGTCTCGTATGTTGAAAAATGTTCAGGCCTTATTTCCGAGCGATGCGAATTTGAAAATTAAATTTTTCCTAGCCTTAAATTCTAAATTTAAAAAAAGGAGATTAGTTATACCTCACGCAAATATCCGTGGTTTTAGACATTTAACTGAGTTCTCCGACAACCGATACAAAACTTTATATGACTATTAAAACTCCAGTATCCCACATTACGCCCAGAGGCGGCATTGTCTCAAAAGGGCGATTAGTGCCTACCATTGTGTGGTAATATTTCACAGTTCTAGTATTTTTGTGTTGTTACGTTTGAATGATACTTAGGGTATTAGAACATCACAACAGAAACAATGTTAATAATCAATTCATTGTTTTTCGAAATATATATAGTTTCGTGCCATTAATTGAAAGTGCCGTGAAAATTACCTATCGTTAATAGGCGGTAATTTTCAAAGGCATCTATTAAAGATATTCAGAATTTTAGTATATTAAAATATAAGAAATTAAACCACACGAGGATGATCTGTTATACATATAACAGATAACCTAAAACCATAGACGTAAAAATATACGAACAGAGTTTTACTAACCAATAGTCGATAATGCATGCCGACGGGCTACTTATGTGTAAGAGAACATACCCAAATTATGTGACCAAGCGTAGAATATGCTAAGAGACACCCCTAGTTTTTTGGTTTGAGGAAGTGTAAAAAATCTTCACGACGAAAGATACCCGGCCACGCGACCTAGAGACCGGGTTATGTGGGATTTTTACCCACTAAAAAAGCACTCCCATGGGGTGACTCTATTGTAACGCGTATATTTCCGACCCGGAGTCAATATGCGTTAGCGGGCAGATGAGGCGAACAACAAACATAGTTTGGGGACTTCGCGTCGCGTGGGACACCCCCTAGTTTTTACGTAGTAATTCATCAATTTTTTCTAACAGAAAGTTAATATAATCAAGGAGAAAAAACTTTTTAAAATATATTGTAACATGTACTTACGTTTGTAGTAAACGTACTCTATTTGTAGTAAAAATAGAATACTATATGAGCGCCACACATCTAAATGAGTACAAAAACTATCAGTTTTGAATCAGCTGGCGTCCCGGCACATTTGCGTTAGTGTTGCAATCTGTGAGTTTAAAAAAGTGCTGAACGTTGCGCGCCATAATTTGAATATATTTCTGAAAAAGCGCGAGAATTCTCAGTCTACGTGATGAAGCCTTGAGCCACCTCCCTGTGACCGAGTGTGGTATTTTGAAGACACCCCCCCCTCTCCTTTAACGGTCACGTAATATGGGTATGTTCCCTAAATAAATATTTTTGACACAACATCAATAACTTAATTGTCGCGAAATTGGCAGCCTAATGACAGTCAGAAGGCTTACTAGGCCGTGAAGTGGACTTGTGGCTCATATGTTTTGATTTACTTTTGGGCCTCGGTCGTTGCTTAGCAATGCACTCTGCCTGTTATCACGTCCACACATAAAATTGTCAAATATTTGATCGTTGTCGGGTGTAGTTTGGCGAGGCATTATCGTGATGAATTTAAATGTCGATAATGAATCGCCACCCATTTTTATATCAAAGCGAGCGAAATTCTCATTGAATATCAATTCTCAAATCAAAAATCTCAAAACCAATTGAATAGAAATAAGGGATATGTCACACTATTACTCGTATTTCAAAAACATCACGAGTCGGTCTCGTTTCTCCAGCGCCAACATCTGTTTATACTACAATGAGCGTGCAATTAGTTTTTTTACGTTATATGTATAAATTGTATGATTGTATAATATACCAAAGACATACACGCCCGTTTGAAAGATAGAGGATTTTGTTGTTTCTGTTTTTCCCATGTCAGACCATTAATTATTGCGTCTCACATCAGAGACAAAAGAACGCTTTGTTTTGAATTGAAATAATATAAACGTTGCGTGAAAATGTTGGGAAAGAAAATTAGTATTGTTTCATGTTTATTATGGTTTAATGGTATGATTTTTTTTTGCAATGTGTCAAAACAAGTAATACCTGTCAATCTATATCAGTTATTGTGCCTATACAAAGTGCCACGGCGCTTAAATAGGTCAGAGATTATGTTATGGTTATAGAATTTTGGATTTGATGTGTATAGGCACTTTCAGATGTCCGAACCTCTTGGTAGTTCATTTTTTTGTCGTGAAAGCCGCATTAATTTGAAGCAATCTCTAGTCGTCGCTGTTGAAAGAGGACCTTCATGGAAAATATCAACATCAGTGGATCTGGTACAGATTAGACCCATAGGTACTTGTTACGTCACAGTTACGTGACTATTTAAATAGCCAAAAATTTTCTTATAAATCTAGAGATTGTACAAAAATTTTCAAAATACGATTCAAAGTACAAATACATAAATAAAAAACTTCTAAATTGAGAAAACAAATGACGTTCGTGCAACGTAGGACCTTATTGGACCAACGATCTTTTTTTGCTGTCGTAATTCCAATTGTTCAATTCTAAGAATTCCCACTACGGTGGTGGTGACGTCGTATCATTGTACCGCGAAGTTATACATGTTTACATCTAATTACGAAAATCCGTACTCATCGAAAACGTAACGAAAATGCATAAAGCCCGATACGTGCTCTCTTATCTCACATCGTATCCATTTGTCGTCGCGTAATCCGGCGACGCGTGCACGTAAGCTTCGAACGATAATGGCCCCTTGGTATTTTTGAGCCGCGCGCCGCCGCCTACAGCGGTCCCGTTGTCTAATGACGGCGGCGGCCGTTAGCGATCTTAATTGAATTATGCCTGTCGCCGTAATTCCCGCGCGTTAGCTTAGCGTCCCTCGCCGTGTTCACGCACCGCATTTACATAACTCCGAGACGATTGGGCACGACACGATCGCGGGGTGGATAATGATCTTCGAGTGTCGTTTTGGCCGTCTTGCCAATCGAATCGAGGGGCTGGAGACGTCGTCGAGTGCCTATGTCTTTAGGGGTTACCCTTACCTGTGGTGGTTACCCTTCCTTTGGGACGATTGAAAAAAATAGACGGTCCGTTTTGATCGTACTCAAGTTATTATGTCTCTAATATTATCATATTTATACTGCTGTGAATGTGAAAATTTCAGCATGCATACGGCTGTTTGTTACTCGATCGGCCCGTGTACTGAAGGGATCTGCTGAAAACCGAGTTCAAATTATTAAACTACCCAGTTTATTAGCATATAAAGTACTTTCCGTCCCGTGTCCCTAATTCCACGTCGACGAAAATGTAGGCAAAAAAAGCGTGTATACTTAAGTGCGCACGTAAAATAGATAAACAATATTCACAGTGTAAAATACCAGTTTTTAGAAATAGATGTATTTAATTATGTTGTTCTATAACAGAAATAATTAGTCATTTGCGCCAGTTGGTCAACTTCATAACGTCCTAACTTCGTGGTGTGTTACATCGACACAGGCAACTTTCGTCACATTCTAAAATAACACTACTATCTTTTTTTTAAACAAAGGAATCTGACTTCCTAAAGTATGAAATAGAGAAATACGAGGCGCGTAAAATAATTATTAAATCAAAAAATAAATCTAGAATTTAAGAAAGAATCGTATTGATATGGTATGAGAATGAACTTTCAAATAACGATCGTTATGGAGTTCGGATTTTGTTAATACAAAAAAAATTAACAATGATGATTTCATTTAACAACATCGCGAAACATATTCAGGCCAGAGATACGTTAGCTCTGCTTGTAACGATTGAGTAATGCTTAGACGTGTTCTATCGCAGCGAAATGTTGAGTGAGTCAACTTAGTTCGTGTTTGTGACTGGATTTTATGTAGACCTTGTTTTTTTTATCAGCATTTTCAAATTATATTCGGCGGTCAGCAACTAAGTTGACGTAAGTTTAAGTGAGTTTTACAAATACAGATTCAGTGTATATGCATTGAGTAATTTTAGAAGTCTGAATCATAGGACTTATTCTATTTTCTATTAATCGATTTAACTTTCTGGAGTAGAGAGTGAATTTGAAATTTATTCATTATCGGATGAATGACGTTATCGAACAATTGAAATAAAACTTAATATGGTATAATAATTATAGATTTAGTCGTGTCGAAGGTATTACAAATCTTAATACTCCAGGCAATCTTTGTAGATAATAATGAACCAAATTATCTCATATTTAAAGTCCGTTAAAAACACGACCTTATTATATTAAATGTGAAATCTAATTAATTACCACTAACGCGAAAATCGAAAAATGCCCGTAGGCCTTGCATCAAAAAAATCTATGAACTTAATGTGAATCGGAGTCGTAAGTACACGGTACTCATAGCACATACGTCACTCGACGACGAAAAAAATAGGATGTCAAAATTGTTTGTCGAGTCAAACGATATTACTTACGGTTGGATGACCATCACGGAATCAAAGGTTATGTCAGACCCTAAGCAAGATATGATGGAAACTCTATTAATTTTGTTTGCTTGTCTATGGCCGAACAAAAGAGGAGTAATGGAATTAAATATGATTATTTAATTCATTATTATAACATCGAATATCCATAAATATTTAGCATATATATAGGGATATTCGATCTTAACTCAAAAACTACGAAACAAATTTTATCGAATAAGGTGTCATTTGTTCAATTTTTAATTTAACACTGTGGTAGACGATGTTGTTCAGAAGTTTGACTTTGACGTAAAAATTTATAGAAAATAACGAAAACAATTTTCGCCTATATCAATTGGGGGTGTGGGTTTTACACGATAATCTTTTCAAAATCATCACGAGTTCTTAACATTTTATTTTTTAAGTTAAAGGGAACGGGTTTATTGTTACTTTTACGAATTACCGTATTACTGTATACATAAAATTCGACGACTTAACATTCAGGCCATATTAAGCCGACACAAATGTTAAAATGGTATTACGCTGGAATTCGATTGGCTAATAAGAAGCGGGCAGACTCTAAGAGAAATGTTAAAATTACAAGTATGCAGTCTACAACGTTGGATTCGGGCAAAAGTGTACTTACCGAAGGCCTATGTCGTATCAAAGCGAGCAAAAATACTCGATAGACTGACTGTTTATCGGTGATCTATATATAGAAAAAAAAATTCTTAAACAATCTGCACGTTCACAGTTCGTTAACAGAATTGACTGCGGGACTTGCATCTTGCAATTGAACTCAATCGCCGGGATGACCGTGTCAGCGATTGTATTATATAATGAGGTCTAAGGCCTTCCGGACCCGTGGCAAGCGCCGAATTTTTTCTTATAAAAATGCAATGTATAATGAAATTTGCGGCTACTTGCCATACACTAAAACGTTTTGGAGAAGAGAAAAAGTAGAAAAAAATAATTCCGAATATAAAAACTTGTAGGCGTTGGGTTGAGCGGCAATGGTTACAGAATCGTGTAACCGTAGGAATTATGAACCCATAGTTAATTTCGTATTAGACACTTTTTGTATACCATTTAAATATGTTAAACTATCGATAACAATTTACTAGTGACAAGTAGTTTTGAATGCCGAAGAACTTACGAAGTAGCAAATTATCCAATGCGCATGTCTTTATTTTGGGTAAAGCCATTCACGTAATAATGGTGCATGTCAGCTCGGACGCGCGACTGAAGCTTACTATATGAAATAAAAAGCGTGTATATTAAATATCTTGGAACATATAACAATAGACAAAGGACGTATATGAGCGCATGTCTTACAGTACTGAAAGAATATATATATATGTTGATTTGATAAAATATTTACATATATCGTGTTACATAATAAAACTTTCAAACCTCAAACCTCCACATGGAATAATCACCAATAATAGTAACAACGTTTAACACGATACATAACGAAAGCTCAACTTATCTGCGTTGAAAATAAATATCAATAAATTAGCAATGGAAGAAAAATACACGCGATCGGTAGGTAAAGATGCGCGAATATGTTGCGCGAAAGATCAACATAACGTTTTAACTTGTTTTACTAACACTCGATTTCTCTCCCCGTCCCATTCGCGTGCCGCGGACTGCATACTAAAATCGATTCTTAATAAGTGAACTCCGATAGTAACAGTTCGATAGCTCCGAGGCGGTTCGAAATAGTAATGGGCGGTGCATCGCGCGGCGGGGTGCAAGCGAGCGACCTCCTTCGCTATGTGTGCATGCACCGGTCGATAAGAAGACATTCGAAATTGACGGCGCCACGTTTAATTTTGTATTCTGCGACTGCGCGACGCGGTCGCTTGTATACGCCGCACGATACAATTATAGAAACATTACCTGTTTCGAAACGAGGGCGGGCCCGTTATAAGCAGATTATGTTTTCGGTGACGGCCCTCGAAAGGTATCGTACGTTCAGTCCCTTATAATGTGTATCGAAGGCGGCGTGATTAGGGTGAAGAGTATAGGTTTGTTTGGAATTCGGAACGGATAATATAAGCCAGATAATAATACAGATATATAGCCAACCGTTATAAATGCAAAATAAACTAAGCGTGAGAGATGACTCTTACCTTACTATCGAGTTCAAACTGTTAGATATATAAAGTAGTATTGTAAGCCTTGCTCTAAACGTGAATACTTCTTATTCTGATTGGATATACAACTGTGAAATCTATACCTACTCCCTGGGTCAGCTATTACGGAGTTCCAATAAATCTATGAAAAAAAAAACACTTCATAATTAATACAGAGCATCGCCCTATATCTACTGCTTGCAAATTCTAAACATTTTCGGGTGAAACAAAAGAATCGCATTCAAATTCAAAATATATTTATTTCGTAGGTAACGACGTAACACTTGAAATACGTCATAATTTTTTGCATATTTACACTTTATCGCTCGTTCGAAAGGCGGTTTTCCGTCAAGAAGAACGAGCGAGCAACTTGAGGGTAGCTTTTTTCTGATTTCATCATGAATAGCCAAAACCATTGGCAGCTATGCATGATATAGTTAGAAAAAAAAATGAAGGAAAAAGCCCGGTAATAAATCAAGCCGCTTATGCCCATGGATATTTGTCCTCTGAATATTCGGAAATTGTAATACCGTTTTTTACTAAAGTGGTTGTTTAATAATACTCTTAAATTTATATAAGAATAAATCTTGATATTCACATGTACCTTATTAAACATGCGCACATAGAGCCCTCTAAAGGAATTCGTCACTGCAAAGTCGGCTAACATGTTAACATAATTTATTTTTATTTCTGGTACTGAGTTTATGTCGATCACTGTTTCTTTTAAATATTTCTGTATTTATTTACATATAATAAATTATTCATAAATGAATTGGGATGCCAGAGTTAAGATTCCAATTTCCTTAAACTTGTTTCTAAGAGATACACGAGGTGCGAGTTTGTAAATCCCGAACGGCCCCCTTCCGTAGCACGAAAATTCTATGAATATCTGCGGCATATCCCCAGGGCAAGATGCCATACGACATCAGGCTATGGAAACAGCCAAAATAAACGAATCTAGCAGTTTCGACGTCTAATATTTTTTTTACTTTTTTGCCTGCACAGGCGGCAGAGCTAAGCTTTTTTACCAAATGACTGGTATGAAGATCCCATTGAAGCCTGTTTCTAAAAAAAAAATCTCAAGAATACGGTAGCACTAACAAACTCGAATTCTTCGTTCAACTGACAGACTATGACATATGATACAACATGCGTGTACAACAATTACAAGCTGCTCTTATATCTGTTCTTAGTTATAGACGTTGAAGCATCAAACCGAAGAATACTTTACATCTGTAATGGACGCGTGACTGGCGAGAATCGTAAAAACACACGGCGAAAATCGCTTAATTAGCGATTACTATACGGAAGCCAACACCTTACGTTGTGTTAAGTGCTTATACCTTACTGCTATAGTATACCATTTCAAATGTCTTGAATCTTAGCTCTGCACGCTGGCCACGTGCGAGCTGGGATCTGCTAGTGACTGATTTCACCAATTGTATGACAACGGCTTAATATGTTCTCCGGTAAATGGAACGAGTTCTCTAATTTGACATAAAGAAAACTCGTCGATCTGTTCTACCGTGCATGGTCATCATTTAAACCCGCCGCTCTTTACTTCGAAGACAGCGCTCTTGACCACACGACCGCTATCGTATTTTTATATATATTAAATTTTACACATATATTTTTATAATATATTCAATATAATATATACAAATAGCAGTAATTCTGCATACCACTTACCGTTTCGAAGTTTGTATAGTTCACACGGCACCGTGTGTAGTTCACGCGTGCAATAGCACAATCAGTGAACAAATACGACGTATACTTAAAAAATCGAATGAACAAACACGCCCATCTTTAAGCCGGTTTGTGTATATCGAAATGAATGTAATAAAATCAGAATTATTGCACCGATACGAGTACTTCAAAATATGTGGCCGCAGCAGCAGTTTTGAATGAACCTAACCTAACCTAATGAGGTTAGCCGCGATATCCATAGTATATATTTAATGATGTACAAACCCAATATGTTAAATCCTTTAATTAGTGTATACATCGTAAAAAATAGCTGTTTCGATGCATTTTATTATACATAATCGCCATGGACCCGGTGTAGTCGCGGCGTTTGAACGCACCTGCGCTCCGAAAGGGTCGCCCCGTTTAGAGAGCCGAGTTAATCCGCTCAGCGAAAATTAGACACCCTAATTACGTGGTCACCGATGGATTTAACCTGTTTACGCACATACTTTTAACCTCTTATATAAATAAATCGACTTAGAATGTAAAAATATTGTATAATATAAATTTGAACGACTGTTTGAAAACTGACAAACTGCTAATAAATATTCGTTTCAGTAATTAGAAGCCTCTATGCCGGATATAAGCCTACCCACTGATGAAGTAAAAAGTATATTGAAATATAATTAAAATCTGTGCTACTATTAGTATAGATTCTAATTATTTTCAATATGTTTGTTAGTGGCTTTATAAGTGTTAGGCAAATGATGAACGCCCGAAATGGACGAGCTTGTATAAAAAAAATAACGGATGTCAGTGAAGTAAAAGAGATATGCAAGGATCGTATCATATTGAAATCTAGTCTCTGCCCACCTTTCTGAGAAATATGCGTAATTTTATATTATTATTTTTATTGTTACATCATTAGGGGTTAGGCTTTCTAAAATAAAGCCGAAGTGTTTGTTTCTGTAAACGCGCTAATCTCGGCAACTACCAGTCCGATTCGAATTTTTTTTGTGTCACGTAGTCCGTTTATTGGGGAAGTTATTGGGGTAGCTCACAACAATCAAATTCATCGCTGCTGAACCCACGGGTTACAGCTAGTTAATTATATTTTTTATCACTAATTCATTGATAAATTGAAATATTACATAGCAAAAATCATTTACTTAGTCATGGTGTCTGATGTTTTTTTTCTTAAACATTTTTAGTATATTGATCACAAATTATCATAAAGGGTAAATAAACCCAATTATTAAGTTTATAGGAAGACTGTAACTAGGCGAACATTTTAAATATTGTTATAGATTAAAAAATTAAATTATATATTTTCGTTTTGTTCAGATTCGTTTCAGTTCAGATTATCATTATATGTAATATCTTCAGATATTATTGTTCTTCATTAAAATGAAATTGTCTTCCGTCCTATCAGTCTTTTGTAATGATCTGCATGATGTTTAATAGTTTCGTTTGTTATCTGTCCCCGAAGGCTTACAGAGATGCCAATTAATTAGAAGCATGTCAACGGAACTACCAAGTGTCTCTCGGCGATACCCCACCGACGGCCGCCGGGCGCCGGTTACGCGATAGATTTAACGCGAGAAGTCCGCATGACGTATCTCGCCCGTAAAATAGTTTTATTGGGGTCTAGTTTATAAGATTTCGCGGAGCGGTAACTCTTTTCATCTCGCGTGTATTTTAATAAACTTCCCTCGTGCGCGCGCGCTACCAAATAACATATGCTACGAGAGTGAATCAGCCCACTACATCGGCGGGAGCGCGATGTGGCGCGGCCGTGACGCGCCCTGTTTACACTCGCTCATATTCTGTTTACACTGAAATAATTTTCATCGGCCGAAATGTAAACCCTCAACACGGCCGCATAGATCAATAGTACAAGGTTACGGCCCGGCAAGTGAGTCGGTGCACGGCGATGACTCCGATCGTATGCTCCGAGCTCCGGCCGCTGCACGAGGAGTTGACGTTTGCTTTTAAAATGCTTCTTCTATAAACTGTCTGCACTTTTGTTATATTTACTCAGTGGTTTACTAGTATTTGTAGAGTCGGCAATTTGATTTTCCACTATGACTATGTATGAGTGTACATTTTTGGCAAGTACATTAAATTAGATAAACCACGTTGCTATAATTCAAAGCGAAGCTTTAACTGACCGATGCCCGTTCGTCATCGCTCGACTCACACCGCTAAGGATAGAAAATAGGTATGGTTTATTAGTTTTACAATAAACAGATGATCTATCATTTTTATAAATTTCAAAATAATATGTATTTTTATTTTCCCATACACTCGACATCCAAGTTGGACGTCTAAAAACTCCTTCAAATCTTTAATATTAGTGCTAGTTTTTCATGTAGCATTGCAACAAAATCTATACACACAACACCGTATTCGTCGTTCACATCCGACCTAACTATAGCGCGGCGGTGAGTCGCCATCGGCCCGGAACACCGGGCGTCGGCCGCCCGCAGGCAAATCTAATACCGGAAATTGAGTCGAGTCGACGGTTTATTCGCTTCGACCTCGTCGAATCGACGAGGTAAAACTGTTAGATCCTTTACTCGGCTGGCGCGCTAACGAATGCGCCGCGCCGCGCGGCCTTCGCGTTGCTCCGGAATAACTCCCCCGGGATACGGCCGTAGTGGCTCAGCGCCGTGTGCGCCGCAGTCCCCGCACCGCTCTTATTGTTGGCGCTTCCTATTTCGGAAAATGAGATGGGGAATGGTAGTTTGGAACGTCCTCATTTTTTTTCCAAATATGTATATTTCTTGCGGAAAATCGGAAACTCCTTTCTCTATAAAATAGTACCTTTCGGTAGATTGTTAATCCAAGGTCGACGTGAAAATGTGAAAACCTTTATATAGCCTTACCTTTACCTAACCGTGTATTGACATTTAAAAATTTTGTAGAAATCGTAAACCATAAAAATGTTAAAAATCGATGATGAACCTAAAATTTGGCAAATTTTGTAATGCCATGGTTATCTTTTAGCGAAAAAAAATTGTGTTTCTAAGAAGCTTCATATTACATCATCCATAATTCATATTATTATTTTCTCAGCTTCGTTTACGATTCCGTGGACGTTACGACCCGCTGAGTTTCGCAAACCCCGAGCTGCGCGCTGTCGACCGACACTACCCTCTGTCTGTTAACACGTTTTACTCTTGCGCCTTTCCTCTTTTTCTGCACAGCTCAAGAGCGAACATTTACACTCTACTACAAGACGACGGTGTCTAATAACGGGGCGGAGCGCGGACCATTACCCGCGTAAGCAAATATTTGAACGCCGCTCGTGGAAGCGCGGAGCTGGATATCCTGGTATCGATTACTCGGAGCTGATCCCCCTTCGCGGCGGTCGGAGGCGGCGGCGGCCGGCGCCCGCGGCCTCGTGTATCGCGTTGCCCGGCGCCCGCGTGACGCGCGCCCCGCCACACCGACGACGTTACTGCATTATGGTTTCGATGCGACCGTTTTCTTGTCGTTTTACTTTAATGTTCTATAGCAAATTGTCTAAATTGAAACAGTCATCGATCCGTTTCCCTTCGAGATATTCTTCCGTCCTTGCCCATGACGGTATTCTATTCGAAGGTCTTTGATGTTAATTCGGAATTTGGTATAGTCGCAGCTTGCGTCGCTCCGAAAATATATTAAATATGCGAAAACAATAAATAAAAAGAAGTAAAAGCTGTAGATGATCAGCGATACGGAAGTTATTTCAGATTCCTACGATGACGTTTTACACTCTTTCTTTTTTTATATGAACCAATATTATTTTCGGTGTATCTCTGAGGCGACAGGGGCTTTCGGTACGACCATAATCCAATATTCGGTTCCGTTCCGACGTAAAATTATGTTTTATTGCATAGTCCAGGAGCCGGCCAGGCCGACCGGCGTTCCTGGAAAAGTGATTTATATCGGTTCTAAATTAAACCGTGAACACGTCGAAATACGGAAACGCGCTATGACGGCCGATCCGACTCGGTTCAACGCTAGACGGGAAGGGAACGGGTAGAATGCGTAGCGTATACGTTTAAGTGTAGATATGGCACCGATCGTCAATTGTATTAAATGCGTTCGCGCATAGCGCATGTACTGTTCACATGCGCTATTTTGCACACGGGCTGACCTCCATTCGCTCAGTGCATGCAATACTCCGTGTATTATACGAAGTAAAGATTAAGCCTTTTCTCGTGAACTCTTCTGTGCTCTACGACTCGCCACGGGCAAAAGTAGTTTTTTGAATTTCGGCAATCAATATAGCGATAATATTTTGGTGATCCAATATTGTTATTTAACATGTAATTTTTACCTTTTATATGACATAATTACTTATAATGTATTTGATGACTATGTGGATGTATTATATCTATAAGTGAAAGTGTAAAAAAGCAACAGGTTTTATGTCAGCAACCCTGTTTGAGACCCTCGGCTATTTTTTTTAATTTCGAACTATTTCTCATATTAGGTATTCACGATATTAATATTAAAAAAAAACGGATTCGATAAAACATCGATTTGACACGTGATATGTACTACTAATTGCAACAATACTTTTTTAGGCAACTTAATCACTTTATTATTCTATGCCATATTCTTCAAATTCAACTAGGTATGAATCTACATGTACAGCCTTAGCCCGCGGCTCCGCCCGCGAACACATTTTGAGTTCCTCCATCCTTATATAGTGCCCCATCACGAAATCGAGATCCCAATTGCTATCCCGTTCCCGATTCCGATTTTGCTCCCGCTTTTGATTCCAACTCCGGTCTTTGTCTAAGGAGATTCCGATTCCATTATCGATTCGGGTCCCACTTTAAATTTTAATCTCAGTAATGCTTCTTCTTCCAATTCCTGTCAAGCTCTTGATTCTAGTTTTGATCTTACACTCGGATCTAGACCTTTATCTCATTTTTGATTACGATCCCGGTTTCGACTTTCAATTCTATTTCTCGTCTTGTCTGTAATTTGGATTCTGCTACCGATCACGGGTATGATTTGGACGAAAACATAACAAGTATTAAAATAAATTTGACCTATATCACTCAACAACAGTGTAACTGTCTATGAGTGAAAGAATCTTTGGTGGCAGGAAATATGAAGATGAAGTAAAGTTTTTTTTTGAAAGCCTGTCCTTCACGCGTTCATCGTTTTATAGTAACTGAAGAAATGGTTTGAGCGCGCAAAAAAAAACGGACAAAATACACATAGCGATTTCGATTTTTCATACATTTCATTCCTTATTTCACCCTCTTAGCAACACATATATATATATATAAAATTTGACTCTTCTTTCACCACTTTTCAAGAACATGTTATGATTTTTTATTAGTAATGATTAGCTAAAATATATTTTTTTACATAAATAGCTTCAGCGGTTTCGATTTTCCATTTAACATTAGGTCCCATATTTTACCCCCTTGAGGATTCATTTTAAAAAAAGAATGAATGTATTTAACAGTATTTCACCATTTTTACTCCTTTAAGGATTGAATTTCTAAAAGTCCTTTCTTAATTTTCGTCTACGTTATTGCAGCAATGTCTCTACAGAATCTAGCTCAGTAGATTAGACTGTGCATTGATATATCGGTCAGTCATTTTACTCTTTTATATATATAGTATAATTTTCATGCGTATTAATAAAATTCGTACAAAGATTAATTAATTTATTTTTTTTACTATACATCAAAGATGTATGTATTACACGCAAGAGGATGCTCGAAGAGACGCATCAAACCGAAACCGCAAGCCGACGGCGACTTCGGTACCGGCCGACGCTGATTATGTAATGTAAAAGGGAACGTACTGGTCGTTTTTGCTCGAGCAAACACACCGAGCGACAGTCAAAAGATTCAACCGTTACAGATATCCAATCGAGGAAGTGTTACACGAAATAATGTTAGAAAAGACATTGGACCCTCGAAGCGGGGAAAGGTTGGAAATAAATTACTCAAAACTGACAACCCGTTGTACAACACCAATATTAAGGGATGTAGAAATGAAAAAATGTAGAAGACTGAATACAAAGAAAGTTTCACGTTTTGTTATAAGATACGTTTCAAAATAGACAGACCTATCATCTATAATACTATACTCCTTTGGTCCGGTCACCGACTATTCATGGGACTAGTAATTATGTGCGCTTGTTATAGACACACGCTCTGTACATGCATATTAACCTAGTACAATATGAAAAAAATTGTATGCAATAAACAATATCAAAAGTTAACGAAATTCAAAATAGTGACTGGACCGCTACAACTGTACCGTTATACGATTCATCTGAAACTGTTTTATCGAACAGCGTACGGTTCATCAAAAACTTAGTTCGACTCACCCGGACCTATTCGGTTTCCTTTTATCCTTATAAAAAGGACGGCCGTCCGTAGCTGTGTGCCGCCGCGTCCGCAATAAACCACTTTCGTTCTCTTATACGGTATATATCGGGTCGCAACTAATTCTCCCCGAGCCCGAATAGGACTTTGATGTTTAATCGATACGTTCTGCTACACCCGTCACTTCTCCCTGGCGACCTTTCAGTCAGCCCTCTATTGATTCGTCTCACGATTCCGTCCGAACTTAACCTGAGATCAAGATTAGCCCTTTCACGCTGTAGCTATTGAGGTTAGACTTCATAGAAATATCTCATTTGCACGTCGATTGATGTATACTGCTTTAGTTTATCTTTGTCAATCTCGTCTCCAAAAACCTAATGGATCATTTTTGTGATTTATTTTTCAACAGGAAATATTTACTTTTGTCATATAGCACGACTAAAAATATTGTTATAAATTTTTTTTGACATTTTGAAAGGTTTATTATATAGGATATAGGTACCGAAATTTTCTGTTTTACAAAGCTTTTGTATTTTGTATAACACATATAGCTGAATTAAAGAAAATATTAAAAACTAGTTTTTACCTGCGGTTCCGTCCGTGTGGATAAAAAGCCTTGACTGAAATTTTGGTTTATATTAGAACCTCGATCCAAATTTTGATACAGATGCTATTACCGATTTCGATCCTATTTCGCATTTAAATCCCCCTCTTTTTTGCTCTCATCCTCGCTTTCATTCTCTTATTCTTTATCGCCTTTATTCTACTTCTCCTTCCTCCTTCAATACTTATATCGATTTTTCGAGACCAAAACGATAAAGGAAAAATATTTTCTGTTAAATGTTTATTTTTTATTTAATTAGCACGTTAATTACTAGCTATATATTAATATAGCTAATATTTTACGCGACAACGAATTTTATCAAAATCGATTAACTTAATGTTAATTATAAGAAAGCAAACAGACAGAGAAATAGTTATTTATACGTTGAACAACACGATGCGTTGTTCAATCAATAAATCAAATTTTATCGAAATCGGTTAATACAACGTCTAGTTATAAGAAGATATGTAGAAAAATGTATAGAAAAACGGTATCCAATATTTCATGCGACAATATGTTCTACTAGTATAATAAATTTCATCGAATGTTGGTGGTACTGGGTCCCAATGTGGCCACGAACGAAACAAAAATTTAGGTTAAACCAATCAAAACGAGTCTCCTCGTACCTTGAACGGTACATTAAGCTGTCGATGCTGTCATCACATTTCTAACAATGGTCGTTAGCAGATCCAAGCTCGCTCAACTGGTTGAGCTGGCGCAACCAGCGGAATTCAAAAAAATAAATCTGAATTTGAAATGAAAAGTGTTGGGAGAGTATGCCTCATCAGTGGAGAGGTAATCTGACATAATATTAAATTTCATCAAAATCGGTCATATCGTTGTCGAATTATGTGGACACATACAAAGAAAGAGACAGAGAGATAAATAGTAGTTCATATTTTACCCAACGACGTGTTTTTTCACTATAGCAAATTTCTCAAAAATCGGTATAACCATTGTGGAGCTGTAGAAGGACGAATACACAAAAAGCAGCCTTAGTCCTTACCTAAATTTTTCAAGCCATTTGCCCAATGTATTTCATGAAAATCTGTTGAATAGTTTAACTGTGAAAAATTAACAGGCACATTTGTTATATGTAAAATAATTTCCTCGTCTATTATAATAGTATGGATCATCTGAATGCTCGTCCCCTAATCGGTTTAATTCCGACTACTGACAATCGAATTAACTGTGCGCGTGTCGAGGTTTTAACCCTTAATGCACTCTGATTAATTCATCACTCTCCGAGCTCGCTCTATCATAATCCAATCGCATAGACTCATCGCGTCTTGCGGGTGATCTAATTTATATTCGTATAATTAAACGCTTGCGCCGGGCGATAATTATACCTTTATCGATCGAATACCAAATTTTCCAGGGCGCATCATCAATCATCCCTCGTGCGCGGGATAAATAATCGGCGAAATACTTCAATAACAGGAATATGAATAGAGACTGCGAATATAAGGATTTTTTTCTACTATAGGAAATACTAGATTTTTGATTCTGCTTTGCTCAGATGATTTGAGATAATAATTATCGGTACGTGTTTGCGTCGTTCTTTGATAGTTCTTTTTTCTAGTCTCACCTAAATATGAGCAATCCAGTTTTTTTTTATGATATAAGTTTTCGGGTTGTATTTTTACACTGTAATTTAAGGGGCATGCTTTAAAAGAAAACCCCGTTAAGAACAAACGCCAAAAAAACGTGCAGGTTTTTATCTTATTTTAACATGTGTACTTACTTATACAGTTTTTGTTATAATTAGAATAAAAACAATAACGTGTTATGGCCAAGGAACCAGTATTTTATTCACATATTGAATTCCTAACCACAGGCAAATTTGATTTAACTTAAAGTAACAAACACGGCGTAAAAATGTATACATATAATAAAGCTTGTGCATGCAATCGTCGTGTCTGTACGTTGAAGACGTTTGCCAAATACTGTTGTGAATAATGTAGGAAGTGTAACAGAATGCAATAACAGTAATTTTAAAATCTTTGTTTAAGTACGGCAATACCCGAAACCGCTAGACGAATTCTCGTGGGGATTTTCACAGGTAAGTTGAGCGTAGCCTGAAGCAACATATAGGATTCATTTAATCAACATCGGCTCACGGAAAATTAGTTGGTTTTTAAAAGTAAATTTCACGCATACCAAATCGCGGACACGGTTAGTACTTATGCTATTGTATTGTGCACATATACAGTCGCTATATCTAGAATCCTGGGTGAAGAAAAAAATGTTTGCCTCGCAATAGAGAAATATTGCTACTATCTAGACGTTCGCAAATGAAATTAACTTGTATTTACAAGTTAATTTCTGTATTTTGTAATTTGTGAATTTTCACAAATGACTTTAGATCCAATTACACAACTTTCTTTTTGCTTCAGAGAACCCACAGTCGGCTTAGTTTTAAGTTAAATTCGCACAATGCAGTCGTCGCAAACACCGTGCGCATTCCACGAGAAGGACCTTGCACCTTGCATCTGAGCTATTGCCGATAACATTCAGCGAAAGACCCGCCACTTAATAGACGATCGGAACAATACAGAACAATATGCGAAGCCCGGAATATTGCAATCTAATTGTAGCCGGATCCAATTCTTAGTTACTAAATACGCTGTTTTATATTTGTTGACGCCGTAAATGCATTTCGATGCAATCGATTAGTTGCATTCTTCTGGTGAAAATTCGATCCGCTGATATACTGGTATTCCTGTCATCGGAAGTACGTTACTAAGAAGTGTATATAAGTTACTAATAAGTGTATATAGAAATGTATAGAACAAACACTATTTCTGCTAGCTAGTCAATATTGTCATATGAAAAGGCTACTGTAATTCAGAATAATATAGAATATTATTTTACATTACATATAAATAATACGTAATATAAAATGTTTTAATTACACATTGTCTTAGACCATATCTATACCGAGGAATAAACACCTTCTCATAATATTTTTTTTTTCAGATTGAAAAGTTTGAATTTTAGGCCTTTAAACGTTTGACGTTATATTATGTATACCATAAATAGATATTCACAGTCTAGAACACTTTTTTGGTGTTCATTGAGTTTTCGGTTATTGTGGTTATGATGTAATGGTGTTTAAAATGTTTATTATCAAAATGATCAACATTCCTTTACGTGGGGCGCTCTGAAAATTTTTGGAATGAATGAAAAAAAAATTCTCTGAATATACAAAGATAAATTTATTGTTTCTCAAAATATTCTCCATTAGCGTAAATACACTTTTTCATATTCTTAGTCAGCCTCTTCTGGTGATAAAAATCATTGACCGCGTAATTGGTTCTTACTTTTTGCGAAAAAAAAGTCACGCGCTAACAAGTCGGGAGTGTATGCTGGAATGCTCATGAATTCTACGTTTTTCTCCTATTAAAATTTATTTGTCTCTTTGGCCGTGTGAGAACTGTCATTGTTGTGGTGCAAGATAATACGACATTTACGGTTATTTTCTACGGAGTTCGTCAATAACTTCCGGCAAAGAAATAGTCGTGTACCGACTACCATTCACGGTACGACAATTCTCCAAAGCAACGGTAAGCCACATGACCTGTTTTATTAAAAAAAAAAAGTAAACATCCGCTAAGAGGGCAATTCGCTCGTGCGCCACTTTGGTTGGTTTCGGCTATCTCGATAGACTCATACGATTGATTGCTGTTTTGTTTTGGGGTGCAGAACAAATCCATGTTTCTGTTATTATGTCACATACGAAATTTGTCGCCCCTTCCTTGAATCAGGCAAGCATAGCATTGTTACGCGATTCGTTTTTTGAACCTCAGTCAAATTGTGTGGAATCCACCGCGAACATAGCTTTTTCATACCCAAAGATTTGTGTAGGATTGATTGTATGTGACTCATGCCTATGCGTAATTATGTCCTAATCTCATGGTAGGTCACAAGCTTGTCTATTTTGCATCGATATTTTTATTGTTCACCACGGTGAACGGGCGACCATCACGTAATTCGTCACTAAGATTGACATGACCGCGCTGGAATGCTATTAACCAGTTATAAATAGTGGTCTTGTATGGTACTTCATCGCCAAAAGCAGTTCGAATACGAGAGAGACTGCTGTCAAATTACACTTAAAATCGTAGAAAATCATACTACAAAAATATTCACGACTTATAGTGATGAGGACCCGCAATATTTTAAATGAAGTTACAATGTAAAATCAATTGACAGTTAAATGAAAGATGAAATTAACTGTTTTCTACAGCCAAAGAGTTCCACTTTCAAATGTAGTATTTACTTTTAAAATATTGTTTATGTAAGTGGCCAGTTCCGGAAACTCATAGTGCCCCCCACGTAGTTGTTTCAACAAGAAGGTCGGCTCGTAGAAAGCTTTAGCCGTTACATAGCCATGATTTGTCCACCTAAATTTACGTCCGTTGTGAATATTGTATTACAGAAACTGTTCAATCTATGACATATAACTATAACTAAGTTAAATATTTCTGGAAAGGTATTCTATCTATCTATATATCATGTCGGGGTATATTCTAGCATTACATTGCTTGGAATTTTGGGTTATGGCCATCGATGGTGGCGTCGACGGTGACTAGAGAATCGGGGCGGTCGGGCAGGGGATGATTATAATTTATTTATGAAATGTTATTGTGAGCTAACACCATCGTCGGTAGTAAATGGGAAAGTTCGATTTCACCCCATACCCGTATACTTGGCAGACGGCGCCGAATGTGCACCCACCACAAATCGGATCGTATACGAATAGCATTTTAATATGCGGAACTTTCCCGATCTCCGCCGAAAGAAATTCAGCTATTACGTAATACGTTCGACATTCTCCATCGCTGGAAAAGTTCCCCGTCGGCCGTTGCTTAATGTAAAAACTTCTTTTTTTTCAGAGACGTTATACCGTTAAAATGCAAATAGCGGGATCCGAATAACCCGCCGCTCTGCCTTCAGTCTTGACGGCCGTGTTGAAGATTATCACGTTTTGAATAATTATTTAGCGTGGCCCTTTGTTGACAAAGGAATATCATTATCTTGTAGGCTTATTTATTACTCGTGTTGTGCGATCACTTAGAATACTCGTGAGAATTTAAAATATTACATGGCATATATTACAAAATAGAGCATGGAACGATTAATTATCTTTGGATTGCGTGTATTATGATTTGTACTGTGTTAAAGGTTTTTCATATAGTAATAGTTATATTATTAGCATTTATGAAATTCAGTAATTATCTAAATAGAAATAGGCAGAGTCTGAGGTTTTTGCAGTTCACAAACTTCCTTTTTCGGCTTCGATTTTTTTGTGTAATAAAAAGAATGTAAGGTAGATATTTCAATTAACCGCCGTGATTGTGGTTTTACACATTGGGTTGCCGTTTCCTCCTAACAAATCATCGGCTCGGAGGAGTGTTCCGGTGCGTTTAGCTTTGCCGGCGGTAGGCGGAGCAAGCGCCGATGCTTGTAGCGCTTCGTTGTGAGTGTTCAGCAGCTGACTCGGCCGCGAGAGGGAGGCCTGGACGACTGGCGAGTTATGGCGGGGCCATCGATCGGCAACCGGCCCCGCGCGCCCCGCCCCCTCCCCCCGCCTGTCTCGCTCCCTTCGCAAATCGCATTGAAAACGTTTCTCATTGTCATATTATTATGCGTTTTTGTTTTATCGGACGATGATAGTTTAGAGCCAAGTTTAAGGTGCAGGCAAACTTCCGACGCGTTTTGTCGATCGAAAGTTGTTTAATTGTAATACGTTGTCATCTACAGAACCGAGAGAATCCGATGTATGTGGCGACAGAAACGCTGTCGGTGGTGTGTATGAAGCGACAACGTAGCGGTGATTACTTCAGCGAGTTACGATGAAAACCATATGGGCTTCAGGCAGGCGAGCGGGCTAGACGGGTTAGGTAATCGGCGGCGTGCGAGGCGAGCGCGGCGCGCGCCCCGCTATTGATCGCGGGGATGACGCCCGGGTGACCCAAATAGAGCCTCCGTGCACCTCCCACTCCGGACTATAGCTCTGCGAACCCTCAGCCCCCTCCCCGCCGCCCTCCTGTAACGCGACGAATTTTCATATCGGCGTCGGAATGGGCCGACGTACCGGATCGCCGATACCGAACCTTTACATAATGGGTCGCCGACGCCGCACGGACGACACCCCGAGATATCATCCGGCGCGATCTCTTTGTGTCCACGCCGTCGCCGACGACGACGCCACCCTTTGGCATTTCACTCGACGGCATTTCAATTCCATCGTTGAAAATGTCAGCCGCCGATTGCACGGGAAACCTTTCAATTGGTCTGATTGCACTCATTAACGTCGTTTGATTGGCTTTGCCAAGACGTCGGCGCTCTCTGTCGTAAAGTGATTTCGTAACCTTACAACAGCCTCCTCTCACCGCAATAAGATCTTTTAAAATGTCCTTCGAACCGTATGATTCCCAACCTTATTCAGTTATCACAAGAGATGTAATGAAGCGTGAATGATTTTTTTGTTATTCGTATACCAGTCTGTATTGGTCCTGTTTTAAGATATTATGGGATTTCCTTAAGATGCGTCAGGTCATAGTTACATATCCACCTATATTAAGCCAATGTATATATGCAAGCAAATTCATTTCAAATTTTTAATATCATTCATACAAATAACCGTGCAGATACGAATGTAGATATTAAAAGTTCCGCCGAGCGCCTTTTAAACGCGCCACTATCGCGATTTCGTCTCAACACAAAAAAAAAGATCTCTCGCAACAATGAATCGGCCTGGAACAATGAGGGGAAAATCCTTTTGTTTAAAAGTCCTCGAAAGGCGGGCGCGGGCCGTAAAATGAAAAATACGAGCTCGGCGGGACGCTCAAATTGAATACGGCGCGCGCTTGGACCGCCCGCGCCGCCCGCGCCGGGCGCCCGCGCCGCAGCACCGGCCGCGTCCACTTCGGGCCGGCTCGCGAAATGACCTGCGATTGTTCCACGTGCGTTCAACGCTGTAAAGTGCCGCGGTCGGATGCATTTCGTATTGGGAATCGTACCAATTTTGATGATTCGGATGTATTCATACAGAATACATATGTATGAATACACCCGAATTTTTAGAATTGAGTGATTCAGTAGTTATATTCTTTATTTTAGAATTGCCGTCTCGATGCAGAAAAAAGGATTCATAAATAAATGGATCTTACGTACGTTTTCAATGGTATATTAGGTTTTTCAAAATAAAGGTAATATAGGTAAACTACCTAAATATATGTTTACCTACCTGAAACGTTTTTCTTTATTTACCAGAATCATTATCATTTTGGCTCTGAGCTATTTAAGCACGTTACGTTATAATGCGATGAACAATAAATACAAAATCTCGTATATGCGTTATACATGGGAAATTTATAAAGTGTTACAATATTACAAAAAAAAAGACAGGTTATTTATTTCTTTTATTATTCCATCTTAGTCAGTCTAAGCCAGTTTTCAAAACTCAATTTTTTTCAGTCCGCTTCAGACACTTCTTCGGTCGCTTTCTCAAATGTAGCCAGTGCATTTTCCGGTGATGAGAACTGTTTCCTCTTGATTTGGTTTTTTTTTTATTTTTCACAATAAAAAAGAAACAATAAGATTGACAGGTGCACTGTCCAGAAAGCTTTCGCATGATTTCATTATCGTGGTGAAACAGTGACCCACGGAGACCGATGTTCGATAGCTTGCTGCTCACAACAGTGAAGATCTTGGGCAAAATTTTGATAGCACACACCATTCATCGTCAATGCTCCGATCTCGTAGGGATACAGACACTAGGTGACCCATCAAAGAAACACTGGGGAAGTGCGAGTTCGACTCGCGTGAAGAGGGTTCTGTACGTTATTATCCGTATTTTTTTTTATTGTACCCAATTTTATTTGTTGTAACTGGAAACAGGTTTGTGTGATACACGATTGTAAAGGGAAATTACTGAATATCTTGTTGTGATTGTGTCTTGACGTATATTCTTAATTATGTGGACTAGAACCGAGTGATAAAAGGTATTCTAATATTACATTATTTGATTTGCCCTTAATATTACATCACAATAATGCAAAGTCCACTATGTACTGATACGCATATGCCCTCATGTACTTAGTGAGTGTCAGCTTACACTGGGCCATGAAAACAAACGGAAGCAAAGCGAACTGTAGATTATTTTTTTCAACATTTCAAGCGCTATAGCTGTGAAGATGAAGGGTGAATGGTCAATTTTCATCTATTTTCTCAAACAACTTTAAAATCATAAATACGTATAGCATAGAGAAAATTGACACAAAAACACACGCGTGACCCTGTAAGGTTTCCGTTTTTTTATTATTTGAAGTACGGAACCCTAAAAAATCTCGCTATCGAAATTTCGCCTACACTTTTGAAACAGCCACACGATTAACTAAACGCTACGTTTCTAAATCATATTAATAATCCACGATTGAACGTCTCTAATGATGTCGTAAACGCGCCGAAATAAATCTCTTTGCAATGTCGCTATCCGGTCATGGCACCGTCCTGACCCTTATCTGCTCCTAAGCCTGCGTTAGATCACACGGTAGCCAGTGTGAAAACTATCTTTCTCACCAGAAGAAGCCTCCGTGTAGAATTTCATGCATACCCTCTTCGTGTGTATTTCACCTTGGATTAATTTTTTCAGTGCCAGCGCGTTTTCTTCTCTGAGGGCCGCCAAAGGGCAGCCAGTTCTTTCTTTGTCCGCCAAAGTTACTCGACCGCGCCTAAATTCGTTGAACCATGAGCAAACAATTGCCT
Source organism: Eumeta japonica (assembly GCA_005406025.1). NCBI lineage: Eukaryota > Metazoa > Arthropoda > Insecta > Lepidoptera > Psychidae > Eumeta > Eumeta japonica. The sequence goes on along the minus strand of BGZK01000312.1, from coordinate 336,459 downwards.
TAGAAAAGCTTTTGACCTTGAACGCTCTTCAGTTTTTTTCATATCATTCCTCTAATATTAGTCGACATTTCAAACTACAAAATTGTCACACATTATTAAATGAAACAGATGGTTTTGATTTTCTCGTTAAAAAATGTAAAGGATAATTTACATTTGAAATGTCCGTAATTTTTCTTTTAAATAATCGATTTTTATTACTCAGTTAAAACAGCCAGTCTCTTTCATAAGCATCGTTTTTCGCAATATATTTCACGTGACTTCGTATATTTAACCCTTCTAAGATTAAAAAAACGTTAAGGGTAGCCAGCGGCAGGATCTCGTAAAATGAGTATTTGCCAACGAGTGTAATTATTGGGTTGCGCCGGCGACTGCGAACTCCGGAAATTAAAGCTGTAGACAGGTGGCGGCCCCCGCCGCTTCGTCCCGGAAACGGTCTCGCTCCTCGTGTACCTCGTGATTCATGTATGACGTGAGCTTTGTGATTTTTATTGCACTCATATCCTTAGAACGACTGGTTTCGTAGAGGTAAAATATTTTTAAGGAACTACATAGAAAAATTTAAAATAATGAACTCGACTCTTTATGATTAGGGTTTTTCTTTTCGCATGCAGATACCACCTTTTCATCTTTTGAGTGATGATGATTCAACTCTAGAATTTTGATAATTCCATGATATAAGGTATCGTAACTCATAACGGAAAAATTTAACCAGCACAAAATCAGTCTGTTGCTCCAGTGTCAGGTCACTATTCCTTAGAAGTGACTTAAGGTATCTATCTAGTTAAAATTCATATGATATACCAACATTCAATATCTAATCTCAAACTACTACGAAAAATTCATCTAAAATACAAACCTTATCTTTCTTACAGTATTGCATTAAACTAAATACAATAATAATATCGATGTCGCCGGCCGAGATTTTGAGAGCGTTGTCTTCTAATTAAAAGGTAACGGATTCGACTCCGAAACACCGCGGGCGGGTTATTAAAGCGAATAAGAAACTTAAATTAAGAAACGCCTGTCCCACGCCTAGGCAATCAAGTACTAAGCCGTAGGCTTCGGACGGTGAAACGTATTGGTGACTACTATGTCGTTGGCAGCCCAATCCGTGCCGGTCCGCCGCGGCAAACTTTTAAAGTTAATGACGGTCTGATGGAAAAATATTCTTGGATGTTTATACTTCTTCAGTGGGATGATAAAAACCTGACACTGTAATAAAAAGTTATGACCTTTCAAAGATTTTTTCATACTAAAACTCTGACTGGCTGACCGATCATCAAGACCAATAAAGGAACTTTCCGTTTGTTTATTTATTTGGAACACCAACAATATTTAAACAGGTTACGTAAAATTGTACATTTTTTTTATGCATAAGTATGTTAAATTTCATATTAATAAAAGATATTCACAGCTTGCAAAAACAAACAAAAACGCAAATAAAAAGAAATCAATAATAAGTCAATTATAAGATCGTTATTGCCGCATAATGCTAAGCGTAGACTTTTTGACATTATTGAGACTATCACCAAAAATATCTGCAACTGGATCCGTTTGGAACACGTTATAACCTTTCGTCATTCTGTTCAATGGTGAGTCAAACATTTGTTTTACCAGGTTTTTAATAATGAGGGACACATATCCACTAAGTCGGGTAGTTTTTTTTTTTTCGTGACAAACCAATCAAAACCAAAGAGTTTTATCGATTGCCCTAACCAATCACAAGGTTAGGAGAATCGTTAAAATTATTTAGCAATTTATAAAGAAACATATCCAGTAGTGTACGGCGATCAGCAAGAGAGTAGATTTTAAAACTTTCCTTCTACGAAGTGCGATTTCGTTTGGTACGAAAGGAGGTCTCTTGCTAGTAGAAGAGGAACAAATGGGAAAGCAACTAGTCTCACATTCCGTGTGAAGTTATTAAGAGACAAAGGTATATTTAAACTTAATTAGCGTCGTCCTTTAGAAACACGCTTTAACATAGACTAAAATGTCTAGGTATTATTAAAACACCGGCAACGCACTAATGACTCCCGGTGGCTACTGGTGTCGTATGAGTGACGGTGACCACCTCGTTTTTGGTGGCGCGCATGCCACTTAAAAACTCATATAAAAATAAATATAGTACTTAATACGGAGCCCTATATTACGCATGTTTGTTCGTGCGTCTATTTATCTGTTTACTAGATTTGGATTTCACAATAAATAAAAAAAAGAAATAAAAATCGCGCATTAACTTCTTTATATAATATTTAAATAATTATATTAATATACAGATTGCAAGCGATGTGCATCGAATCAATGCATATGATGTTAAAAGGCCCTTGACAATTACCGGAAATTAAATTTTAATTATTATGTATGTAATAGAAGTATATCTCTGTGAATGATGTTTTATCCTGCTTAACACCACGACGAGGGATAGTCGGTTTCCAACAACCATATTCTCTAAATAGGTTTCTGATATCAACATTTAACTATCCGGAAATGCACTAGTGACTTCCCTGGGGTTACGCGTGTCCCTCGGCGGTGGTGACCATCTACTCTCCAATGGCTTGTATGCTCGTTTATTCCTTACAAACCTTATATAAAAATAAAAAAAAAAAACCTCATTTTTCCCACCAAACCTCTATATAATACTTTTTCCATATCCATGGCCGAACCTAACTCGCTTTCAGCTTTTATAACAATCCAAAATAAAAAAAATCGCATCAACACAATGACAAATTAAATAAATATATGTTAATATTTTTACCCCTTCATAACGTCTTCCTTTGTAAACTACTAAAATCCCACCCCAGTTTTTTTGAGTGTCATATTGTAAGGAGTACTAGTTTTATTAATGAGATAGCAAACCCGCTCGCAATACGAATTTCTATAGAAACGACGTGGTTTAAGGAAGGTACTTTCTAGAAGATTTGAAAAATACAGTCAGTGGTGTGGTAGTCATATATTTGGTCTGTTGAATTTTTCTAGAAAATATTTATGTATTATATTAAATTTTGTAAAGTAGGAAAGCTCCACTAGTTAAATTAATTTTATTTTTTAGAATATATATTTTTATGGATTTCATATTTAAATTTTTACAAGCATTTTACTTTATTCGAGCTTTATTCGTATCATCGGAATCTAACTACAGAGTTGGTAGCGCTCAAAGATTATTAAATAATGAAGGGGGTAAATTATAATCATTCCGAAAATTTGCTTTATCGGTACATCTAAATAAATTGAAGTCTCTGTATGCGATGCTAATATTTTAAGAAGTACATTATCACATTTTTAGTTAGCCTATTAGCTGCCTAGACCAAACTTAATTTTACAATTTTTTCTGCCTGTTTTCGGGATAAATTCAGAAAAAAAAAATAGCTGTTCATTTAGTTGATCTGACATAGATTGTAGATAAGTAACCCTCGAACCGACTCGTAATATACGTGGTTAGAAAATTCAACCCGTAAATGACGAGAAAGGGGTCGGTGTACGAAGGAATTCTGTTCTATTGTGTTTGACTTTAAAGTTAGGAGAAACTCTTGAGACTAAAGCAGTAGAAACTTAATAATCTCTTCTCGCTTGAGTATTATTTTATTCACATACGCTTTGGTGATTGAATCTGTCCTAAAGGTGTCATGCCTCCTGCATATTAAACAGACGTCCAAAGAACGGGATAAGTTCGCGTAAGAGTTGAAAAATATACTGATGTAAGTGCATAGGAGAATTCGCTTTATTCCTGGCATTTGAGGCAAACTTTAATTACTAGCTTTCGTACGCGGCTCCATTCTAGGTCCACACAGAGCACTTATGCCTTCATCTCTCATCGGAAGCGGTCTCTCTTCCAATAATCCATTATGTCGATTGTACACCTGTCAATATAATGTAGCTACTAAAAAGATATGTTAAGCTATCGTAAGTCCTCACGTGAAGAGCTGTGGGGCGGAAGCTAGTGTTAATATTAATGTTTGGCGTGGATGGTCTTTTATGTATGCCTACCAATGGATATAGGACACACAGGTTCGAACATGAAATTTTGTTATACGTTGCTAGCGGTGCTTAACGCACCCGTGCCAGGTCGTGATTATTTTTTTTTTTTTGCCGTATTGATATAAAATGATTACGGCTAAAAACCCTAGATACCTATTGTAATCGAGCCTGTATTAAAACGTGGCCTTATGACGTATTTCCATGCTTACTAAAAATAACCAGATAAATTGTTCAGTTGTTTTCGAATTATGATTCTATCTAAAACGGACAGACAGATAGACAAATCTATATGAGGGGCGATGTACAAAATGAAGGAATTCGTTTTATGTCTACGCGGTAAAAGTTATTATTGCATATTACAGTAAATCCATATGGCTTGTATGGTACGCACACAGTTTGCGTTAATATATGTCATTTTTTTCATCAATTTTTTGTCACACAGCAGGAGTGTTACCCACCCACAATTTTTTCTTTAAATTGGTGATGGTGATGCTGATGCGAACTAGAGCCTGCTACCAGCATTTCTAGTTAATCCGGCGACAACCTTGCTTTCGAAGCGAATAGGATTTTAAATTTGATTTAAGTGAAAAAGTCATTTATCAATTCGCTCGTGGTCAGGGTTTGAAGCCTTACTTGGATTCGACAAAAAAGCGCCGACCGCTCTTTCACCACCGACCATCCTTAAACCGGTTCACCTGGCGCTAGTTCATCCAGTTCCGGCTGATAGATCTATTCAGACTCCGTTCGAATGCTATGGCACGGAACCCTAAAGCATTACATCCGTCTCGCCTCCACGACGAAAGTCTTGGGTAATTGTATTCAACCCCCGGGAGCTGTATGTGACGCGCCGCTCGCTCCTCACGCACCTACACCACAATATCGCTAATAGAAATTCCGCGTCCGCGTCTGTTTATCTCGCGCGCCTCTCGTTGTCGCGTGCCGTGAATATTAATCGCCGGCCTTCGCGCGACACCCGATCGCTGCCGGCTCAATTTATGTAAGTCCTTTTATAACTACACCGGTTGAATTTTCGTATTAACCGTCTGTATATATAATATATATATTAATTATATATAAATCATACTAAAATACTCCCGCTCACACATCGATAAACGTGATCTTGAATAATTTCCGTTGATATCGTAGAGATTATTAAGTAACGAAATAGGGGAAAAAACCGCCGTGTGGGTATGCCCGAATCGAAAAGTATAAAGTATCATTGCCTTTATATAATCTAGTGATTGTTCTACCTTCTACTTGCTTATGCCTGTGCTTACACTAAATCATACAATATTTATAAATAAAATTGGTCGAATGGGAGTCGATCACGCTCGACGAGGGTTCCTTACCATCATACTTGCGTTATGTATTTACCAAAAAATTGTGTTTTCTTTAATTCAGTTCGGGATCCATAGCGCGAGTACTATCCACAGTCGGCCGGTTTTTGTTATTCGTTGTTTTACATTATATGCGGCACTATGACCACATCAAAGTTAACTCTTGTATGTACCATTACCGTTTTTACTATAAAGCAAAAACAAAAAACGTTGTAAAATCGTGTTCGTTTCTTTTAATTTCGGCTTTATTGTTTTTATTTGATACTATTTGTTGGTTATTCGCCATGGTAACCCATATTCTATAAAAAATTTTACTTCTCTGCATATCACCGTAAAAGATAACAGCCCTGTAAAAGTAGAATCGGCTGATGCACAGACAGATGAAATTGGTTACGTAATAAGGTCCCGTTGGCTACCGTAGGTACAGAATCCTAAGACGCTATATATATAAATATAAATACCAGAACTGTAAATCTGGTGCCGCTCTTATGAACAAGATAACAATTATATGACCTCCTACTCCTAACCAGATTTCGTAACAGCAATGACAAGGTTATGTATTTCACATGAATTATTATATTCGATACCCTCGCAGCATCCGAACGGCTGGATGGTTAACATAGACTACTGTTAACGCAAGTGAGCCGAACACGATTTCAACTATTGCGGTGCCGTACTCTAATACTAGGCTAACATAAGAATGATAAATAAATTGGAACTTTATAGTCGCCTGACACATATTAAACGGGACTATGATTCAAACTGCAAGGTCTTAAGAGAAAAACATAAATGCGCGACGAATTTCCATAAAATAAACCAATACGTAATTCTTTTTATTTGTCGTCATAAAACATTGCGCGGCGCAGCCAGCGAGTTTTAGTGAACTGCTTACGGGTTGCGGGGAGGGGGTGCCCTCGTCGTTCTACCCGATCACGGGCAGTACAGAGGTACAAAACAAATATATACATTATTTTGTGACAGAGGGTAGACGTGACGACTGTTGTATTTTATAACGAAAAAAATCTATGAGACAAAGAAAATTTTATGCTCATTATTTTCTGCGTATAATAGCCATTAGTCGTCCGTTTCGCTAAGCGGAAATTAAATATTCGAATTCGATTCGATTCGAATATGCCCGCGGTTTTGCTCGACTGCATGTAGCAACAATCCCTTCACCTTTTATATCGACCGATCTCGATGTCAATTCAAATCACGATCACGGTGCCGTTATCGATGTTGATTCTGGTTTCACTGTCGGTTCGGTTCCGATACCGGTTCGAGTCTTCTTCCTTCCTTGCACATTGATGCTAGACGTGACAAAATTACCGTTTTTTTCTGGTATTTCTACATCATTTTTTTTACATGTAACTGTATTTAGATATAATATTTCATGTAATAAAAATTTTATTACAAACCGCCTAGCCATTAACGCGTGACGAACATTTGAACAACGACTTTTTTTACATTTGCATGTAATAAATAGCCTAAAATAATTTACCAAGTATTCCGTAACGAATAGTCAAAATCATGTCCCCAATAATGCTGAATAGTTTGTAAACTGTTTTTTTTTACAAAAAATATGGTTCTCATTTTTCGCTTATAATTAAATTTCAGAGTATTACAATTAGGACTTACGGAAACATATTTATGAATACTAGTTGACCCATGCGAATAGTGCACACGGATTAACTAAATATATACATTTATTTATTATATTTCGACCGCGGTTCCACCCGCGTGGGCATTATTTTTACCAATACACGCTTTTCCCACGATACCGCAACACACTCACCGCGACGCGACTGCTGCTATGAATTGCTTTAGCTAAACTTTTATTTAAAATCTAATATCTTTTGTTTTAGTCTGTAGATTTCGATGAAATAAACACCAGATGTTACTGGAACTTAGCCTCATATTTATTAGAAATTAAATGTTGAATTGTTTAAGTAGTTTTTGCGTGATGAGCATATTCAAACGGACAAAGAGATAAAAATATATATTTTTGCGTTATATTTCTTGTCTTTTACAAGTATTTTTTTTTCTTGCTACTTGTACAGTAGCAAGAAAAAAAAGCTTGTACAGACACGAAGTATGCAAATTTATTATATGTATACATTTTCATCATTAGCGGCGTAGTTAATCTCTAAAATTATGTCTCAATTATTAATATTGATGAAGCATTGAAGGAGATATGGCGTATCTACACTTTTAAGATATGACATATAATCATAATATTAATCCTTATTAAATCACATATGTTAGTTACTAAAAGTACCTAATTGTTAATAGAAATATTTTTTCCTTACGAACTTTATACGGGATTGAATCTTTAAAATCGTAAGGAGTTAGGTGATACATTTTGATTGGAAGAATTACAATTACATAATTTACTTCGTTTCGTTCATTGTATCCTCACTTCCATATCGGCAGTTTTTTTTATATAAAGATAAGCAAGTATCGGAACATAAAAGCTAATTTCTGTATACCTACACATCGCTTGTACCTGTTTCGAGTTCTCGTTCTTTGCGTCAATACTCGGCTATTCTTTATATTCCGTGGATTATTCTCAAATTTCATCATAACTTAGTATTTAATAAGAAAAAAAATGTAGTAGATTTTTCTGTGACTATGGTACTGTTTAGATATATTTCCTTATGGCACTGTTCATCGTGAGACTATTGACTGCGAATGGAGTGGCCATTGGTCTCCACGTAGCGGCCGGCCACTTCGACGATGACGCCGCTTTCAATTTTTTTGTGCATACGTCAGATCTCATAGTAGTTTCATTGTAACGTATTTGTAATACGTTTGGCCGTCACTAGTTTATACGAATGCCGGTGGATAGGGAATGCACTCGGCGTTTTATTTTGTTTATGTAAATCGACTGCGAGTTTGAAACGCCCGATATTGATATTGCCATATAAATATCGGCGGTCTCGTATCGGCCGACAGTACGGCCGTGGGACTCCGGTATGGTTCACCGGGAGCTTTGACAATAAATAATAATCTGCTTTTGTTTAACACATTTCTAATGACCCATGACTTACAGTATATAATCGCGAGTCATCAGAAGTGCATATCCTTATCGTACTACAATATATGTCATGGGTACCGAAGACCAGTTCCGTCTCTTCCGTAAGGGTACTCAGGGCCCAGAAATGCCAACATCGTTGTTTAACTTGTACGTAAAATTACGTTATATTTTCATAAACGTGTTATTTGGCTTTTTAATGGGATCTCAAACTCTCGTGTACGCAAAGATCAACGTTCTGTGTCCACAAGGGCCACGGCTTTGTGTGTCTGAAGACCCTAGCTCTGCCTAAAGACCCTGACATTGTGTGCCCAAGGCTCCAGCCTCCATGTGTCCGAGGGCCACTGCATAGCCTAAGACGGCCCTGTTGAAGACCTAGTGATCGTCAGTGCACATAATAAAACACCGTCCCTCCGCACCGGAGGGATTGGGTTCAACTCTAGTTGATGTGTTTGTGGACCACATCGATTTGTCTGGTTCCTTTGCGGATTTTATTTCGCAAAAAACAAATCCGGGCATTGCTTGTTCCGTTGTAAGTTAAACGAGTCTGAATTTGTTTAAGAAACAAAGAAAAAGCGACAGGTTTTTGTGCATAAGGCGCTGTTCAATCTTCCAAGTTCAATCATAACAAGGTCAAGAAACCGGACGAAGTTTGTAGAATGTCAGTTGGCGTAGACTTACTGTGATGCGTGGAATGTGTGTATGAGGGCTCGTTTCTATTAGCAAACCGATTTACTCTGAAGGGCGCCTATTATTGTATTACGACACTTAAGTCTGCTTCTTTTTTTACGTGCATGTCACGAATGTGTTCGCCGTATGATCGACGAAACTACGCGTGGACGATTCGAATCCATTTTATTTTATTTTCCGTAAAAAATACTTTGTCATGAAACACTTGTCTTCATGGTTGAAAGTCGACCACAATCATTTTGTAAATTTTAGAAAAGCACATACGAACTCGCAAGTTTTGAATATTTTTTTTTCTGCTCATACATTCGTTCGTTATAAATCAGAGACTATACAGGGTCCATAGGAATTGATAGAAATATGTGTTGTAACATGTACATCTTATACAACAGTTTCGTATGAAATATTTCGGGACTATAGTTTCTTTTGTCCTGCAGACGACAACAACATTCCATTTTAATCCACGCATTACATGAATTTATATTTCATTAGCAGGCGTTTTAACACACATTATACAATAGGGATACTCTTAGAACCTCCTCGCCGGCGCTCTTGGCGAAGGTCAGGTTTAATGGACCGCAGCCGAAGGTTCAGCAATCCTTTTTCCGGCCATGGGCCGACCACAACTCTACAACAATAAATTTAAGCGCGCGCCCGCGCGTCTAATGCCAGCTCCGGGATTTAGTTCTTTGAATGCGATTTCTTCGCCCACGTCGGACCTTCGCCGGCAATAAAATATTTACGTCTAAAATTTATATGCGCCGGTTATGACATTATCTTAATACTGGCGTCATAAAACTTCCCACTGAATGCGCGCACTCTAACCATAAAACTGTGCGCCGAACGCTGGAATAAACCGTCCTGGACTCTGGGTAACCTCGATTTCACTTCATATAGTAGTACCTCGATCGGCTATTATTATCTCCTATCTTTTTTTCTATTGTGTGACGAGAATTCAATACAAGGTCTTTTTCAGAATAATCGAGTAAATTCTACAATTGTAGGTTTCATTTTATAAATATTACAATATCATTTCATTTTAGAGCTTTCAGAAAAGTTAAGCTACCTTTAGCATTATAAAATGGTTTTATGATTTTGAAATTATACTTTTTTTTAATGCACTAAGAAAATCTGTTTGAAGTGTATTTCGAGCTTATAACGCATCAGTATAACACAAAATTCGGATTATTGCGAGTAAAAAGACAGTATGAAGTTATATTTTTTGTAGCGCATTAGGAAAAATTAATCGGAGTGTATTTTGATCATGCCATGCGCCGGTGTAACACATAATTCGAATTAATGCGAGTAGCAAGGCAGCATTAAATTATATCTCTTGTAGCGCATTGGCAAAAACTAATCCGAGTGTATTTCGATCATGTAATGCGCCGGTGTAACACATAGTTCGAATTAATGCGAGTAGCAAGACAGCATTAAGTTATATCTCTTGTAGCGCATTGGGAAAAACTAATCGAAGTGTATTTCTATCATGTAATACGCCGGTGTAACACATAGTTCGAATTAATGCGAGTAGCAAGACAGCATTAAGTTATATCTCTTGTAGCGCATTGGGAAAACTAATCGAAGTGTATTTCGATCATGTAATGCGCCGGTGTAACACATAGTTCGAATTAATGCGAGTAGCAAGACAGCATTAAGTTATATCTCTTGTAGCGCATTGGGAAAACTAATCGAAGTGTATTTCGATCATGTAATGCGCCGGTGTAACACATAGTTCGAATTAATGCGAGTAGCAAGACAGCATTAAGTTATATCTCTTGTAGCGCATTGGGAAAACTAATCGAAGTGTATTTCGATCATGTAATGCGCCGGTGTAACACATAGTTCGAATTAATGCGAGTAGCAAGACAGCATTAAGTTATATCTCTTGTAGCGCATTGGAAAACTAATCGAAGTGTATTTCGATCATGTAATGCGCCGGTGTAACACATAGTTCGAATTAATGCGAGTAGCAAGACAGCATTAAGTTATATCTCTTGTAGCGCATTGGGAAAACTAATCGAAGTGTATTTCGATCATGTAATGCGCCGGTGTAACACATAGTTCGAATTAATGCGAGTAGCAAGACAGCATTAAGTTATATCTCTTGTGGCGCATTGGGAAAAACTAATCGAAGTGTATTTCGATCATGTAATGCGCCGGTGTAACACATAGTTCGAATTAATGCGAGTAACAAGACAGCATTAAGTTATATCTCTTGTAGCGCATTAGGAAAAACTAATCGAAGTGTATTTCGATCATGTAATGCGCCGGTGTAACACATAGTTCGAATTAATGTGAGTACCAGGACAGTTCACGAAGAAAGGGTACAATAGCATTTATTTTATAATTAATTTAATGTGGTGTATTCTGACAAAAAAGTATAAAAATGTCTTGATCGCCCGTTAACGTTCAACCGAGTGCCAAGACAGCATAAGCATGAAATAGTACATAAAAATTATTTTATTACCAATTTAATGTGGTGTATTCTGACGAAGAAAAAACTATAAAGATGTCTCAATCGCCCGTTAACGTTCAACTAAGTATCAGACCAGCATACGCATGAAATAGTACAATAGCATTTATTTTATAACTAATTTAATTTGGTATATCTTCAAAAAAAATAATTTGCATGTACGAAGAAAAATGTTATTTATTCCCAAGAAATTTGACTTCTTACGTCCTAACGTAAATACACATACGCTGTTTTTTTGTATATTTGTAGTATGTAATAAATAAATAATTGAAAATGAATATTACAATACATTATAGTGACAATTACAATTCGAGCTCTCTTTAAGCACTGCGAACAACGCGGTAGTGATTCCCCTGAAGTATATAAATCGTTACGTTAATGCAGTCGTGATTATATCAATTTTAAACAAATTTCATCAGAGTTTGGACAAGCTTTGGTTTCTAGTGATTGTTCAGGAACATTAATGTCATATATACATCTCTGTAATTATTATTCCTAATATTTTTTAATGTTTTGTTTGATTACATGGTCATTACGAAATGACCCTAGTTTTCTAATACGCTGTGGTGATAGAAATATGGAGATATTACTTTCTAATTATGATAATATTTTAAAGGATATAGACTGGACCAAATACGAAATGCAATGCTATTTGAAGATTCTCTATACAAAGATTAGAAATTTCAAACCAGAAGATTCTGAGATAAGTTATTTATTTGTAGTGCTCATAAAAAATCAGTATACTAAAGTATCGTTTTTTTTCCTTTTTATTCGCTTATTAGATATATGTCTTTATTACGGACGATGGGCGTTAGCCAGTTAATATCAGTGGAACTTTTTCCGGGTAATGTTCCGCTCTCGTTACTGTGGGTGCCGCCACTGCGCGCGCTTAGGATTTGTCACGAGACAAATCCGTCAAATGAAATCTCTTATTAATACTGAATAGTAACTTTGAGAATTAAAATTTATTTAAAAGAAATGTTTCTTCGTTGAGGGAAATATTTGAGAACAAAACCTATGGCACGTGCACCAGAAGCGAAAGGCGGCGCGCGGGCGAGCGCTAGTCGTAGGTTGCGGAAGGTTACGACGGCACCGCGAGCTGCGCCGGTAGGGGGTAAGGGCGGCGGACGGGCGGCGCGCGCCGCTGGGCGGGCGGTGCGCGGTCCGGCGGCGCGCGGCGCGGCGCTGGCGTCGTGACGCAGTGTGACGTCAGTGTGCCGCCGGCTCGATACGAGAGCTCGGTGGGCAGTCGCCGCCCGCAGTCGGCCGCCGAGCGACGCGCCGCGTTCCGCCCGTCGACCGCCGCCAGCCGCGCCTCCGCCTCCGCCTCCGCCGCCCGCGCACCGCTCACTCGGTTTCAGTTCGCACCACGATGACATAGCCCCGAGCGCCGCGCGAGGCTCGACGTTGAAGCGCACATCTTTTAGTTTTTCATTGTCACGAAGCAGCCGTAAAGATCCCGCCGTTGTTGCAGAACTAGCGGCGCCCCGACCACCGCTAGAAGCAGGCAGCGAGCCGCGGACCACTTTTACTACAGCCTTTACTAAACAGTAGCGACCATGGGCGAGGTGAGTGCTGGTGCCGCTTGCCGTAGGTACTAGTGCTTGCACTGCACCGCTTAGAAGGGCCCCGCGCGGCCGCCACACCGCCGCAGCTACGTACGGCCTCCGGCTCGGTCGAACGAGCTGAGTACAGAAAACGAGCGATTTTTCAGCCGAGGCTGCAAAAAACTACCACCGCCTCGGCTGCGAAGCTTCGCGATAAAGCTTAGAGAAGGCACGCAGCCTTTGTTCAAAACGATTCAGCTCCGAATTAAATTTTCGCGACTGCAGTGATGTTTAGTGTAGTCACGTTCAGTAACGGCGCATGTTGTCGCTTATATCTCATGTAGAGAATTACCCACTGTAATTTAGCACCTGTGCCGATCGCACCACATGTTCATCCTTCGAAACACCCTCCATCGGCACTTCGAAATAGTCGTCGGGCATCGCAAAGAGGAGTCGGCCCCGGCCGGCGCCGGCTGAGCGGTTGCGTAACTTACCGTATCGATCTGGCCGAGCGCGAGACGGTTCGCGTTCCTGTTCAAACTTAGCTGTCACTCGATGAATTAACGCTCTAATTAAATCGTTCTGCCCGATGAGCGAATGCTAATATCCGTCGATACTGCGAATAAAATTTTTCTTATTACGTTCCCTTCGACGACTCTCATTTTGATAAGGCATATATATATCATCGACAAATGTGAAATTATCGAAGTCACTTAGTTTTATTAACGAAACCGAAGTTTTTCTTTTAATATAAGAATTTAGATGTACGTACTTTCAAAGCTTATTGTGTTTTCTTTTTATTTCAAAATCGTTAACGTGGACTAGCGAGAAGACAAGACGAAAATTTGAAAATATTTTTTTTTGTAACGACAGCAAACGTCACTTCAAATTTTAAAAGGAATCACCCATGAATCGACTATTTACATAACCGAGGTTCATAGGAAAAATTAAACAACCGCATGTTATTCGCCTAAAACGAAAACTTATTTAAAAATGTGCATTAATAATCTATATCAAAAGCGTGTTTCACACGGAGATAGCTAACTGAGATCTCGAAATTCAGCTTTCGGAAAAACAAGAAAATCACATATCATAGCGAGCCGTCCCCCGCGGCGCGCGCGCTCGGCCCGCTCGCCGCCCGCTGCGCCGCGCTAAGAGCCACGAAGGTTTATTAGAAAATTGCCTCGTCATTATGTCATTTAAATCGCATAGATTGCCGTCGCTTTATTGAAGTTACCTCGTATTTCCTTTATCCTTTATGACGACAGCACGCATCAATTAGGTCGCGCGGCGTGGCCCTGGGGAGTTTCCTGAACCGCGCGAGGGCCGGCCGCACTCAAAATTGAGACCTCACTCGAGTCACGTTACTTATCTCCCTTCCGACGTATTCACATTCGCAGTGTGTGCCCGCGCATGTCTTGAGTCTCGCGCAGAAATTGTAATAATATTAACATTCTGTAGAATTCTTGGTTTTTCTATGAACTCGTGCTGTCTTTTCCAACATCTTCGATCCTGCCGCTAATCGCATGTGATTACATGTTATCAGCAAATCGTGTTGTAGAAGACCTGCCCTTTAATATTAGAAAATAATAACGTTAGATTATTTTTAAAATTTCAGTCATTTAAAAGTGTACTTTTGAAGATATTTGTGTTCCGTCAATGCATATCTAGTCAAATATCATCAAAGCATTCGTTATATTATTGATTTGCCTCATGGTAAATTAGTCGGATGCAAAATACGATAAATAAATCAAAATTAGTTTTTATTATCTTTTTTTATATATATATATATATATATAATAGCGTTTCATTACTCTTTATATTATTAAACGTAAATTGAATTACATCGTGATTATTTACTAAAAATTGTCGTTTACCGTCTTAGGTTTGTGAGACTTCTAAACGCTTCTTATTGCTAATTGCAAATTAAAATCAACATAAAATCATTCCAATTTCGAGTGAAATTTCCCGTAACATTATAAAGTATTATAGTCTATTACAAATTCATGCAGAAGGTTAGATTCGTTATGAATTTTAACAACGGTGAAGATAATTATTTTCATTAATAATTAATTTTACATTAAAAAATCATTTATCAATGGGTATTAAGGTTTCTAGTTTTTCAAATCACTTCCTATAATTGTTCTTAACTGTCTCACTAATGTGCCGTCGATGAATATTCCTTCTAAAATGCAATGTTATACGTTTTAAAGCTTTATAGCGTTAATTGGCGACTTATTTTTATTATGAATATCTTGTCTCTAATTCGATGACTTACAATTAATATCCAAATACACTGTTTTTTATTACAAAAAAAAAGAATAAGTTGGAATATAAATAAATACATTTATGTGAAATATCTCCATTGCACACGATTGTAGTGAACAATGTGATTAAGATAATCGTAAGTGAATTTATTAAGACTTTAATAATTTAAATAACTTAGTTGTAACTGATGTAACACTCACACTGAGTTAATTCAGCTAATTTGCTAATAAAACTGCCACGGACTCTATTATAAGCTAAAATCCCCATAAAATTATGGGACAGTATGTAAAATGGAAAGGAATATTTGTGTGACTATGGCTACACTTCTACATATAGGCCCAACACGTTTTTTTTTGCTTTCAATAAAAATTTCGTAAGGTTTAAATGATTAAAATTAAATTACGGATCCTGAAAGGTACATCGTGACAAACGAACAATGGGTTAAATATACGTCACGAACTGACAGGGCTAGCATTTCATAATTTCTCTTTAAAAAGTTGTACAGATTTCATTTTTCGGTAAGAACAATCGACTCGTATCAAACTGTTAAAATATTACATCAATCTGTGACAAAATGGACGCCATAAGAGACAATTTTGACACCGTACTGGTTTTTATTATACATATCAGATCCCTCATGCATACTTAATGTACTCAAATATGTATTTTTTCAAAATATATTTTAGATACTTTCACTACCAGCCCTAATTTTAAATAAAGGCAATACGGAACGAAATGTGCCAAATTATTACATAATAATTGAGATCATTAAATGCATTAAAATATATACCGTTCAGAAGAAAATCGACACCGGAATACATAACTGAGTGACTTTAAAAAAATAATAATTTACATATTTTTTAGCCAATCAAAGATCATTTATTTCACTTCGCTCACGTTCCCAATCTGCCCTGCCGTTACAGCAAATGCCAAAAATTGAACAAAATATGTCATAAAACTTCCGCAAAAACGGTTAAGGGCCGAATTCGTAAGATATCAATACACGTAATATAGGAACAACCATTACAAGTTCGCTTGTAATCGACGCGGGCCGGTCAGTCCACGCGGTCACGGCACGAGTACGTCGTTTTACGTACAATGGGACGCGGCCGGCGCGTCACGCGACGTCGCGTTCTCTCATTAAAAGTTATAAATAATTGTCTCATTCATTCTACTACCGTAGTAACCGCTGATTTTCGGCGCTAGCCGGTTCCGTGACCCCGACGTCGTCGCCGGTGCGCTGAATTCGACGATTTGGAGCAATTAAACTGAGTGCGCCTCGTCTCATAGAAGACTGTCATCGAATCTTTCATTTCTTCATATTGGTCGTGAGGTGTTACTTGAGATTGTAATGTACGCGAGATCAGAGTTATGGTATATTGTAATTCGTCCCAAAAAAAAAAATAGTTTTCCTTAAAAAATCCGCTTGATAATTTTTCACAGCTAAACGGGTAATATTGAATGAAATATTATCTTCGATCCAAAGTCGAGATATATTTTAATATTACAGATACATAATATGATTGACATTATTTCTGAATAGTTGAACGGTTGAAATTCAACGTAGATGGACTTATTAAAAAAATATATATTTCTAATATAGTATATTCCTTAAAAATTGTCTCATGAAAGTGCTATATAATAGACATCGAATTTTTTTTTCGTTGTTAGTATTAAAATTGAAACATTTCTATATTCACAAACTGTGGTCGTTTTTGAGAATAAATAAGGTACGTCATTCTTTTATTAAAAATATCTATTTATTGGCGAAATGATATAAAGAAGAATTTATTTAAAGAAAATTAGTGTTCTGATTTAACCTCTCAAGAAATATTTTGTTAAGAAGTCTCAACTAATCGATCACGAATGACATCAAAACCTTTATAAGAATAGCATTATCCCCTTTCTTTACCATTATAACATTGAATTTTATTTATGAAATGATTCATACCATTACTATGAATCAGTTTAAAGGAATGCGTGTACAATGAATTATGTACCAATTACAATACTTCATTAATGTCTAATTATTTAATGGTGATCGTTTATTCTTGTATAATTAATTTTGCATTAAATAAATTATGATGCTACACCGTTCGGTGTATCATTTTGTAGTAATATTTGTATACAACCTACCTTAACTTACATATATTCGATAGTAACAACATATTTATAATTCCCTTTACTGGAGAGTAAGACCCTTAGGGAATACGTTAGGGCTAAATGCGTTTGAACTAGGTATAATGTATATTGTAAACTTCGTATGTCGTCGTAGGCTCTGATGAACATTTTCCAACATACAAGTACGATGACTGTGTTTCCTTTCATTTTAAAACAATGCCCTGGACGGCGCAGACCGTCAGGATTCGAACTCGCGTCCCCTGCGTCGCAGGCGCACACGCCGGCCACTAAGCTGACGTTGCTACGTAATAGATTTTTAAAATGTGGGCGGTTGGCCGAGTGCCCATTATCAAAATTAAGAGTGCGCGTAAAAAGCGTGTATACATTCGCTTGAGATTTTAAGCGTACATCGTAAATGTTTATGCAATTGCACTGACCTTTCTAGATTCCGCGATAAAATATATAACGTACTAATTGATTGTTACGAATATCTCGCACTACGAAATATTATTATGGGTCCCGCATAACGCTGAGGGTTTTGCAGATTTTTTTTTTTTAATTCCTCAAGTTTCTTACTCGTTCTTCTCGAGGGAAAACCGTCTTCCGAACCAGTGGTAGATTCTTAAAAGTATTGTGACCTATTTCAAATGCACTTTATGAAATAAAGATATATATTTCGAATAGCACATATAGATATTGTTCATCGACGCACAATTCTGATACGAAACCAATTATTGGATTTCATTTTCGCGCCCTCGACGGGGAAGCCTCTCGGCTTCCTAATCTCTTTACGTACCTAACCGCACTTTTATTTTGGAGTATGCGGATATTCGACAATATTACATTCTGCCACCCCGCCTGGATAAACGTCACGATCAAATCTCATATTGAATATTGCCCTAAAAGTTCCCCCCGGCATCTTTCTTTCCTTCTTGAGGAAGTTAATGAAATTTTGCACCTAGGCGAGGACGACGACGAGGGCGTCCACAGCCGACGTGGCGGGTGAGACGCGAGAGCCGTCTTAGCGCTTCTAAGCTCGATTACCTGTCTGATGACGAGTCCATATATAATTTTCACAGTTAGCAGTTAGATCCTAGTCGTAAAAAGTCGTGAAAAAAAGTAGTACGAAATCAGTATATGTTTTTAAAATGAATCCTAATCCGAAGATATTATAAAATCAATATTTGTTTTTAAGAAGAATTATAGTTTTAGTGCACTTAAAAATCAGCATTTATTTTTAAAGTCTAATAATCCGAAACTACTAGTACAAGAACAGTATTCGTTTTTAAGACTAATCCTAGGTTTAGGGTACTTCAAAATTAGTGCTCATTTTAAAATTTCCTTTTATATTAAGGTTAGAAAAAAAATCTATAACTTACATGACACTTAACAATTTAAACATTTTGTATTACTCGTTCCAAGATTTATTGGAAATTTTTAGTTGCGACCGGTACTTTCATATCAGACCAGCGGGGATGGTAACCTTGTCTCTCAGCTATTTATATCGAGGACAGGAATAGGGATTGGGGGCGGAGGGCCGGGGGCTGCGGAGCGCCCGTTCGTACTGCGCATGTGCCCCGCTTATGTAACTTCGGGGACGTGCGCGCCGTCGCCGCCGCCGCCGCCGCCGCTGCCGCTGAGCACGCGATCCCTTTGTGCTGCCATATGAATATTTAATGGACGCGTCGGGGACGTTTTTTTTACGACACGACACCGCTGTCCCCGGCGAAGAAGATAATCAACCGACCCACTAATTTAAGCTTTCTGGTACCTGCGAAAATGAAAGGTCCGACCGCTTACAATTAGCGATGACACCTCGGCTACCCTTTGTACGCCCTCGGTGTGGGATTGCTCGTTTCGCCTATTCATGTTTCTAAAGCATGATTATAAGCAATCAAAATACGTTCGTTATCCATTATATTGCATTCATTTGATCTAGCGACTATTTCTAAATAAATTTCAATTTCTTGCACATTCATTACTAGTTAAAACTAATGTTTTAAATTGTCTACGTTTAAACCATATATACTAGCTGCAATATATCGCCTAAGTGTTGTACTGCACCTAATTAGCATCATTCTAATATAGCACTAGTAAACTGGAGTGGTCTACGTTATGAATGTGAACAACGACAACTATGATATGCATTACACAATATGAGACGATTGGGATCCGATGAAAACTGCGATAATACTTTTTTTTTAAATAAGGGTATCGATAACTCGTGAACATTTTATTAAATTGCCGTGAGCAATATCAGATATACGTGGACTATATCGACAATTTCAGCCAACTAGAGCCATGCTTTTGGCCAATTTGGCTGCACAATGCAAAAAGAACGGCTCAATCGATTCGAACACAACAAAGGAAGGTACTTATACAGACGAAGTGGCAGCTGACGCTGCTAAATTCCGTCTCGTGAATGAGAGCTTCGGTGGACCGCTCCGTCCTGCATCAGACATCCTTACTCTTTCCCAAGAGGCCGGCGAAGCACTGATCACTCCTTTGGAGTTGCGAATGTCCACAGTCGGCGGCGATCGCTATCTCCCTCGCGGCTCGCATGATCGTTAGCGCCTTGAAAGTGCTACAAAAAAACATACCACTGCGCTCAGACATCCCGACGCTTGACCGCTTCGACCTATATCGTTCCGAGTGCAATTTGGGTTCTTAAGCAAAGAATTCACTTACGACGACGTCGCCGAGACCTCGTCGCGTCACCCATCTATTTGCGTGGTCGCGTTCGACCTCGACGGGTGTCCGGGACGCGCCTTAATGAGCGTTCAGGTACATGGCTGTTCGTCAATTATCGGGAGCGCGACGGGCGGACGGCGCGCAGTGGCTACGTGAGACGCTAACCGTGTAGGTACTTCTGTTCGTAGCTATGTATTATGAGATGAGGAATTTCGTTTCGATAATGAAATTACATCGGGCCGATATCAAAATCTTTCACATGCATAGGCGGGGATGTCTTATCATGAGAATTAACAGACTTTTTATAGAATGCGTTGTGCGTATATAATTTTTATCGATGCCTCTTCGACTCTGTACATACCGATATAAGGGACAAAAGGGAAGGTATGAAAAGAAATTGAAATATCAATTTTGTGAAAAATGTGATTTCAATAATTCCGAGGAATAAATGTTATGAAAAAACAATAGATTAATTATTATTATACAAAGGTAAAAAAGACATTTATTACAGGTGTGGAAACTCGAAGTCTTCAGTTAAAATTTGTAAATAAAATAATTTATTTTCACAATATGATTCACTGGTCACATTCTCTCTAATTAGGTTTTCATTAGAAATATGATTCTTTTTGTAATTCTCAAAATAAAAACAGTCAATAACGAAAAAATTTTTGCACAAAAATTTCATACCTCATTGGACGTTTTGAAAGGCATGATTTTGTTTATTTATTCGCATTGGAAATTGACTTCATGCTTTGTTGTTTGATAATTTCTTATGAACGAATATGCTGAAACCATTAAACATAGTAGAAATGAATGAAAGTAGTATTCTCTTGTTTTTTGCTCAAACCTCCTGAATTCAATGCCATAATATTATGCTAATGTCATTTCATTATTCACAGATTCATCAGATTTGAACTGTACTTTTTTTTTACATTGTTCATCTGTAAAGTGGATGCAGCATTAATATTTCATGGTTCCGCAAGTAACTCGCATCTAGTGCCGAACGTAATTCATACATAATAGTGTCGAATGCAACAGGAATGTGATGCTGCGTCTGCTTTATTGTTACATCCATATGCTACAACGTATTTTCTCTATCTGTCAGCTACATAGTGCAAAGATAGACGCAGCAAAAATATTTGAATTCATAATATTTGCTATTTTCTTTTCTGTACAGATTGTAAAGGAACTTTATTTTTTTTTTAATAAATTAAAACAACAACAAAAAACATTCTCTATAGCAAAATTTATGAGAATATTTTTCTCATTTCGCTATAGACAAGAAGCTAAAGGTTAATACCGACAATGTCGCGATCGTCGTATCATATGGATGAGCCCTTTCCGCGGCCCCTAGCGCCCGCCCGTAGAACTAGTCTAGCCCTTAGTTGTGTTTGCAGCACGGCCGCACGGACTCGTACCGCGTCGCGACCATCGGCCCGCTTAAGGACGATAATAGAACCGCAGACGGGCAGTACAAGGTTTTTGTTCTTTATTTCTCATCCATTAGAGGCGGACGCCTCGGCGGCGTCGGCGGGAGTCGCGCGCCGATCGCTTATTTTAAGGCGAACGCGAACATCGGCCCTCCTCCCGGCGTCCGCGGCGGCGTCTCGCCGTTTGCATAATTCATTTTGTCCATTGTAACGATTCTTTTGTTACATCTTTACGCATGACTTTTTTTTCTGCTTGACTATAATATCTATTCCGATTTCTCAATAAATCCAGTCGACGAACGTGATCGTTTGGCGACAGATCGTTTTTGATCGATACGAAGGCGGGAGATATCGATTTGTACGTTGAGTTGATTCAAATTGAAATCGTCACACCAGACGAAAAATGATGTTGTTTTTGCGTTGCAGTCACGCCGGAAGCCCCCAGCCAAGAAACGGAAACCTGGAGACTTAGAGGACCTTAAACAAGAATTGGATATCGATTATCACAAAGTTACACCCGAAGAACTATACCAAAGGTTTCAAACACATCCTGAAAATGTAACTATATATTTTTTTACGTATTGTATATACACACGAAAGATAAAATTAACGTCAAATATATTTTTTCGATGAAATGGAAAACGCGTGTTCTTCTAAGAGTTGATACTGAATATCCTGACTCCTAGTCCAGCATTCGCTGATGAAAAATTCACAGCCTCTATACTCCCCTGGGAAAGCGCAAATAAGTAAAAACCATCCCTTTCACTGGTCGTCACATAGTGCGATATCACGTTTCGTTTTTCTTATCACCTTTAAATTAAACATCGAGGATTCTCATTCTGAAAATCACCATAATCGGACCTTACCAATTCACGGTTGAATGTTGGTCCCTCTTTATCACACACTACTTACCACACTAGAAGCCGTCCGTGATCCGTAGGAGTGTTGGTGATCGTATAGAAATCGACCATTCGAACTGATGATGCTACTTTTAATCACCAGTATACAGCTTTACACTTATTCTTGTAATACTTGCACCCTCTTTACTCTTCGTAATCCTGTTTTGAACCAAAATAATACACCACATACTGACAACATTGATAGTTGGCAGGAAATGCCTTCTAAGACATATACTTCGGATTTGAGTGTTGATGTTTCAATAATCTTTACCATTTTAAGATGTAATAAATATTTAATAGGCCAAGAGCTCCTTTCTCGATACAAATCACTTAGCTTAATCCACACTAAAGCTGTACAAATTCATAGGTTTAGATAATTTATTTTCATCGAGGGCAGTTCCTCCTCTTCTTCTTCCTAGATGTAATTTTGGTGTTCAAGTTGAACCACTTTTTGCAGGGCCTTAGTCACGCAAAAGCGAAAGAAAACCTTGAAAGAGACGGTCCAAACGCGCTCACGCCGCCCAAACAGACGCCCGAGTGGGTGAAGTTTTGTAAAAATCTGTTCGGTGGTTTCGCGTTATTATTGTGGATTGGTGCTATTCTTTGCTTTATAGCCTATGGAATACAGGTGAGGATTGAAAAAATATGTATTTTATTTTGTTACATGAAAAAAAAAATGTAATCTTCAGCAACATATTTGCCTATACTTGTTTAAAATGTGTCAAACATAATTATTAAACTCATAGCGCAGTTGATTAGTATAAATTCCACACACGATATTTAAGATCACGATGACATATTCATAGTAAATTAATATCAAAATAAAAAAATAACGTTTTGAACTTTTCATCAACGTTGTCAACATTTAAAAAATCATGTACACAATATAATTTTTAATATGCCGATTAAAACATAGATACGGTCATTGTTTCAGTGTTGAGAATTTTACATATATAAATAAATTTTCAATAATTTAACATTGTATTTCTTTATGAGTATGCATTTATAAACGTCTTGCCTTATATGATTAATAAAAATAGTATATTTACTTGTCGAAGTGTTAATTATAAATTAAACTGTTGGACGCCGGTACTTATTTGTAATTGCAAATATTATAATAGAATTATGCAAGCGGCTGTGTTAAAAAATGAGTATGCAACGTTGGCTATTATTATAAGACTGAATATTTTAATTTGTTATTAAAGAATAATGATCGTTATTCATATATCTAAAGAATTGCTTAGTAAATTTAATTACTATCTTAATGACACACCGCTAATGAAAGAAATGAAACATGAACAAATACATCAAAATAACTATAACATTGAGGCCAAAAACTTAAAAAAATGAACCATGTCCAATCGGTATAATTTGCAAGAAACTTGACGAGCTTAGACTGTCTGTCAAACAGTTTTCAGATCAACCGATCGAGATGCGCCAGACCTTAACCTAATAAATTACTTATAAATAACTTTCGCAGGCGAGTACCGTAGAAGAGCCGTCAGACGATAACTTATACCTCGGCATTGTGTTAGCGGCGGTAGTGATAGTGACCGGTATATTCTCGTACTACCAAGAGAGCAAGTCTTCGAAGATCATGGAATCGTTTAAGAACATGGTGCCTCAGTTCGCGACCGTCATACGCGAGGGCGAGAAGTTGACCCTGCGAGCTGAAGACTTGGTACTCGGCGATATTGTTGAAGTGAGTCATCATACCATTTCATGTATGAAACGCTTTTAAAACAAATCACTAATTTAATATTGATAGTGGATGTAAATTGCATTAAATGTGAAATGTTCATGTTGGCGGTTAACACAGCTTTTTATTAGTAAGTAATTAAAAATGTTAAAGTCTTGATTTCTATAAAATATATACATACTTAAAAATTTAATTGACTAGCGGAATTGATAGTCAATTAAATTTTTAGGTTGCGTTTTCATTTTTTATTCATATCAATTCCTTGACATTTGTAATTTATTCGAACTCTACACGGAATCAAAGATTTGACTTTGTAACAGGTAAAGTTCGGCGACCGCATCCCGGCCGACATCAGGATCATCGAGGCGCGCGGCTTCAAAGTGGACAACTCGAGTTTGACCGGCGAGTCGGAGCCGCAGTCGCGGGGGGCCGAGTTCACCAACGAGAACCCGCTCGAGACCAAGAATCTGGCGTTCTTCTCCACCAACGCCGTCGAGGGCACCGCCAAGGGCATCGTCATCTGTTGCGGTGATAATACGGTCAGCCCGCCAGATTTCATTTTTAATCATTCAGTTTATTATGATTGATATGCATATCCATTCCAAGGTTTAATCGATGATTATCACAATTAAGAAAAAATATTATACACTCATTATAATCTGAAACGTATCCGAGCAAGCGTAACGATTCTGTACGTTCAAATAAGTGTATATTTTTTCATTATATATTAAATATATATTTGTGCCACGGAAACTAAATAGTACATTTATGGAACAATGTAATGTAACAACAGGTAATGGGTCGTATTGCTGGACTGGCGTCGGGCTTGGACACAGGCGAGACCCCCATTGCCAAAGAAATCCATCACTTCATTCACCTGATCACCGGCGTGGCAGTGTTTCTCGGAGTTACCTTCTTCCTCATCGCCTTCATTCTCGGCTACCATTGGCTCGATGCTGTCATCTTCTTAATTGGTGACTAGAATTCTACATATTTAATACATGATTTTAAGCGACTATTCCATAGAAACATAATTTCATATAGAGCGTAAAAAATTATATTAAATTAAGAATGCGACACTTGATATTTTACATTGAACATTTTTATTCAATCTATGTATAGTCGAGTGCTAAGAAAAAAACCATATAACATTACATCAATATACATAATCACTGATTATGTTATGTGATTAAGCATATTTAATTTATAAATGGCGTTTTCATAGAACAAGAATGGCTCATAGTGTATAATTTAAATACTTGCTAAAATTAATTCCGATTTTCAGGTATTATTGTCGCGAACGTACCGGAAGGTTTGCTGGCCACGGTGACCGTGTGTCTCACTCTTACCGCGAAGAGAATGGCCTCCAAGAACTGCCTCGTCAAAAACTTGGAAGCCGTCGAGACTCTCGGCTCCACGTCGACGATCTGCTCCGATAAGACGGGAACCTTGACCCAGAACAGGATGACTGTGGCCCATATGTGGTTCGATAACCAGATCATTGAGGCTGATACCACTGAGGACCAATCTGGCGTTCAATATGGTTAGTATATAAATTTAAATTTTGATGAATTAATAATAGCATTACTCTATATTAATAAATCTTTCAATTTACTATTTTCTCGGTATTTTTGAATACTAACCTGCAGGCATAATATATTTTAGACAAATAGCACCGAACAGATTCCTAAATAAAAGGTATTAGTATAGTCATTGCAATAACTTATTACAATGACCATATGACACGACATAATAAATTGTTGTATATAGCGTAATTGAAGATGTCAATATTTAGAAATCATTTTTTAATTTTGACAAACATATACAAAATTAATTTACTTTTTGTCTTCTTGTCGTAATGCGGGCGAACACCTGACCATTAACTATTTCTAGTTCCTTCAAATAATTATATTGAATTAGAATATTAGGGCACATACCTAATTATTTATATTTAATTTGGTGATTATCAGCAACAACAACAGCTTAACACCTTAAGTAGTGTTTTAAAAAATATGAAGAGATTACCTCATCCACTAGCACGTGCTCTGTCTCTTGTTTAATACAATAAATTCGGCTACAAGCTGCCAAAGAAAAAAAAAATCAAGTTAAACGTTAGTACTTTGTGAGCTAAAAGAATATGATGCGAAAATAACTTTTCTTATAAAAGCAATAATCTCTGATATAAAAGCACTATGTTTTAGCACGATTATTTATCCTATTAGATAAATAATCGTGCTTAACAAAACGGTCTATTGCTCAGCTACATCTTTGTAACTTCTTTCCCTTTTTCCGTGAACACCAAGAAACAAAATCAACCCATTCCTCTATGTTACAGATCGCACTAGCCCTGGATTTAAAGCTTTGGCCAAGATCGCGACCCTCTGCAATCGAGCCGAATTCAAAGGCGGTCAGGATAATGTGCCGATTCTGAAGAAGGAAGTTGCCGGCGACGCTTCCGAAGCCGCTCTCCTGAAGTGCATGGAACTTGCTCTAGGAGACGTCTTGTCCATAAGGAAGAGGAACAAAAAGGTCTGCGAGATTCCATTCAACTCGACCAACAAGTATCAAGTGTCCGTGCACGAAAGCGACGACCCCAGCGACCCGCGTCACCTGCTGGTGATGAAAGGCGCCCCGGAAAGAATACTGGAACGCTGCAGCACCATTTTCATTGGGGGCAAGGAGAAGGTATTAATAATACCTTTTAATGGACAATATAACTGGAAGAACGTATTATTAAGCTGCTTGTGATTGTGTACATTTATGTTTAAAACATTCTACGATTTTCACAAACGTTTAGGTAAAACTTATTAAAAAAAAAATTCTAAGCCTGGAGGAGTTCTGTAGAACATGTATAAAGATTATTAATTTCAGACATTTTAAAAGTTTTATAGATATAAAATTACACTGGCTCGACCATTATTATCCAAAATAATTATTTCATTAAGGAACTTAATTTATAACAATAGTACAGTTATTAAAATTGAATCTTAATCATAGTTATAACAAAGTATAAAATTCATTGCCAATTTTCGATTTCAACATTCAATATATTTTTATTTTACGTCATTAGAATGCAACTACTACTTGTGGTTGCACATTGAAAATTAACTTGTTTCACAGGTATTAGACGAAGAAATGAAGGAAGCATTCAACAACGCGTATCTCGAGCTCGGCGGGCTGGGTGAGCGCGTCCTCGGCTTTTGCGACCTGCAGTTACCCTCGGACAAGTATCCCATCGGTTACAAATTCAATACCGACGATCCCAACTTCCCATTGGACAACCTGCGTTTCGTCGGACTCATGAGCATGATCGATCCCCCACGTGCCGCCGTGCCCGACGCCGTGGCTAAGTGCCGATCTGCCGGTATAAAGGTAGTGTATCTTTTTTTTTCAACGTTGATAAGAACAATTTCATATTAGGCTCCGCCATATTGTCTATTTACAACGGTTGTACATATAAATATGAAATTGAGGTTACATGTTTGTTTGGATCATGTTTTTATTTTTGTATTTGTATCAAAAAACCTGAACTAATTCTTACATATTCTCTTAATCTGCCTGTCTTTTGTCTGTGTATGTATATCTCGAGATTGGTCTAAGTTAACGTAATTCTTTTTTACTATAAAAATACGTTACCTGACCCGATTTTTAGTGTACACTAGTATTTGCCTGCTTTTTCCCTCACTCGAGCATAGAACGAAGTTATTACTTTTTATGCCCGTTAGATATTGATGGAATATACTGCATTCCATAAGGAAGTATTAAGATCAATACTCATTCAAAATTTTATAGCATACGCAACCGGAATCGGGAGCGACATCGGTTTCGTGGTCGACAGTGTGATTTCTCTATATAAAAGTAGAAATAGTTTTTTCTATGTCCACGCGCGCGGAACCATAAACACAAGTTGTATTATAGACATCAGAACTTTATAATAATTTAAATTTTTATCCTAGGATAGCCTTATGTGTATGTCATTGACTTAATTACAGTCTTAAGCCTGTAATCATGATATCAAACGAAAAAACCTGCATATTGAACATCAATATAAAATAAGGATTGACGAGTTCCAATTTAAATTTTAATATTCGAAACAATCGGATTTATTAATCATCAATGTTGTACATTTAATTAAATTATAAATGAAAGGAACATAAAAAGACTTTGAAGATTAGGATCGATATTAAATTTACAAATCTAATTCATAATCCAATAACCCTCTTATATTAATTGGAGGTTATTTGTTAAAAGAATACTATTACGGCAGGAATAATTATGATAATTTCATATCACAGATGTGATAACTTTCCTTTATCTTTGTTCTAAACGTATTATTGTATGTTGAATAATTTTAGTTGTATAATAGAAGTATTAAACTTATTAAGAAGAGTTAATCAAAAGAAAAACTATTGCAGTATGGGAAATGTCCAGAAAACAATGAAAAGTAGAATTGGAGCGAACTGAATTCCGTTCTAATGTTTTGAGTCACTAAACATTTTTTTATTCTTACATTATCTTTGGGACAATTTTTTTTTACAATCGCCATACGTTTGAAATAGACTTAACTCTGAAATTTTGCGCAAAAAAAAAAGAAGGAAAGCTCGACTATTGTCGAGAAATTTTCAAAATTAAATTTTGATTACAAAATTTTGAATACGTTTTTGAAGTAAAATTGAAATAGTTTTTCGGCCCTAGATCAGAGTGTTAAATTAGAGCTTGTAAAAGTGGCAATTCTAAAACAATAGTACGTTTTAACTTTACGTAAAATTTGTTGAATTAATTAAAAAAAACGCATGAGTACAAATCGAAAAAAATCGAAACACAATTTATAAGGTTACATTAGACAGAATTGTATCGATCGCAGTACCTTTGATAATTTTATGAGTCTTAGTAATAATATCAAATGTAATTTTATCAGACATCTGAAGAACATGAAGATAATCCGTACACAGCATATATTTTATTATATAGTGATTAATATTATGATTTCTACTCTCGCCGATGCAACACTCAACTGCAAAGCTTCTTGTATATATATTTTAAGCAATACAATTGTGGGACGCTTTTTAGTTAATTTCATAAAAATCTAACTATTGTATTTGTCCTCATGATGCAACTTTTGAAAAATTTTGCTCGACTGAACTCGACGAGCTGAGTCAGAAAATACAAATGGTTCCAAAGTTTATATATTTATATATACAATATAACGCGGAGATTGTCAACACGATAGCGTCTACAATTCTTTAGAGATCTTAATGAAACTCAACACACATGTTTTATGGACGATTGCAAAGATCGAGTTCAGATTTGAGCCAAATCGGTTAACTAGTTTAAAAATTACAGAATTTTAAAATTTTGAAAATCTGAAAATTACATATTTGTACTAATTAAATGAAATCTACTTCTATTTCGGCTGCCGAATGGCCATCTTTGTTCTTGGTCTTAACAAAATCATGATGTACCTATGCCTAATAAATTTAAATTGTATGTAGCTGTCCATTATCACGTTCTTTGCATGACCAGGTTATCATGGTAACCGGCGATCACCCGATTACGGCAAAAGCGATCGCAAAGTCCGTGGGCATCATTTCTGAAGGCAACGAGACCGTCGAGGACATCGCCGCTCGGCTTAATATTCCCGTGTCGGAGGTGAATCCGCGAGAAGCCAAAGCGGCTGTAGTCCACGGCACCGAGCTCAGGGAATTGAACTCCGATCAACTTGACGAGATCCTCAAGTGAGTATGGGTATTCGAATATAATTTATCTTGACGGTAATTTGATTGTGTCAAAATTATGCTAAAATTGCATTTGGATTTTCAGTTACATATTTATTTGTACGCTTAATGTATATAATATATCTTGGCAACCAAATACAGTTTTTTTTTTAATATTTAAAGTTTCCAATGTTAATGAGACTGAAAAAACTAGTGAATGTTTTCCAATTATTTATTCCAAATAAAATAAGATTAGCCGCCTTATGTATACTTAAAATAAAGCTTTGAAGTATTGTAAAACTTAGTTCATCTAACAATCTATTTAGAACTAAGACTAAGGGTCTCTTTCACCACCTTCTTTTAAATTCACTTTTAACTAAAAGCAATTTTTAAATAAATTTTACGTTCCATGTCATCCTTTTAACGGGTTTTAACCCGAATAACCGTTAAAAGCAGGACGTGGAACGCAAATTTTATTTTAAAAGTGACTTTTGTGTGGAAAAGGGTCTTAATATAAAAAATGTGTTAAGTAAACGCGTAATATTCTAGAAAACAATTGCAATATTTTCTACATAATATAGGAAAAAAAAGGATGGCCGTCACGGGACGCCCGGCAGATTTGAAACAGCTATGTTATTAGGTTTCATAATGAATAAAAATCTATAACTAAAGATTTTTAGTTATAGATTTGGGTTTCAATCGGTAGATTGTATTCCGTGAGGCAAACGTTGTGGACACATATTAAACGTTTCACTGGAGCCTGCACTTTGATCGTCATTGACTTTTTGTTTCTTTTTGGTCACTTGATAGTCATTGTCACTCATATTTTGATTTTATTATAACTGATTCGAAATCTTTAAACGCTTTAAAAATAATTATATTGTAAACAACAATACGACGCTTGTATACAAATGGTATAAGTGTCAATTATATTATAGTCGAATATAAACATAGGAACGCAGCTCACATAGAGAAGTATCAAAGTGTATAGTATACGCGCGCGCGCAAACAAAGGAGTCGAGAGCGGCCGCGTAGTAAGGGGCATGACGGCATGAGTCATCTGTCACGGCATTCAAGTTGATTTTACTTCCAAGGCGCGCCAATAGATGTTTCACATCAAAAGCGAGAGTGAGGAGATAATCGCCAAAAGGGCGATTAAAAAATAAAGGAAGATAGATAACAAAAGCTATTCTCGGACTTGAAACATATTGAACGACAGCTCATTGACAGCAGTTACTGATGAACCCTCACGTTTGCCAAAACAGCATCGGAAAACAAGAATCGTAACTTCACCGTGTACGCGCCCGGGACAGCTTTGGGGAATGTCAGTTTGCGCGGGAACTCACCTTTCCGACGTTTCGTCCCAAATGTCCAGGAGCTCGGGTCCCGATCGTCTAGTGGCACTGTTGTGCTCTGTATTTCCACTCCCGCTATTACACATTTTACGAAAACGGAGTTAATCCTGCACCGGTTCGCGTCTTCCGTTTTATGTTCATTCGCCCGCGCTTGAGCGATGTACATCCGTGAGCTGGCAAGCAAATCTGTATGACGTCTCGCGCAGATCCTGCTTTCCCCGCGTCTGTCACTTGTCTTTTGTCTATGGAAAAGATATACATTTTCATATCTGGCTCAATTTTTGGATCATTAGGTACCACACCGAGATCGTGTTCGCCCGCACCTCGCCGCAACAGAAACTGATCATCGTGGAGGGCTGCCAGCGACTCGGTGCGATTGTGGCCGTGACCGGCGACGGCGTCAACGACTCGCCGGCTCTGAAGAAGGCGGACATCGGCGTCGCTATGGGTATTGCAGGATCCGACGTATCTAAACAGGCAAGTTCTTATTATTATTTTTTTTTGATTTGCGATTATAAATAATAATAAATACGTTGGTTTTATTTCATATTTTCGTTGTTTTTTAATGAATTAATTTTTCAACACATTATGTATAGCAAATCTTCACATAGTATAGAACATCAAACATAGTATATAAAAATAAAGTCGTTGATTTGTTCCATAATTTATATAGAAAAAAAAAATATTTTTTTTCAATACTAATTATGGAAAAATATATATTATATATAATAATGAATTATAAATAAAAAAATACAAAATAATAAGTTCCAAGAGGGAAAAAGCCACACGGAGGGAACATAACGCTTTTTCGTTATGTTACGATTTCTAGCAGTCCGTCTACTGCAAACTGCGTTAAGGAACCTCGTTTTAAAAATAATGCAGTATTACGTTCTCACATATATTGCTCGTCTATTTTTTAATATACATATCTCTACACATTCGCGTATATTGTGCGTATTCGCGTTCACGTAACTAGTATCGCTTTACAGGCAGCCGATATGATTCTGCTGGACGACAACTTCGCTTCGATCGTGACCGGCGTGGAAGAAGGTCGGCTGATTTTCGACAACTTGAAAAAATCCATCGCCTACACCCTCACATCGAATATTCCAGAAATTTCGCCGTTTTTGGCTTTCATACTTTGCGATATCCCATTGCCACTCGGTACGGTTACCATCCTCTGTATCGACTTGGGAACTGACATGGTAAGTTCGTAATAATTTACATGAACGTTTTTTTTTACATGTACATGTGTTTTTACAAAAGAGTCTGATCAATAATTACAATTACTTAGACATTAAATAAAGAAAGAAAATCTCGCCAGATCTATGTATATTGTGTTATTATTCAGTTTATTTAAAAAAATATAACAGGATTCGAGTATTTGAGTTACTCGTACTTGCAATTTCTAATTTGAATAAAATTATTTTATTCATGAACTTATTTTCTGGATTAATTTAATACTAGTAAAATTTAACATCTTAAAATATATATATAGGTCTTGAGTCCTAAAAATCTGCATTATCTTTGTACACATATATAGAATATATTATTTATGTAGCCAACTGATATGAATAAAATGATCTAGATTATTGCATAAAAAAAAAAATAACAGACATTTGTTAACATGAATGTTAAAGAAGGATTTCAAGTTGACGTGTCAATTAGCTAACATATTTGCAGCATGGAAACGAATGAGGAAAGCGACACAATGGTATTACTTTAGTTAAATATTAATAAGTGTATGACACTAGGTGCCGGCAATCGCTCTGGCGTACGAAGCGGCGGAGTCGGACATTATGAAACGTCCGCCTAGGAATCCGTTTTGCGACAAACTAGTCAACGAGAGGTCTATACATGGTTTATCGAATGTGCCCAGAGCTCTAACGCATAGAAGAGAAAGCTAATTTAAACAAATAACATCTGTTGAGTGTTGTATAGATATTGTGCCGATATATCTCATTACTCTAGATGTTTACCGTTGTATCACTGTCTGTGTCGACGCGCGTCATCGGCTGCTAACTGCTATCCGCCCACTCTTAATAATTTCGTTTTGTGATCTTAGTGTCAGCTAAGTAGCAGTTATCATTCGAACGCTAGACTTAACATGTATTGATACGTGTGAGAGTGGACTCGTGCATGATTCTAATACGACAACAGAGGTTTTTCTGACCGGAGCTGACCCACTAAAATATGGACATATCAATCCAGTTTTGTTTGGACCTGAAAAATGCTCAACATTCGAGTAACGGTAGAGAGGAATCGAAGAGGCATGACGAACTAACGGTTGAGTCATATCACTCTAGTTATTTAGCAAATCAGCATAACAGCTAATGTTCACTAACACAACACACCAATGAGTCATGGTCATCACCATTCCCATGTCATGTCATCTCAATTATAAAACATCGCCAATCTTCAAAGGGAGGTATCCTTTGCAGTCTCACATGAACCACATTCCATAGCCATGGAAAATGTATACAACATTTTATAAATAGTCAATCGTCCATCCCTCCAGTGACAGCAGCCGTCATATCATCAATTTTTCTTTATGTTATCGAGTTCTTTTTTGTTATGATATTTATAAGAGTTTTTAACTTTTGCAATCGGATACCGACGTAAAATACTTAATTTTCATTTGTCTAGATTTTCTGAAAAAAATTTTGTGTATGTGAAATGAAAGGTGATCCGTTTGCAAAGGTAGTGTTATACATATGTATATGTGTTGGATGTTGTACACGTGCGGTACTTGTGCACCTCGCTTGGCGCGCCTGCGCAGGCAGGGCGCGCGGCGGTGCGCGGGGCGTGCGGTGCGCTCCGCTCACCGCGCCAGTATTTGCGTAGGTTCCCGCCATATCCCTGGCTTACGAGGAGGCCGAATCTGACATTATGAAGCGACAGCCGCGTAACCCTTTCACTGATAAACTAGTTAACGAGAGGTAAAAACAACAACAGTAACTAATCAATATTTGACACTTTCTCAATGATTATATCTATCCGCTATGTGCTTGCTTTTCTACGTGTACGTGTAGACCGACGAGTGGGGGCGCGGTCGCCCGCTCTCGCGCGACCGCGGCCTCTCCGTACTCGTCTCCTAACCGTTTACGTAACAAAATTGTGCCTTGCATTTTTGTCTAGTTCATTGTACTTACTTACCTTTTCTATGTTACTAACGAGAACCCTCATGCTTGGTCGGTCACGGTGGAGCAACGTAACCGTTTAAAGCTTTCTGTTTGTCGGAAAACGGAAATACGTTGGTCCGTCGTCAGTCGACGATATCTGTCTGTGGAGTGTGTGTGGTTGTGGTGGCCGGTGCCAAGGTAAGTGTTGGATGTCGTGCCGTGATCATGTGTCGCGCATGCCCTCTGTAAACACTAAACATCAGTCATTACGATCTTCATCTTATATCGTACTTAGTTCCGATGTATTCATTTCTCTATTCCCCGTATATATCATGACCTTTTCATGCACACCATGTAGCATACACTTCATTTATTTGACATAACAAAATGTCGCTTTCATCCACTTTAAAACTCACAATACACATACAACATGTCGTTACTGAAATCTCCTCTTTTGAATACCGCGTGTGCGACGGTTAATTCTAAACATAGATCAGGCATATATGTACTCGGTAGTAATATTCACGTAGGCTGTACCGTTTATTATATTTTTGTCAATTACATATAACATGCATAGTTTAATTACTATCTTACGGACATTAGTAAAGTCATAATAATTTTTATGTGTATATTATTTGTATTTTTGTAAGCTATATTTTCCAATATTATACATTATTATATGTAATATATCCTTACAAGTAGTGATTATAAACGTATGCCAGGTCTGATACTGTTATAGGTGTGTAATTGTGTCGTTGTTGTTGTTTTGTTTTTCGTATGCGATCGACATTTGAACGTATGATGGTTGTGAGTCGGGGTTTTACATATAGTTGTTACCTAGCGGGAGTACAGTGGCCCTTACTGCTTGCTGTTACCCAAGGTGCCCGCTATATCGTTGGCGTACGAGGCGCCCGAGTCCGATATCATGAAGCGGCAGCCGCGGGACCCCTACCGCGACAACCTCGTCAACAGAAGGTTGGAGCGAGCGCGCCGACATGCGGCTCCGACACACTTTCATAGTTTTATCTAATATATGGATGTCCGTGCAGCGACCGTTACCCACTGTTCCATCAGTTGCATATTTAGAATGACATGGAAACTGTTTTACTGCAATCTTCCAAATATCCTCTTGGTTATGTGGAAACGTGCTATATCGGTTTTTTTTTTTCAAATTAAAAAAATATGGAATGCATCGTTTAGGTCAGAATTATTAAATTTGTATTTGACTGGAATAGTATTTATTGTTTGTGTATATCTATTTTCTTTGGAATATCGACGTACAAATTGTTGAAAGTTATTTCGTTTTTTAATTGTTACTTTTGAATATAATATACAAAATTTAGACTGCCTAAATTTTATTATTGTTACCAGTTAAACTAAGAACTCAAAGATAGTTGTATCAAAGGTTAAATCCTATTATTATTTAATAAAATGTTTGCAAACACTAAATTGTTTTCGTGTCTGTATTTGGGATTAAACTAATTAAATTCATTCTTTTTTAAACAATGCATTCTTTAATAAATTGCGTTTTTAATGGTTCAAAAAAACAATTTTGAGAAAAAGAAAATGTTATATTCGTCATACAGCTTAATTTTTTTATAATGGAACAGTGGGATAAATTGTGATTGAAACAGTACCTTTGCAATTAATGATGTGGAAGAGTGATCATGTACCTTTATTACTATTTGGCCGAAGTAGGAGTTATGGAAAATCTACTCAATATGTTTCAAACCTGCCTGGGAATGCAAAGGGGTCCCGTTACGAAGGTTATCAGTTTTATTGAACATCAGAGTTAAATGCAAAAAAAAAACAGTCTACGCCTCAGATGACACTATTATTTGACATCTTTTAGAGAATTGTTAATTTTCTAATGATTTCCTAACTCTTAGATGTTTTTTTTATATACATAACTAGAATCGAAATAGTTTAACTTCTCTATTCCTTTCTATAGCTTTTCACTCTTCCATATTTGAAATTAGTGGTTAACGGAAAGACAATAATTGCAGAGACGGCTTTAACCCGGAGTGTGCACGACTAGAAATTAGAGGGATTTATTTCTTAGTGATTTGCTGAACGACAATGTGATTTTTTTTTACATTAGTTGTTTGTTTACGTGTCGGTATTGTGTACGTAGATGATTCAATAGATAGTTTAGTTATTACCTAGATGTGGTTATGCGATCATCATCACACTATCTATATTTATTGCCCTTAGGAAACGATATATAGGTGTCATTGAGCGGCTAGCGGCGTCCATGATGAAGTTCATTTTGGTCTTGTTCGATTTTTTTTTTTCATTATTTCACAAAGGCTGAGTTAACCGTCACCGAGCACGGGCAGAAACACAATAATATGCTATTCATGGCTTCATTCACACGAACACACAGCCACGCTTGTATTTGTTAATATCTATTTTTTTTTAAACTAACATATGTGAGTATATACTTATTGGCTAAACGTTTATTTGCCGTCTTCTTTATAACAGTTTGGCTTGTATGGCTGTTGAATTTCATTGATTTTCTTGTGGTATACGACCTCGTGCATGATTATTCTTTAGCATGCGAAGTTTCTCTGCTTTCCGACTAACTTATTACAGAAAAAAAAAAAAACTCAGTACGAAATAATTATAACATTAATCTTTTATTGCATAAACTATTACAATTGAAATGTTGGTATTGTAATTTCTATTACAGATATGCCAAGTAATTATTTCGTTACTGGAATTCATATTTAAGACGTGAAGTATTAGATTGAAAATAGTACAATATCTAATTCGATGATAAAATAGCAGTCTGATTGCATTAACTGACTTGTTGCAATGGTAATTCCAAAGTATTAGAAAATTTTGCATTTTTCAAAAAAAAAAAAACAACCATTCATTAAGACACAACTGATTCATGTGCACGTCGGCAGGCTGATATCGATGGCTTACGGCCAGATCGGTATGATTCAAGCTGCGGCAGGTTTCTTCGTTTACTTCGTGATAATGGCTGAGAATGGTTTCCTGCCTATGAAGCTGTTCGGCATCAGAAAGCAATGGGACTCCAAGGCTATAAACGACCTCACCGACTCCTATGGACAGGAATGGGTTAGTGATTTTTTTATGAGTGAGATAAATGAACCATGAATGCCATGGATCCATCATTTGTGGATATTCAATCAGTATAGTTTAGTTTGCT
This sequence comes from Eumeta japonica, assembly GCA_005406025.1. Lineage (NCBI taxonomy): Eukaryota > Metazoa > Arthropoda > Insecta > Lepidoptera > Psychidae > Eumeta > Eumeta japonica. Next base: position 298,932 of record BGZK01000312.1, on the reverse strand, counting down.
CTATATTCAATTTTTTTTTAAATACATAATGATTGTCAGCAAATAATTTCTTTAATAGTACCAAATATCAAGTCAATCGCAGAGTTATTTAGAAAAAAATTTCTGACATACATAAAGAGGTTCTTTCGACCATTTAATAAGACTGGTTCTAATCTAGAATTAGTTGTATTATGAAAATCAAATCGAAAAAGCTAACAACTCCTATCATAGGTCAATGACTATAGTATTGGAAAATTATTTCATGAATGTAATTCTCATCTGAGTGTTAAATTCAAAAGTTCTTCGATGCCGCAAACATCAATATATAAAACAATATGAAAGGTCGAATGCAGTATCGAAAGATATATACGAAAATATATATGAATTATAATATAAAGATAGTGGATACCTGTATCCGCCCAGTAATAGGCTTTTCGTGAATTTTTGCGGTTCTTCCGTATTTAGAGTTCGATATTAAAAGAAAAATAAAACTGTGGAGAATGTACAGGTTTAGTACTAAATTGATTATTTAAATTTGGCGATCTTCTGACAGCGAAACTACAGATAATTTTAATAACCAGATTTAATAACACATGATTTATAAATGCCTTCAATTGTTACACGCCCAATAAGTTATTTCGGTAGAATATAATTTTGTTTTAAATCTCGTATTGTAACTATTCCATAAAAAAATCTTGACGTTTTCTTTCTAGCAACATATGATGATTAATTTTACAATATACATGGTTAAATACCGAACTTCTACAAACAACAAAGCAAATACTTATATAATAGTGAAGATCTTTAATTTGCAAAAAAAATCCTGATATTACTATGCAGAATCGGGATTTTTTTTCTTCTAGATTAAAAGTTAAATAAATTGTAAACTTGTAATAAATTACAAATCAATTAGAAAATAAATCAATACGTGATAGATTAATAAACTGCAGTATCAATAAAAGAAAATGTCAAAGTTCACCTGGTGACGTGTCAGACACATTAATGTTATTCGGCCGATACACAAACGGCGTAACGATGAGACGTGTGTCTGTGCGTGTAGACTTACCGCGACCGCAAAGCTCTGGAGTTCACTTGCCACACGGCGTTCTTCGTGTCCATCGTGGTGGTGCAGTGGGCCGACCTGATCATCTGCAAGACTCGCCGCAACTCGATCGTGCACCAGGGCATGCGCAACTGGGCCCTCAACTTCGGCATCGTGTTCGAGACCGCGCTCGCCGCCTTCCTCTCGTACACGCCCGGCATGGACAAGGGCCTGCGGATGTACCCGCTCCAGTGAGTCATCGGCCGTCACCGCGCCCCGCGAGGCGGTCCGTAATACGACCGGACCAATCGGGGGTCGTACGTCGACTGTGAAATTCAGAGGATATTCTATATTGTATTTTGTACTATTGTTTATATCGAACATATTCGATAACATGAATATGTCGAGCATATTTAATTAGTGAAAAATTATTAGGCCTTTCATATATTACTAAAAGGGGGACCCGAATTTTCAAAAAAAAAACGCCTCACATAATTAATAGTCGACCTCCGAAACATCTGTTTTCTTACATTATTTTTTAATATAAAAAACGTATAGAAAAATTGAGCTTTCATTTTTAAATGTAGCTGTGTAATATATTGTTACAGTTAAACCATTAACATCCTTATATGAAATATATTTAGTAGTAATGCCTGAAAATAAACATGTAATTGCTTGCAAAACATAAAGGAATATTGATAATGTTGCATAGTTAATGCCAGATTGTAATAGAGAATAGCATATATTCTATAATATTATTTCAGATTGGAGAGATTGAACCTTGGGTTATTAGGTTGCTCCTCTATGCGTGGGGACTACGAAAGGCGCTTGTTAACATTTTGATACCAACATTAGGGCCGACGGCTTAGCGTGCCCTTCGAAGCGTGGTGCGAGCAGATTAAGTTGCATTAAAAACTCATTAATCGATTCGTCTGTCGTCTGGTTCGAAATCAACGCGCTGAATAATTGACAATTACTGCTTCTTTTTTAAATCTATATAAAATTTACACATTCAAATATATGATATTACTTTTTAAACACTCAATTCTTATGAGTTTAATGAGAGCGGACGCCGTTCACCTGTGCAGGTTCGTGTGGTGGCTGCCGGCCATTCCGTTCATGCTATCGATCTTCATCTACGACGAAATTCGGCGCTTCTACCTGCGCCGCAACCCCGGCGGTTGGCTGGAGCAGGAGACCTACTACTAAGAGGCCGCGCGCCCGCGCCGCCGGCCGCTCTCGCCCGTCTCTGTGTATTCAGTTCTGTCGCTGTCGTGTAGGCTTCCCGCAGCTCGCCCGCGGCCCCGACGCCGCCCGCCCGCCGGCGCGCGGCGTCCCGGCCGCGGCGGCACACTATCCATATTTAATAAAACTATATATGTATATATGCACAGAGCAGAATGAATTTTGTGATTTGTGATTATAAAACCTACACACGATATTATTAATTTTAGAACGTGGATCACTTTATTTTTATATCGACGCTGGAATTCTTTGTATGTTTTACGCTTGCCGTGTGTTCGTTATTCATATGTGAGAAGTGGATCTGAACCGATAGGAATCTCATGAGTTTAGTTGTGTCGTTAGGTAGGTGCTCGTTGGCCGGCGAGTGCGCCCGCCGCGCCGCGCCCGCGCCTGCCCACCGCCCGCCGCCTGCAGCTCCTCAATTTACTATCGATATTGCATCATTCTAGCGATTACAATATGAATCGTGTCGGAGATATCGTTTTTCACATACTTACTAAGTAACGAATGGTCGTGTAGCAGTAGTGCCCGCCGCTCGCCGCCCCGCGAGCTCGGCGGCCAACGAAACGCATTTGTTGTACTCTACGAGTTAAGAGCCATTATTATTATAATTTAAGTGATTAGATTAAGTTGAATTTTGAGTGGATAAAGCTTAGTTACGATCTGATCGGATGCGTGGCGTATGAGAGTCGATGTGGAGTGCCTGAGTTAGTGTACTACCGCTTATTGTTAGGTAGGTAGTTGAATTTTGAAACCATATTTCAAATCGTGCGACTATAAGTAGATAAAGGAAAACATTCACCGACGCGAGCGCTTGTCCCGCCGCCAGCGGCCGGCCCGCGCCCCGAGCGGAGCGACCTTGCGAAGTCGGGGCCGTCAGCGATCTGATCGCGCGAGTGCTTTTATTTGGGAACAATCGGGACGAAAAGGGGTCGTCGCTGCGGAGCGGGGGGCGGGGCGCACCGCTGCCGGCCGGTACACACTGTTCATATAGCACTGCCGATGAATACTGTTCATTTATACGTTTGTTGCATCAGTTTTATGAGTCGTTACATTTTTCGAGCTCCGTATAGACGCGTCCCTAAGATGGTACGATGATCCAGGCAAGGTCTGGCGGTGTTCCGGGTTCATCCCGAGGTGGGTGCGCGGGCTTGGCATGGGCGGCGGAGTCGCCCAGCCCACGCATGCTCACGACCGCCAACAATAATTAAGATCCGCGAAGGTTCGGACGGCCGCCGTCTGCGCTAGCCCCCGCGCACCCGCCCCTGCCATTGCCAAGGCTTAGAACGGATCCTTGAAGGTCCGAAGGGTAGCTCATTTTTCAGAACGCGCTCGAGTTTTTTTTTTGTTGAACTAAACTTTTTAGCGAATCTCGTCAAAATTACTAAATAGGCTGCTCATGGTAATCGTATAAGATTTGATTTCTTAATTAAAAGATAATAACAAAACGTAGGGATGCGTAATTAGAGATTTTTAAAATTATACAGTTACTATAGTGTCATCTTGTGTTAGCGCGCCGCCGGGCCGAGCGCAGCCGGCTGCTCGAGCGGCGCTCGGCCTCGGATGGAGCGGTTTGTTTGCAATTTTTTCCAGTAACGAATACATATTACATTATAATAATGGTTACAAAAGTAAAATATAACATTATAGTATCTAATAAAGTCTAAATTATATGAAATGTTTATAGACTAAAATGTTTGTTTCGTTTAGACGAGAATAACTGTGCTTGTAATGAGGAACGTACATCTATCTCACTGACAATAGTCGTCGACGAATCAGATGTGATTTAACTATTGATCTGTAACTGTAATTGTTTGTCTAATTATTTTACGTACACCGTAGGACTAACTTTGTTTGCGTTCGACAGTTCTTTACACGTTTCAGTTTATTTATAAGCTATTTTATTAGTATTACTCTGTTGGCTAGGAGCGCTGTAAAAATGTAAGTGTTATTAATAAAAACATTTTCAAAATATTAGGTACATGTGGTTTCATTTCTGATGACCGGAGTCCCTGATCCTTGAATCTATATTATGTTTACCGTTAAATTGCGCTCAAACGCCTAGAAAAATTTTGATGAAATTTGGTATCGTAGATTATGACCTGGAATAGGATAAAGCATATTAAAAATGTATAAATATCAGAATAATTGTAATTGACACCGCGAACAAATTTAACACGAATTGAATAATAGCTTCTAAATTTTAATTTAGATTCAACGGGCAGGTAAAGGTTACTTTAAAAGTATATTTATGCGTTTAAAACATCAATATCGATTAATAACGTCATATCTGGCAATATGAGTTTGTTTGGAATTGAGCCGCGGGCGGAAGCAGCATTAGAATCTAAAGTGGAAACAGAATGGGGGTCTGTATCGAGGCCGGATCGTCATAGAGGGCGGAATCGGAATCAGAATCGTGGTTGCTAGGATCCATCGATATTTAGATGGAGCTATCCGTTACACACCCAAGAGGCTGGAGCTGAAGCCGAAAGTCAGTTTTTTGAAAATATTTTCGATGAAGCACAAACTATGTTTCATCACAATAAAATTTAGATGCATCAATTGACAAATCTGTTGACTAATTTAATCATCTACCAGAATAATTGAAATAAACTTGAGATACAAACACTCACTGAAAAAAATAATTTAGCTCAATTGTTTAGCTAGCCCAATTTTACACAAATTTTCTTTATTTTTTGTAAAACTTTATTTACTTTTAAACAAACTGGTTTATTTACTAACAGTAAAAGCTCGGTAACAAAACTTGATTAGCTGCACTAGCTAAACTTTTTGTTGAATAGGAACGTAACTGTTTAGCTCTGTTACCTTAATACTTTTTAGCTAAATATTATGAATCTTTTAAACAAACTTTTATTTTATTAGCTATACCTTGTAAAAGGGATTAGCTATTTTGTAGCAAATTGTTTTTTAATAATTATACCTAAGCGGTTTTAAAATTCCATATGGAATTGAGTTAGAATGCAAGTTCAAATTCTAAGGAGTATTATGTTGTTAAAAGCGACTGATTTCGAGTATGTATTTTCATGAACATTATATTTGTTTTTCATCACATGTACTCGTATACAATTCAATATTAACTGCTGGATATGGCTTCTTCTGAATCGAAAGCTCTAACGTTATTAAAATGAAAAGAAAAGCGATATGCTACTACACTCCTTTGATAACGATCTATTCAAAGATCTATATTATTATATATTTCCAAAGAAATAATTTGTCTGCTTTTAAGTAATTTCTATTTGTTTGTAATTTTTAATATTCAATATTATTATTTTCTTTTAAATCAATTGGTGTCATCTATCATCAAACACAGTTTTTTTAAATTAACAAGTACTAAATTGATTTGCTTAAAAGTTAACACATTCCACCTAATGAAAATAATCTTGCTTGAAAATATGCCAACTTTTGCCCACATTTATCTCATCAATGACATGATTTGTTTATTCATAAGCATAGTTTGTTAAGAAGTTAACAAACACTGTGTTTGTTTGCCTAAAAGTTCGTATACTCCAGCCAATACAGCTCGACTTATTTAAAATATACAAACTTGTCAATGTTTGTCTATTTTGAATCAGTTGGTTTGCCTATTTATAAAGATAGTTAATTTGTATATTAACTAATTCTTTACTAGTTCGTCTAAACAAAACGAAACTTTGCTTAAAGTATTCGTTTTAGTGAAACTAATAGCTAATGCAGCCAAATTTCCTTTAAAGTACGTAGTTTTTATAAGAACTTACAAGTTAGTTAGCGTACTTTTAGCAAACTTCAGCATAATGTAAAATAAGTTGTAATAAAATTTACCAGTTTGTCCCGATATTTTGTAGTTAACTGACGTGTGAATGAATGGTGGTTTACTTGTATTGAATTTAATAGTTTTCTATTTACTTTTACACCATATAATAAATCCTAAATGTTTTATAAACATTCCGTTGTACCAGTGCACAATCAGTTTGCTCGCAGTTTCATTTCAATCGAAACCGCTATTTTTCATTGAATTTTAAGTCTGTTCAAATTTTCTCTTAACCTGTGGTCATAATTATAAATCTGTGTTTTATCTAATAGACTGTTTAAAGTCGTGGTATCTCACCGAATTTATTAAATGTAATCTGTGATGGGGTACTGTTCAATTTTAGATAAGTTTTTGGTAAGTTTGTTAGTCAATTCTCTGGGAAAATATAAATATTAGGCGCAAACTGGCCAGTGATCAACAATTATTATTGATTATCTATAAAAACCTACAAGAATAAATAACAATCTATGGACGGGAAAACACTTGAAGATTATCTCTGTTCGTGGGGTCTGGCCATGTACGTGGAAAAATTTAAAGGTAGGTGTTCTATTTATATTAGATTATTATGCGTTTTACAATTTTCATGATCGTCACTAGAATTACCTTTTTACCGTTACTAAGCTTTTAAAATTTAATTATCAATAATTTCATAACTAATACTTTACAGTTTCGCTTTAGTTTCTGGAATATAAGTGAGTACAATACAACTCTTGATAGGTACTATAATATATACTTTTTCATAAAACAGTTAAATATATATATACTGGTTTAGGAATTTATATTACAAGTTTATAACAATTAAAACTACAAAGTACAGATAAGAACTTAAATCATAAGTATGTTTGTTTCACTCTTTAAAATACTTATCCATTTTAATTTATGATAATCGTCTAGGTATATGATCTGAGGTTTTAGATTTATTCATATAAACAGCAAAATTATATTTTAAAAGAAATGGATTTCAATCAAATATCCTAGGAACTAAACTCCTTTAATTAAATTATTGTTCAATTCAAAAAGGGATATACTTGATATGTTTCAGAACAAAAATTAAAGATATTAACATGTTACAGCTGCTGTCTCAAGAAGATATTAAAGAATTGATACCTATATTAGGACATCGTGTTAAATTAATTGCAGGAATCAAGCAATTAAAACAAATTATTGATAAGGCATTTCCAACAGAAGAACAAGAGGTAAATACAAACACTAATAATGTCCACACATTGTACATACTTTTATGGTCTTAAACTATTAATAAATTCTGTGCTTTGGGAACTAAGGCAATGACAACAAAAGTAACTTCCATGTTCTGAAATGTTCATGTTGAAAAATTTGCTTCTAACCGGGATTCTCATTATTTATTGTCATTTTTAAGTTGTGCCTACTGCTTTTACGTTTACTTAATTTTTGAATTTACCTAATGTGCAAAATGAATTCTTGTGCTGTCTAAAGTTGCTGCTTGAAATGCCTGTATTTTTAGAAAATGAACATTTAATTTGTTTTTCAGCAGAATGTACTCAACATAGGAGATGTTATAAGCACATCAACAAATGATATTTCATTATCTTCAATTTTGAACACTCATGAATATTGTATAATACTATCTGATGTTCCTGCCAAAGAACCACATACATCTGTACGTTTGTATATTTATACCACTCATAGAAGAATTCAACTTTTTATGGACAGAAGGTATAGATATAATTACTTCCTCATTCAAAGGGAAATTATTCTTTAAACTTGCTCTTATTATAGGAGATAACCTTGGTATTCATACAATTACTGGTTTTAATGAAGCTTTTTCATCCAATTTTCCTTGTCGTGTATGTAATGTATCAAAAGAAATATTAAAAAGACATTGTTATGAAAATAAAGAAATACTTCGTAATTCTGAAATATAGGAATCACAATTAGCTATGAACAATTCTTCACTAACAGGTATAAAAGAAAAATGTGTGTGGTTGTCTGTTGCAACTTTTAATTTATTTAACCAGTTCGGTGTAGATATAATGCATGATATACAGGAAAGAGTTGCTAATTATGTTTTTTTTTTCTATTAAGTAAATATATAAATGATTTAAATTTTTTACAATTGAAATTTTAAACCACAAAATAGTCAGCTTTGATTATGGGCCAGACTGTGACAAAAAACCTTGCATACTGAGTATGGACCATATTCTTAAAGGCAAAATAAAATTATCCGCTGCAGAAATGTTAACATTTATATGTTATTTTGGTCTTTTAGTTGGTGAATACATTCTATATGGCGAACCAAACTGGGATCTTTATATTGCCTTAAGAAAAATCCTTGAGTTGGTAATGTCTCGAAAAGTAAATGAAAGTCTGTGTAAACTTTTGGAAGTTTTGATAAATGAACTAAACGAATTGTACTTGTCACTATCTAATCAACATCTCAAGCCGAAATTTCATTTTCTCGTACATTACCCTTCAATGATCATGAACTTTGGCCCAGTTGTTAATTTTGGTCTATGCGATATGAAGCAAAACATAGATTGTCCAAAATTTCAGCCCCATCTTCATTTAATAGACGTAACCTGACACTGTCATTGGCAACTAAGCATCAATTGCAGCTTAATGAAATTTTTAAACGGTCACTTAAATCAGACGTGTACTACTGCTGCTGAAAACATGTAACAAAAGAAACATTTGAGAAAATTGTGAGTGCTTTAAGTCTCACATCAACAGAAACTATAAGTCATATTGCATGGGTTAAATATAAGGGTATCAAATATAAACCTGGAATGATAATTGTACAAGATATAGGAGAAACAGGAGAAGTTTATTTTATGGTTATCAAAATGTGTTTTGGTAAAACATGATAATGTCATTTTGAATGTAAACCTATGTCCACTATTGAATTTGATGACCATGTTCATTGTCTTCAAGTTACTCTGAACCCAAAGGAGGAAAATATATATGTTGATGTAAATGCATTAATATCTAGTGTACCATATCATATGAATATTATTTCAAATGGAAACAGATATGTTACGTTAAGATGTTACTTCTAAGAAAAGAGTATGATGTTATCTCTGTTTGAATGTACATGTATAATTTAAAAATAATATGTAAGTAAACTTTTAAGTAAAACCACTACTTCAGTCATATGTGACTTCTTTAATATTTGTATTTTTTTATAATAGCAATCAGATAGCAGTAATTTTAATTTCATGGAAATTGTATAAAAATGTTTATCACCATTTTGTAGTCACGTAGAAGCTCTATAATTTTGTAAAATTATCGTTTTGTATAGCATATCAGTAGATTTTAAGACATTGTTGAAAATAAATATTAATGGGTTGATCACTTACTTTCTGGTTTTATTTTAATAGCAATTTATACTGGTTTCAGTCAGCTGTTTTGTGACCTAAAACAATCAATTGTTTGTCTGGAGTTATGATCCACTGTATAAAGCTGAAAGAGCTACTTTATTTATATGTTGAGTTATTTTACCATATCTAATCATGTGGGTAGTTACAGTTAAGTTATAAAAAATCAGATAAGATATATTTCACTTATAATTCCTTAATTGATGGGACATTGTTGAGTTCACCTTAAAAATATTTCTAATATTTTATTTTTCATGTTACATATAATATTATCAAAATAAATTATAATAGGAATTTTTTAGGGGCCTATAGTTAATTGTCCAGTTTTTATTTAACTGTTTTAAGCAAAATATAATGAATAGTTTATTTGCAGTTATGGTCCTATTCCAAGCTGAGCAATTCCGTTTATATATATTTTGAGCTATTTTGTAAGATAGTCATAGCCAGTCACAACTATGTTACGAAAAAGTAAAAAAAACCATAGAAATTTGAGTCAAATACTTTTCTTTGACTTTTTCTTAATAGTTGTGACTGTCTATGACTATCTTACAAAATAGCTCAAAATATACATAAACTGAATTGCTCAGCTTGAAATAGGACCATAATTGCAAATAAACTATTGATTGTATTTAGCTTAAAACAGTTAAGTAATAAACTAGACAAAGTTAATAGCAACTGTAGACAAACCTCTGGTTCACTTTACCAAACGGTTAAGCTAACAATAGATAAGCTACTTGGTAACTGGAACACAGCATTTGCTTATATTCTGCAAAAAAGTTTGGTAAAAACTAGACAAAAAAAATAGTACTTGTAGACAAACCTTTATTTCAGCTTTAATAAATGGTTAAGTTATCAATAGACAAACTAATTGATCACTATAGCGCAACGTTTGGTTGTGTTCTGCAAAACAATTTGGCAAAAAACAAACAATGTAATTAGTATCTATAGGCAAACCTTAGGTTCCACTTTGCTAAGCTGTTAAGCTAATAATAGATAAATTAAATGGTAACTGGAGCACAGCGTTTGCTTATATTATGCAAAACAGTTTGGTAGGAAAGAGACAAAATAATTAGTTCCATTAAACAAACCTGTGTCTTCACTTTGTTAAATGGTTAAGCTAATTATAAACTAACTAATGGTAGCTGCAGAGTTACGTTTGCTTGTAGTCTATACAAGAGTTAGGCAAATAATAAACAAAGTAATCAGTGGCTGTAGACACATTTTCGGCACTATTTTACTAAATGCTTCCTTAAAAATAAGCACAAAGTTTATCTGATCACACGTGAGCTGTGCAGCTATATTGGATATAATTTGGTTATTGTCAGTCAAATTATAACTAATAATAAGCGAAGCGACTTTTGAAGTAAATAAATATAATTTGGCAATATAAAAGCAAACTTTTTTTACTAAACCTGTTTTGCAATTAATAACAAAGCAGTTGGTGAGTCACAATTTTTAAGCTATTCCTAGCTAGAATTTAGCTATGGCGCATCAAACTTTTTTCTCAGTGTAGATGTGAAAACGTAGCATACAAATTTTTAAGAGAATACATTTGATTCGTCTAGGCAAGCAACGTGTTCGCTTCTCTTCTATTGATAAGTATAACCGACCTAGAAGACAACTAACTATAAAAAAAATGTAGCTCACAATGGCTTAAAAGTGATTATTTCAGATATCACGAATTCATAATATTTAAATGAACGTTTGAAAAAACACTTTCGAAAAAACAGGTAAATGTGATGTACTTTTGTTTTTTTTTTCTGTACAGAATTTGTTTACATAAAATTTTATCTCAAAAAATACCATTTAAAAAAAATATAAAACTGTCAAACATACTCCAGTTTCTGGCTAAAGGTTGCACGAATACCGGCTGGCTCTACACTCCCGTCACTTCTAATCCAAGCTAGAACCTACACTCCCCCCGATATTTACGCTCCCTTCAGTGTATCGGGACTTGTCCCTTTCAGTCATTGCGACTGGCTGAAGGTTGAGCGACGATGATGATGATGATGATGAATATAAAACTGTCAAACATACTTTATATGTTGGCTAATGAACAAATGAGTCGAGGTTTACGATGCTTTAGTAATTTCTTTTCTCATTCTCAGTGAATTACCAATTGGGAATATAATCTACAATCCTGTCTTATCTTGTACGGTGATTCTTCGTTTTCTTTCATCTCGCATGCTATTTCTCAATGAATATTTTAAATCTTCTATTAAATTTCAGTTTAAATCTACTTTTAAACATTTAAAAAATATATTTTTCAAAATATAATCAAACTTCAAATTTTGTGTTTTTATTATTTACGTGGGCAATCGTCATCTATTTGTCCATTTAAAAAGCCTTTCTAGTGTTTTCAGATACGTTTCAAAGTTGTCAGCTCGTGTTAGCTACGGTAAGAATCTTTAGACGTATAATAGGTATTTACTTTACTTGTAATTGAACGTGTGACCTAAAATTTTAAACAAATTTGTTATGAAGGCTAAGATAGGACACACAAACAACTAAGAAACTTGTAACTTTCACCCACCCCCTGACCTCCCTAGACAAGGTGTAGATCAGTGTATTCAACTAGAGAGCTTTCCGCAGTCCTAATAATTAAGAACTAAGTACAAAAAATTTTAAATAAAAACTAAGTACCAAAAGTTAAATTTAAAATTAATAAAACTCCCAACGCAAAAAAACGAACATTTAATAAGTCAAAAACAATACCTTCGTTGAGCTATCAAATTCGATCGAGTAACACCTATAAGCATCTATACGTATTAATTATAGAAATTGATGGATGGTACGATAAGGTTTGCTCGTTAAAATGGTACTATAATGTCAAGGCGTGGTACCGCTAAGTTTAAAGCAATAACTAAATAGCTAAAAAACATAGGGAGATTGCATACTCATAGCACTCCCACACTCAACAATTTACCTAACACCCGATGTTGGTAACTAGATTTGCAACAAAAATTTTATCGTATTGAAGCAAGTTTGTCGGAAATGCTAGTAAATTACTAGATAGTCAATCACATAAAGGGGCTGACTTACATAAGCAGGCCTTTAGGTGTTACTCAATCGAATTCGATACCTCAATGTAAGATATTATTTATGACTTTTTAAATGTTCGCTTTTTGCGTTTGGGTTTATCTCCTAAACATTGAATTTCAAAATATTTAGACATTATTAACACTTATAATTAATACATTGTTCTTAGATTGTTCTCGTCACCTGATATTGATGTTAGCATTGAGGTTTTGATTGTACTCTTGAAACTGTAATTAAAAAATGTTGATGTTAATATGAAATCATTCATGAAGGGTCACATTTCGGTGCGAAACACAATGTCTTATGGTTAGCGCCGGCCCTGGCTTTAATCAGGTGGAGCGAAATTGTTTTTCAGCGCCCTCAAGTCAGTGCTCTAATTTTCCAGAAATTCTAATTCGGCTTCATAATAAGTAAATAGTAATCGCTAATTTTTCAAAATAAGTTTTTATTGCAAACATCAACACATAATAATCTTAAATTACATTAAAGTGACTTTAAGTATCGTAACACTGTTCTATGTCTTTCCGAATGAAACATCAAAATTAAATTTTTTGCTGAAAATTGTCTTTTGCATTTGGTTTTTTAGCGCCCCTAGTTACATGGTGACTGGACCGCTCCACTCGCTTTACCCCTAGGCCGGCGCTGCTTGTGGTGACCGAACATCACTAAATGATCATCATGTCTGTGAGCTATTTTCAGACTACTTTGGATCAGTCTATAACAAAGACACTGTTGATGAGATTGATAGCTATCTAGACAGCAACCCAATTAGTGTCGACGCACTGGCGAACATTCAAGCGAATTCAATTTTTTAGGTATATATTATAGCCTTATTAGAAGTATCTTGGAGTATGGTAGTTCAATATGGTCTCCTCACTACAATACTCATATTAAGCACATTGAAGGTGTACAAAGAAAATGTGTCAAAATCTCGTCATTTGGTCAGAATCGTTTAAAGTACAATCACTGCAAACACGTCGTAAGGAAAAGGATCTACTTTGTCTATACAAAGTTGTACACTTCTCGATAGACGCGCCAACGTTATTATCATTGCTGAATTTTAATACTCTTCATAAATTTCCAACAATCAGGACATTTTCAGTGCAAACGTACGGAAACAATACATTCTTTTACAAGAATGACTTAACAATTTTAATAAAGACCTAAATTAAAACTAAAATAGCATCTATATAATACTTTGTAGAGCGCCATCCATTGCGCCTTAAAAAACAGTGAGATGGGAGATTGCTCACTTGGTAATTAAACTAGCGTGAAGATATAATAACAGGGGATGAAGGGCAATTCTTAAGGGCTGTAACAGTAGATGGATAGATAAAGATGGATTGGACGAAAGTTTCACAAAATAAAAGTTATTTCAATGCCTTCGAAGGAAATTTTTGAACATTGATCGAATTCCTGAAGTTCTGTTAAATGAATTTAATTAGAAATATTTGTATGTTAATTGTTAGAAGGGAAATATAAGTTTTGTAATGTAACGGGTACTAGAAGGATTCGTGAAATGTGATGTAACGTGACGAAATGGCAAGCAAAGCAGATAAATAACAGATATTCTAATAATCCTCACAAAGTAAATAAAAATATAATTAAAAAAATACTTCATAAAAAAGCTTTTGTTAACATTAGGTTTCCAAAATTTCGTAATAAAAATTATGTGATTACAATTGAGGCTTTTTATTAAATATATTTTATACTATTTATTATTGTACACTAATTAACATAATCATTGTGAGTTTTTTATTTAATGAATTGACTTAAATAAACATTTTCTCGTTTCATTGAAATCTACATTGGTATTTCACATTGACATCTATTCTGTAAAATTGTCTGTATGTTTGTAGGTGGTAATCTCTGGAGCTGCTAATTCGATTCTATGAATTTTTGAATGATAGAAAAATACGTCGTTTTCGAATCTTGTAGATTAGATTTTATTCCTGTAAAAATTAATTTTCGGTACTAAATAACGTGTTAATAAATCACCTCGCAAAAAATAAGCCGATTGGCTGCTTCATCGGCATGCCCTGACCAAACGTTTTGGTAAAATCAGTAAAATATATTGAATAATACTGATTTGTAGTTCTTAAAAAAAATTGGATGCTGTAAATTTGATCTTGCTTTTAAGTCGCTAATAACGGTTTTTTATGTGAGAAATGGAAAAAAATATATAAAGTTACATTTAGGTGTACATATTTATTAGATCAAAAAAAAAATATATATATATATATATATATATATATATGTCGTATATGTATCAATTTAATGTTCGCTTGTTTAAAATACTAAACTAAACTACTGAAACGATTCTTAAAAAAAAAATCTCTACATAGAAGATAAAAGCCACGAGCGAAAGCTAGTATAAAAATAAATAACCTTATCTTGACCAGTATCAGTTTCGAAATTTGCGACCGGAATAACGGTAAGATTAAAAGCTATAAACATAATGATATGGTGTATCAATTACTGGTCTTTAAGTGAATATTAATCTATAACTGCTTCTAAAACCATTTTTCTATTAATTACTATTATAAACCCACGTTTATTTCTCAGAAGGGTAAGTACAGGTCATTGGTTACCAAAAGATACAATTTTTGCATGTCTCTTGCTTCATTAAAATCCATCACTCTTTTCATGCACATTTCGATTTCAACTGCTTAACAATTGGCCCCCTTTTAATATGTCACCAATTCGGTCGTGATAAGATCTTCTGGGGCGATCCCTGCCGGACTTGAATCACACACAATTCGCTCTATAAATCTGTCTCGCTAATCCACTTTCATTCATCCTTTCCAGTTAGCCAAACCAAGGCAACATCTTTTTTGTACTCAATGCACTATATACATCTTCTTTCAAACCACACCGCTCTCTGACATCGCCGGATAGGTAGGAAACCTATCTTTCTCAGACACTCCGCACACCCTACGTACCCAGGATCGCATCTCCACCCCATTGATTCTATTCTGCCATAACCGATTTTCACTACCGTACATCGGCGTAGGAACAAGGATTTTGTTATAGATAGTCAAACGCGCTTCTGACAATCGGCAATTAATAAAATTTATATTCCACCCACATTCGGACTAATTTGTTTGCAAAGACCCAAATTTTTAAGTAAACCTCACCCACGCGCAAAGATATGTACATACCGTACAGGTAGAGAAACCGGGCTACATAATATAAACTTTTATGTGGGCACAGGGCGAATCGATAAACACGACGGGCGTCCAAGAGACGGACGTTTCCGACAGGCTGTTTACTCCAGTTTATTCGCTTTCCCATATAACCCGGATAAGTAAAATGTTCCATTCGTTTTGGAATAGCGTAGTCCACGATGGTGTTGTTGTAATTTGTACTCTATTGTTAACTGGCAGTTGATACATATTTCAATAATTAACCGATGCGATATGTAATTTTATTACATTGAAAACGTCCGCAAAAGTGGATAGATCAATTACTAGATTAGACGTATTGTTTGTAAAATAGAAGCGATTGCATGGGCACTATCCACCTAGCATGTATTAGCTCGCTTGCTATCAAATTAACTAAAAATTATGATACTTTGTAGCAATATGAACGTCTTAGTAAATCTGATAAACAATTGGGATTGTTCAGCATTCATAAAAAATCTCATTTTAAAATTATTTTTTGACAGAGTTAAAAATTATTTACATTTTTTTTTTTGTAATCAAGTAAATGAATATAAATACAAGAATAGGAACGAAAAAAAATACAATAATCTAATTGAGAACATTATCATCTACATATATAAAGAAGGATGTGTATATTATGAAATCGATAGACTCAGAAACTATTTGACCGATCATTATGAAAATTGGTATGTATTGGTATGTATTTTTTCACGGAGAAGGTTTTTATGCTATCCCCATATAACCGATTATCATGAAAATCATTGTGTATATATATTTTTTTACGGAGAAAATGATTATGCTATCCCCATTGACGTAACTCACCGCCAGGTGGCGCTGCAATGTACCGACTTCCGTATCGTTTAACTGATTGTTATGAAAATTAGTATGTACATGTTACCGCATCAAACAAAAACGGCTGAACGGATTTTGATAAAAATTTCACAGTTTCGTAGTTTGGGATCCCACTTAACATCTAAGCTATGTATCATCTGATTTGGTTGTGTAGAACCAGATATACAGTTTAATCTCTAAATAATAGAGAGGTCATTTACAATGATCGTGTGAGAAAAATATGAATAAACGCCACGAACGCTTCTAAAACGGTCTTAATATCGTAGTCCACGCGGGCGGAGCTGCGGGAAAAAGCTAGAATGATATACCCTACTAAAATTTAACTAACAATTTCAACCATTCAGTCACACATCACATTTTGAAACAAATATAAATACCTTTTTTTACCTTTAATATAGTGCGAATAAACCATACAATTAAAATATTAAGAAACATTGTAATAAATGAGGACGGGGGTAAAGGAGCTCTCTCGAGAAAAACCATTTTTAAACTTTTAATATCGCGTATTCATTAATCGAAAAATGTATATTTGTAACTTTTGGAGGACCGATCTTTTTTTCAAAGTAAAAAGCGTACATGATTTTGAATAAGAAAAAAAAATTGTACAGTTTTTTTTATTTTCAATTTCCCACAAAGCCCAAAGTAAATAAAACGACGGGCCTCTAACTTTTGGTACAAGATTACTTAATTTAGATCCGTCTATTTTTTATTTAATTTATTCTAAATTCCAGTTTAGATTTATTTAGATCTAAATTCTAATTTAAATGTAAAAATCATGATCAAATATTCACCGCCTCGACTAAAACTATGTAACGACATAACGCGGAGAATATATAACAAAATACTCTAACAAAGTAACGCCTAATGGAAAAACAATCGGGAGAGAGCTAAAAACTAATTGAAGAACATTCCATAGACCCACGCAGTACCACAGATCTAAAAATCTAATAAACGTACATTGTCTCCGTTCAGTGTACAGGACGAGAAATAATATATATACAGAATATTTTTTTGTTACAATTTAATTGATTTCGCTGTTAAAGACTATAGAATAAAAATTCATGGTTCCGTAGCCGGAGACAAAAAAAAACTCATAGTTTCGTCACGTACGCCCATCTATCTGTTCGTATGTCGCAGCCTCGTGATTACGCTTTTATCCCCTTGGCCTGATCCTGATGAAAATATACATCTTATGTTAATCGCCGTACAATTTTGCAACGATGTAACAAAATGAGATGGGGGTACTTTTCCGTATACAAAAATATGGAGGAATCGGTCATTGCGTCTGTGATGTGTCGTTATTTTGATATTTAAAAATGTATTAAAAGTTCTCATGTGACTTATGTTAAGTGTAAAGTTTTCTGTTCAAAAAATTTAGGAACTCGTTAATTTTACGTCCCCCCTCTGTCAAAAACGTGTTGTTCACTGTCTTCTCGACATCCACAATTTTAAATTTTCAATAATAACAATTTAGTCATCGACCCATATGCAGGTATGTCCCGATTTTTAATACAACAGGACCTACCATTGAAATACATATGTATGTCCATAGATTATTATTTACGACAACATGGAGTGTATTTATGTATTGTCAACATGTCTCTAAGTTTCAGCCGCATTATATGGTATACGTGTATTGAGGGTAACGCAGTCTGAATCAGAGTCACCGCCCCATGGACATTCTGAGACCACGATGTAGGCACCTTTCAAAGAGGAGTGGGTTTGGGGGAGACTGTCCTAAGGAATGGAGAAGGTTTGGCCTGATGGGTGGAGCTCTCACTTACTGGACGTAATGAAACGAAAGCTGCTACTTCACGTTCTGTTCTGTATGGTAAAGTTGTCACAGTATGGCTGTATCACAACATGAAGTGAACACAATAATTAGTGACCTGATATTCATTATTAATATTAAATAATTATCATGTATTTGTCGCTTATAAATACATATTTAATTTCGCTCGTCAGTTAGTATGGAACCCCGAATCCGACAATAGAACTCCTACCTTGGCCCGTTTTTCTTTCACCTTCATATGTTGATATTGTATATGGATTCGGACCAAAACTCCTTTATTCGAGCTTAACGATTATTTTGTATATTTTGAAGACTAAGTAAGTAACTATGGATTAGATTAAGCACGTCGACATTATATATAAATTATACGGACAAAATGATGTAACTTTTTATGTGGACAGAACGTCTGTAATAGAGTATTTACGTATAAATAGGTCTTTTGAAATATCCTTAAATATGATAAGGATACTAATTTACATCATTCTAATGTCTGACTATAATTTTTTTAATGCTTCCTTTGAAGTTAAATATTTTTCTGATATCCATATAGTTTCTTTTTGTGGGAAAATTATTGTATTTCGTATTCTCACGGAGATAATTTACTTCTGTATGAAATATAATGAAAATTTCTTGGACCGCTTCGGCGGTTTGCCCGGACAAACAAACAGACAATTTATCAACGTGATTCATAGCCTACCATTTGCGCAACCTTATGTTCTTAATGTGTGTCTAATTTGATCAAGATCGTTCGAGATATTGTTTAGTTATAAGAGCACATACAAATAGACAGACAAACAACAAATTTTAAAAATAGATACAGGTTTATTGGTGTACATTTAAATTTTTACAAAGTTTAACAAAAATTTTTGTTAATATTTTTAAAAATTAATATAGGTGTTCTTAATAACAGTTAAATATATAATCAAATAAGGAATATCTAATTATGAAGAAATTGAATCGTTTAGCAAAGTTGAGAAGTTATGTATGTATTTATCTATCCAGTTGTTATACGACCCTAGTTTCATACTGCTGCATTTCGCTGTGCCTATTTAAGAGGTCTACACATTGCAGATGCTAGTAAACATTCGTTGACACGTAGGCAAAGCAAAAGCAGGAATAAATCAATTTCGATTTCTTAGTTGCTATTGACTTATTTGAAGAAAGCGAAAATTGTAAACATCACCGAGATTTACTATAACCAATGAGTAATGTTTTCTTTGGTTAAAGATTTAGGAATCTAAAATAATATCGACTGATACTGAACATTGAAATGGCGAGCAACGAAATAATTTATTAATTATTTTAATTATTATATTATATTATTTAATTTAAAATTTATTCATAATTTATTAATAAATAATAAATTTGCAGGTACTCGAGGGTGAAAAATGAACGCGGCACGGCATATTTGTCAAGGAAAAATGGGGACAATATTTTCATTGAGTACCGCAGCGGTTATGGGGAGCCAGCATGTCTAGTGTGAATCACTAAACTATTATTGTAGAATCGAATGTGGGTAGTGATTTAGATGCGGCACGCGCTCCACTGACACCGTTCACGATGCCATTGGACGTGTTCCAACGGGCAGAGGAACGTCGGACTTCCCGGCGTCGCGACTCAAGGATGTAGATTGGACGGCTGTGAATTCATTGAAAAGGAGTGTGAAATTGCGCGGGCCGAAATAAATAAAGATCGATAAGTGTGACCGAGAAACGTGATCGACGGCCTCGGGCGCGCGGAGAGGCCGCCCCCCCCCCGAAAGGTGGGATGGGGCCAGGGAGCGCGGAGGGCGGGGAAGCGGGCACGTGTAGGCCGGGACCTTGGGGCTGCGGCGACACCTGTAACCCGCCGGCCGCGTAGGCCTATGGCGGCGCCGAAGGTTCCACACGCCCCGCCGTGCCCTCCCGCGCATGCGCCGTCGACACCCTCCCATTGACAGAGCGACCTAGCCGACACGTCTCCGGTGCAATTTTTTTTTCCAAGTTATTAAAAATTTTATACAAAACCTAGTGCCCGAGTTTCATACATGAAAAATTGACTGAAGGAAGGCGAAAACTTCTAAAATATAACGCTGAAATGATCGATCATGGTGGCTAACATCGGCATCATCAACTCCAGCAATGGTAACGCGTCATAATTTGCCTGAGGGCATTATTTAAGACTTGACCTAATCTTGAAACGGAGACTGTAATCTATATTTTTATTGTTACGAAAAATACATTATTTGAAATTTTCATGTAATGTGTCATTATAATATTGGTGTGTTTAGTTTGCCTTATATTCAAATATAAACAACTAAGATTTCTAATATTAAATAGTTCGTGATCAACTCAATATACAAGATAATTTATAAAATAATGAAGTAATTATTTTATTGTACATTTTAAAGATTTTCCGTCAGTTGATATGGTTTGTAATATTTGTTTATTAGTCGTTGGTTTTGTTTTAATTTCCAATAAATCTCCTTTATCGTGGATTTTCATAATGTATATCAAATTGATCTTAGACTCAGTGATTTTTTTTATTTACTAGACGGCTACAGTTTTAACAATAAACTTGATGTACACACAGAAGTAATCGAGTTCAACGAACATATTAGAATAATAGATTTTTTCATCTCACGATAAGTTTCTCGTCCGCGTACATCGACAAACCTCGTCGGTTAGCATACCGAATGCTGTGTTATGTGGGTTAGCTCGCGACGTCCGTTACAGCGGAGGCGACGGCGTACATAAGCGCTGTGGCGGCTGCGGCGGGAGTGGTGCTGGTGCTGCTGCTGTTCCTGGGCCGGCGCTGGTGCTCCTCGGCTCTGTTCGGCCGCGCCAAGTGCTGCGACGAGATACTCGCCGTCAACGCCCCGCGAATCGCGCAGCCTCTCGACGATGCTCAGTTCGGTCGGTGATATCATTGTTTTCCTTTCCAAATAATCCATCGGTGTGTTAGCTGCCAGTTCAATTTAGCTTTTTTTACTAATTATTATCCAATGTTACATGCGTATTAATACACTACGATATTATATTCTATGATTTCCTATCATGAAAAAAATTTTAGACTAAAAAAATAATGAATGGCTCACTATATGATATGTATTAGAAAAATGTTTTTCACATCCTGATACTTATATTTACAAAACAGTACAATATTTAATGTATATATTGAAAATAAGTATTTACTAAATAAAAAAAAATGCGTTTCATACACGAACTATGAAAACGTAGTCATTATTTTCCAAACTTTTAAAAATATTATTGTACTTTGAATATTTATAGTTAATTTATTCTAAATATTTTTTACTGATTTGTGAATGTAAATTATCGTTATCTACTTATATGCAAATTGCGATATATTTTCCAAATATATTGCCAAGTAAAAAATTAATTCAGAGAATAGTAGTTCTGCGTACCTATAGTCCTTATACATTAGCTCATACAAATAATACAATTTCTATTCATTGTTAAGTAGCGGTGTGTAGTCAAGGTCGATCTGAGGGTGACCAGGCCGAGGTTGTATGCAAATTAATTACTTATACGTTCACGTACACCCACTACAAGTGTATTTATAAAGTCTTTTCATTTTATTTCACATTCGTGTAATAAAATATAATTTACGTATTTAGTAAAATAATTCTTTTTCCCTCGCAATTTTATCCGTGTTGACCGTCATTAGTATATGTACTTAATTAATGGTAATAAGTTATGATGCAAAAGTTTGAAACAAAATATCGCACAATATGTTATTTACGATCTCCCATTATAAAAAATTCAGAGAAAAATTCGTCTATCGTCTTCGTGCGTCATAGAGTGACGCACTCGAGACGTTTGACGGTCATTTGTAGATAGACTTATGTATGAAAAATTACGAGATTACAAATGAAAATTTGATGTATCTTGTTCAAATTTTTCAGCTTATCAACTGCCTCATTAATGTATTTGAATGAGATTAGTACTATTCGACAAGATTTACAATAATATTTGAATCGTTACAATTTAGTGTTTCATTTCCGAACTAGTTAGTTACTAATATTTTTTATGATTCTTATTACCAGAAGTCATTGTAATAACAGTGAAGTTTAAAATTGCATTTGTGATCGACGAGTTTCTGCTATTAATACAAAACATTAAATAGTTATTTGTGAAAAAAAATTTGATTAAAAGTAACGCACTTTTCAAAAGGTTACAATAAGAACTAAATGAATTATTATAAATAAAATACTTTGTTAATCTTCTGTAGTTCTAAATTGCAACAAAATCAGGCACAATATGTATGTATCACCTAAAGTCGAAAGAAAATCGAATAGGAACACGGTGTGTCTTGAAATTGAATTTCCATTTGTTTAAAATTCTATTTTATGCTAATTAAAAAACAGAGGAGAGTGTTGTATTATCAGCATAAACAATTGTTTTCTTTGTTGTCGTATCGATATTAGTAGAACATTAAAGGAGTTGCCATTTAATACGTAAAATATTAACACTTTAGTAAGTTTTTAAGTGTTAAGTTGCATATTTCTACCACTGGCGAAACACAATGGAACCCTCTTTACATAAATCGTGTGGACATTCTAGGTTACCCTCAGGTCAACTTACATGTTTACATAGTGTTTAGTAGTCGATTATCGCCGGTTCGCACCCTTTTTAGTAGAAGAGATAACGGTCCATCAGCTGATTCTCGCCAGAGGGACCAGCCACTGGTCGCTTTTCACAAGTCTCGGGGCCGCTCCCGCTGCGACGAGAGGCCCTGTCGCTATGTCTTCGGACTGAGTATCCACTTTGATATTTGTACTTGTACCTAAACTCAAACGCGTGAGAAATGTTCAAACGGAAGCATTTAGCGTGTGAGTCGGTCAACATCCAGACGCGCGCACTTCATAAACCGCACGTTTTAGTGTCGCGACCGTATCAGTCCGTTTGTGATGAGATATGTAATATGAAAAGCTTTTCTAGCGAAAGTAATCGTGTCGGACAGACAGACGAGCCCTCTGGCGGTGGATTAGACTCGGGGCTGCCGTCTCCTAGACTAATATTTTGACGTTGCGCGTCGTGTGTTGTTTTAGATGCTGTCGAAACCGATCCATTACCCAGAAAGAATTTTCACGTTCGAGGCGTCGGACTCCGATGAAGAGCTACGGTTGCGCATCCAGGTGAGAGCCCCGGCCTTCGTGTCGTGTACATGTCTGTGTGTTTGTGCGTCGTTAGTTTGTCTATGATTTGTATTTGTGTTATGTATAATATTAATAATAATGTTTTATTGGCTTTGTATCGTTGTCACGCATTTAGGGTTGAATACGAATCCATAATTTTATTTCCGTTTTTTTTCGTTTTATATGAAACGCTTTTTAATAATAAAAAAGAATGGCACAATCTATTTCAGTCAACACGTGTGCAATTCTGGCAGCATTAAAATTCAAATTGAAGTGTGATTGCGTTTTATGACCAATATGGCTGTGGATTATTTTTGAAGAAATTTGCCGATTACAAAAACATACATAAATGTTTTTATTTAGGTTAACGACTTTCTTTCCATCCATTTGGGAATCCAATTTTTCTTTCCATTTATCCATCAAACATAAAAGCATAACCCTAAAGTTCTAGGGATCTTGTGTATGATAAAAAACCAACGGCGATTGAAGTCGGACGGCTGCATTTAGGATTTAGTACCGACGAACGAAATAACGCGAGATGTACAATTGTTCTAATTTAAACCAAATAATTGTGGGTTAAATTTATGTCTAAACAGTAAATACCTATGGTATTAAAATCCACGTCCCTGTGCATATGGCCCGATGATCAGATCGTTACTATTTCCAACTGAGAATTGTGAATATCTAAAAAAAAAACCGTGTTTGCGCCGTATTCTCAAAATTAAATACAGTGGCAAATAATCCCCCTCCTTTGCGCCCGCAACCCGATCGGCACCTACACCCGCACTCGCTCACTTCTGCACATGGAACGCGAACGCAACCGCAAATCGCTCATTGCTTTATCTTTTATAATTACTGATTTACGCAACTGTGAACCGCGAGTGTAGGCATGAAATTGCGAACAGCACAGACTAGCAATCGCGCCTGAAGGCACGGCGGCCGCGGAGAATGAGGACGACGTCACACAGAAGGGTGAGTTCCTCTCCCTTGTGGATCACTTTCGATTTACCACTTATATGTACATTAATATTATGTACGGAGTTATGGGGGGTAGGTTAAATAGGATAACTCCGACCGGCAAACGGCGCATTCAATTTGTAACGGATATTGTTCAAAATAATCTTCATTGAAGCTATTTATAATAGTTTAAATAGCATATTAATATATCATAGCTATGTTACTTTGAGTTTTTTTCACGTATTTAAAGCGATCGCTTCGAAAGTTATAGGGATATGCACAAAAATGACGATCTTGGAGGTTAATAAAACGAGGAATACACACCTCAGAGGAGAACTCGCTTATTAAACTTCGATTCATTTTTAAATATTATCCAATGACATCCAACGCAATACACTCTTGAAAAAAAATCGATCCCTCAATTCTGTGTACGAAATTTCTATTTTTTTTTTTTCGTAATCTGTTTACATAATAAAATTGTATGGTAATTCATATGAGACACCTACTTATATAATTTCGTCACAATCGATGAAAAAATAGCGGAGTTATAAGGCTGTGACATTAACTGACGGATTGAGGTTAAACTATAAAACTTCCTTTTTTACCTTGGCTACAGAACTCTGAAAATTAGTTCAAAATTTATTTGTAATCACAGTCGTAGTTACACGATTGTATATGAAATATGTACATTAAATACATTTGAGAAAAAAAATGAATGTGCCATGGGTCTCCCGGTTGGAATGAAGTTCCTTTTGTTTTATATAATCTTAACAAATTAACAATTTTTGAGGGTAATTAAACGAGAAGTACAATCAAGAATAATATCTTGAGAGAAATATTTGTTTTCTTAATATTGGATATAATACATATAAAATAGTGATTAATAAGTTATATAAAAAAAAACATTAAATAAAGCAATGAACAGCGCCATCTTTTTTTTATTAAAAACTTTACTAAGTTCGTTAAGCTGACCAATTATGTAATTTTTAAGTCCATTTGAAATCGATCTATTAAGATGTCACTTTTATATGTATAAAATGAGTTTACTAAAGACTTAAAAATGAAAACTGCATTTCTAGAACCGAAGAAACGTTGAAAAAAAAATCATAAGGTATTTACCTCAATGACGTTGCTATTCATTGCGAATGCATGTAACATGATAATACATAGATATTTTTACCAAAATCTTGAAAAACAAAATTAGCGCAGCGCCGCGCGTGGTTGCCATAGATGAATATGAATATATAGAGTGGTTGCCGTCGCATTTGTTTGATTATCTAGCATCTATTAGAGATACAAAAAGTCGCTGAGAGTTGAATGGAGAAGGCATAATGCTTTTTCCTTACGTGATGATTTCTGCCAAAGAACACATCTTGCGAATCGTGTTAAGAACCTTCGTTTCAAAATTGCTCCTGGGCCATTAAAAACGCTGACATAACATTTCAACATTTATTTCAAATATTTTTAAAATAATTTTGCATTGCTTAAAATCTTACAAAATAATCGTGTGTTCTGATTTTATCAAGTTAATTTAATAAACATTTTATTAACATAATAATATATTTCAATATGATAGCACACTTACTCATACGACATAGATTCATATGCATCGCCAAATAAAATTGTTTAATGGAATTATGCACGAAAATGCGATTTCAACTAATAACTTTTTGAAGTTTTATCATGTTAATTTGAATTAACACTATGATAACTTTTTCCTTTATTTAAATTAATGATTCGAGATTTGTTTTTATTGTTAGTGTCTAAAGCATGTGTATAACTTATTGATCTATAAAATATTCATCTATATAAATAAAAAAGGAAATGATGTTCATTAATAAGCGAATCACTTGAGAACGGCTGGACCGATTTGACTAATTTATTTTTTAAACATCCCTAATAGTCTCAGTGATGTTATCGAGAAAAGAAGAATTTAAAAAGTTGCACGGACATAATGAAAATCCGGGAAAAATTGTAAGTGCTTTATTTAACGGATTTTTATATAACCTCATGCCCGTAATCGACCATTGTGGATATTATCATATGTCAAATTCAAAGGCAAATTCAAAATATCTTTATTTCATAGGTTACAAAATAACACTTGAAATACGTCATAATTTTTTGCGAATTTACACTTTACTGCTCGTTCGGAAGGCAGTTTTCCCTCAAGAAGAACGAGCAAGAAACTTAAGGGTAGCTCTTTTCTAATTTGCACATACATAACCAAAACAAATACGGAATCATTAGGAATGACACAGCCCGGTAAGAGGTCGAGCCGCTTATGCCCATTGATTTTTGTCTTCTAAATATTCAGAAATTGCATAGTACCCTTTTTTTTTTACTGAGTGATTGTTTAATAACACTCTTAAATTTATGTAGGGGTAAATCTTGTATATCTACAGGAACCTTATTGAATAGGCGCACACAGAGCCCTCTGAATGAATTTGAGACTTTACTTAGTCGACTAACATGTGAATTCAGTTTATTTTTATTTCTGGTATTGAGATTATGTCGACTACTATTTCTTTTAAACATTTCTAAATTTTTTTTTACATATAATAAATTTTCATAAATGAATTGAGATGCCAGGGTTAAAATTCCAATTTCCTTAAACTTATTTCTAAGGGATGTACGAGGTCCGAGCTTGTAAATTGCGCGAACGGCCCGCTTCTGCAGCACGAAAATTTTCTGAATATCCGCGGCGTTTCCCCAGAGTAAGATGCCATACGACATCAGAGTATGGAAACAGCCAAAATAAACCAATCTGGCAGTTTCGACGTCCGATAAATTTCTCATTTTTTTTTGACAGCATAGGCGGCAGAGCTAAGCCTCTTCGCCAACTTACTTATATGAGGACCCCATTGAAGCCTGTCATCTAAAGTAATTCCTAGGAACACTGTAGAATTAACAAACTCCAATTCTTTGTTGCGTACTGAAATAGTTCCGGATCCATGTCTTACATTTGGAAGTGAGAATCTTATACATTTTGTTTTCATTTCATTAAGAAGTAAGTTATTTGCAGTAAACCATTTCTCTACCTTAGAGATAGCATTGTTCACATCGTCATAAGTAGGCTGTTGTCTTTTAACTTTGAATAACAAAGAAGTATCATCTGCAAACAATACTATCTCATGAGCATCCTTAACAAGGCTAGGCAAATCATTTATGTAGACTAAAAAGAGAAAGGGACCAAGAATTGATCCCTGCGGTACACCCATGTGAACTATGGATCCAGACGATTTCTTACCATTGACATCAACCCTCTGAACCCTGTTACTCAAATACGACTTCAAAAGGTCGAGTGCCCGGCCTGTTACTCAATAGTGACGTAGTTTCCCGATCAGAGTTTCATGATGAACACAATCAAAAGCCCTGGAGAGATCGCAAAATATGCTAATTGCATCTTGCGAATCCTCGATTGTTGAGCGACCCCGAGTAAAACCGAATCGTTTATTTGACATTAATTTATTGGTATAAAAATGTACTAACAACTGCTTTAGGATTAATTTTTCGAATATTTTGGTAAGTGACGGTAGTATAGATATGGGTCTAAAGTTATTGGGGCTTGATGCACTACCGCCTTTAAATAATGGAATTACTTTACTATCTTTCATCAAATCGGGAAACACGCCATCATCTAAACACTTATTAAAGATAAACGCCAAATGTGGCGCAATATAATCTATAATTGAGTTTACAATTATAATAGAAAGACCATGAATGTCAGCAGTTCTCTTCATGTCTAGAGATTTAAACGTTTTGATAACTTCTTCAGAACTAACATGTTTAAATTTAAATTCCAAATTAATATCACAAATCGAACTATTATTCCTCAGTAATGATTCGGCAAGAGCGGGAGATGAGTTAAGAGAACTCGTAGTTAAAACAGGAATGTCAGTAAAGAACGTTTCAAAGGCCTTAGCAACCTCCGTGTCTTCATTCAAGGTTTTGTCATCTAACTTAAGTTTAAAGTCAATAACTCGGCCCCTAATTTTTCCAGTCTCGTTCTTTATGACACCCCAAGTCGTTTTCATAACATTATTACTGTTTTTTATTTTACTATTTATGTGTTTGGCTTTAGCCGCGATGCAAACACGTTTAAAAATTTTTGAGTATTTTGTTATATATTTGGCAAAACTCTCGCTATTATTAAAAGTCCTCTCGTCATAAAGCTCATACAGTCTTCTACTTTTATAAATTCCCACTGTTGCCCAATCGCTAAATGACAATTTTTTATTTATTTTCACATTTTTCACTTTAAATACATTATCATATTCCGTTTTCATCATGTTAAACATTAAATTATACATCTCATTGGAATCATCACAGCACTGAAACTCCGGAACTCTCCGTATGATATTTTCTCTAAATTGAATAAGGCGCTTTTCGTTCACCGGTACACAAATTATGTTTCTTTTAAGATTTTTGTCAACCGATATTCCAAAAGACACAAATTGTCCGCTGTGGTCTGATTTTAAATTTTGAATAATAGATTTCTCCTGTGGTCTCCTATAATACAGCAGGACTTAGTTCTAAGAACAGTCGTTCTTAGAACTAAGTCCTACTGTATTATATAATATAGCAGAACGTATATTAAAGGCTAATAATTTAGCCAAATGTCGCTTAAAATAATTTGATAGGAACATCCTAACCTTTGCCAAAATAATATTATAATTAAATTTATTTATGTCGAAAAAATACATATTTGCATCACTATGACACCATGTCATGTTGTACATTAAAATATTCAATTTATGGGCATGGTTAAGTTGCTTCTCCGTTAATCCACTAGCAAACGGAAAAGCACACAAAAATAATTGATACTATTTTGATTGGACCACTCTAGGAGGCGGGTAAACGCAACAATGGATATACGTACTACTTTTTTTTTGCTTGGAGTCAAAAGCGAGATCGTGAATAATATCGATGTCGCATCGATACAAAAGAATTGAAAAGGAATGATTTGAAAGGATTCAAATATATAATAATGAATGTTTGAATATTTGTACCCTATGCATGACTAAACCATTAATCCAGTTACGGTGAAACTTTGGTGATAAGTTGTACGCATGCGCGAGATTTCTGAAAAAAAAACAATCCTTTGTCACAGGTTTCATCCGCGTATTTGTACTGTTAAACTGAACTATTCAACTGCTTCTCGAAATTCTGTTAATAATAATAGATAGGTCCTCCACACTATTCCTCAAAAAAATTAAGTTGCAACATTAACTCCTGACATGGTATAGAAATTATATTTGGACGTTGAAATTGAACTAAAAACAAAATAGAGAACGGGACAAAATGAATCTAAAGCGAGACCGGGATCGAAATTTAGAACGTGACTGGGTCGAAAACGGGTGTAGAAAAGGGGTCAGGGTCGACAGTGTGACATGAGTCGGAATTGAAAGCGAGAGGGATTGTTATTGACTTCAATAGATACAAAAAATAAAATAAAAATAAGGAAATAATTATATTGTCCATCCTGACAAGAAAGTGCAGAGCAACGTGTGCGTACGTTGTGCTATGTGCGTTGGTAAGTAATAAATCTTTTTTCGGCGATATTCATCGAAGAAATAAAAGTACACGTTTTAAAGTACGGCGACTAGTAAAAGCGCATTATCCTCATCTTATAGTGATATCTATACGCCTTCATACGTATTTATAAGATTGATGATACAAAAAAGAAGGTGCATTTTGAGTGGTGTTGGCTGAAGACGCATTGCTTTCGAATGAGAACTCAGCGGGTTCAGCGTCGGACCAGACATGAATCAACCAATACCCGAGTCTTAAGTTGAATTAAATAACTTGGTCTGATCGTTGGATGACACTTGAGCCATCGACTCTGGACGTTGTCGCCCTTGCAGTCACGACGGTAGATTGCGGCACTCTCCACCTTCCAATCCCGCACTAAACTGACGTGGTGGGGAAGTTAAGCTCAAATTCTTCACTCTAGAATAAGATTTGTGGGATGATGTGCTCCTGCTGCGGGACGACAAGAACTGAACGACGAAACAAAAATAATGAGCACGAAAAAAAAACTCAGTAAACGGTACTGTTATTTTGAAACTATACGAATATTGGTAAGAAATCTAAACATCAAAAATCGCTATAAATATACGATTGGAAATCGCTCCATTTATTAACTAACATCTTTAAAATGCTCTACAAGAAACGAAAAATTCCTTTAACCTAAAACCACGAAAATTGTGTAAACGTTCGCCAACCGTAAATTACATTAGCCAAAGGGAGGCGGAGCTGAAAGATATACGAGAAACTATAAATTGCATAACGCGCGCCGAAACGAGGGCCGAGTGCAACGACTGGCCGGTTAATTGCGTCGCGTATAAATACTTCGAGAGTGCTTCTGAGGCTACGGTTACTTGGCATGTCTAAGATTTTGCGCCACGTTTCAACCCCGATTTCGGCCGTGCCAAGATTATCTTATTGTAGAGCTATTTTGTTTTTTTGCTAGCTTCAAAATTTTAGTTCCCGCTTTTATCGATGTTTCTAAATACGTATAGTATGACGCACGAAACTCTGCCGCTCTGAATTGATCGCGAACGATGCACAGGTCATAACGCTCCCGCGACCCTTCCTTCTACTTCCCCGCGTTCCTATTTTACGCCATTGCGACGTGTTCGTGACTAACTTCACAGCGGCAGAGGTTCGTTTGCAGCGATCGTGTTCAATCTCTGTGCCGTCGTCTTCTTTAAGCATAAGGAACGCACGCCGTGCACGCACGCACACGCAACGCACGCCAGCCACACGAACACCGTGACACCTCCATGTGTAATGTGTTGCGAGCCACGCCAGATGAACCCAGTCAGTGGACTCGGCAGTTAGATTAGAGTGGAACGTAACCCCAGTCATAAACGAATATAAGGCAACGCCCTGACTTCGACTCCTTTTTTGCATTCGTAATTGTTATTGCACGCAACCTACTAAACTTATATTTATGTCTTTCGACTTAGCATTTGTTTTCGTAAAATCCACTTTAATGACTGGAAATGATGCGTGGATTTATTGTGAATATTTATAGTTAATATTTATTTTCAGAAATCGATGATTTTTAGTGTTCATCACTCTGCGTATTCTATACAAATATAACGTTATCTTATTGTGAAAAAAAAATAAAGGATAAATAGAAAATGCCTTTTTGTAATCAATGAGCACAAATGAACAAATAACTTTTGACAAATCAAAACATTAAAAAATGTACAATGTAAAAAAATATATATGCTATACAATTTTGTTCCATAGAGAAGGATTAAAATGATTACATAAGATGCGGATATATCAATTTGAGGAGGTAAATGGAGTAACAAAAATAGTAGATTGGGAGGTAGACGGATATTTCGCGGGTAATACATATACCCGAGTTGACCCAAGTACTAAAACCTTTGGGTACAACCAACTCAAGACAGCAAAATAAATGGCTGTGTTCGAGCGCTTAATTTTATTAATTTCTTAATTCTAAAGAACTACCTACCTGGAAAGAATAATAATATATGTATAATTAACAGTCACAGCTTATTACGATGTTATCTTTTTCGTGCGCATTTATCGTAATTTATCTTAATGAGTGCTCATTTAGAATCAACGGTCTCGTATCGACAATTATATATACGCCTCCATAATGCAGGATAAAGAAGACGTGGAATGTCATTACGAGGAGAAAAACGAGAACGTAGCCGCGGGGGCGGGCGGCGCGGGGCTGCCCGCGGCGCCGGCGCTGCCCCCCGACGACGCGCTCGAGACGGCGCTGCGGGAGACCCGCATCGACGACGTGGCCCCGCCGCGTGTGCGCGCTACCTCAACGCCATAGAGCCGCAGAGCAGCGTCGACAGCGATGTCATCGCACATAATGTCAGTGCATTCGTAATTTTTCCCGATATCGATCCTGAAAACAATTATGGATAAAGATGGATTTATGGTTATATGCTTACTTTTGCTATTATTGCATTTTTATTTATTTATAGCATTATTGGGCAAACGAACATGCGAGCCGTCAGAGTAAAGGTGGTCATCGCAGGCCATGAACACTCGCGACTCTGGATGAGTCACTAGTGCGTTACCGGCCTCTTGAGTATAGGAATAGGATATTGAGTGAAGGAAGGAGTGAATCGATCTTAGGACGTTGTAGAGTGATGGAGGGGAAGTGGGCCACCGTAACTTTCACTCACTGAACGAAATGCAAAAACGAAAATTGTTACTTGACGTCTTTATTCTGTGAGAGTGTAGTATCGCACCAGACGAGCCCGCCCATTTACGTGTTGCAGTTAAGTTGACTATAGCATGACTTTACTAATCTCTACTACATGATAATGCTTATATTAATTTGTATTAGGAATTATTTACTATGTTTTACCACAGTACGTGCTACATATTAAACATTAGGCTAATGATTGAGATTGGACTCTTAACAGAGGATTAAACAAGGAAAGACTAGTTTATGAGATGAAGGCTCATAATCACCAATCCAAGATAATATCGTGATATGAAATTTGTTTCCATGTAATGAACTTTTAATTGAAAAGGTTATTCATACATAAAAATAAATACATTAAATTACACGTTACGTTCCGAAACAGACGAACCTATATCTAAAATACTGCTGTTCGGTTCTAAATGAGGTACGCTGTTCGTTTTGATCTAAGAACACTCGCTAGAACAAGCTCTTTTATTTGAGCTTAAATTAACTGAGTTAAAGGAAAGCTAGGTGTGAATATTGAACTTGACTTTCAATCTAACTTTAAAGGAAAGATCTGTTGTAATACTTTTTACGAATTTGAATCCAATGAAAGGATTTTTAAATGGCACGATACTTATTGTCATAAAGATGTGACTTAGAGATCACAACCAGTACAAATATTAAGACAATCGGAATGTTACCGCACATTGATTTAACACCATCCATAGCTACTGTTCCATTTTCATGTGATCGAAGGGATTTTCTTCAAAAATTGATATTCTGTGTCAATGCCGTAAATAGGGCGGTGCCACCGGTGCCCAGGCATAGGGCGTAGACTCTGTGGGGCGCAAGAATGGTCAGACCAGGCAGGGCTATTATTTTTTGGTTTGCTTCTGATGAGTTCCCGCTGCGCCTCTAGTGTTCATTCCAACAACATACGTACCTACATGCCAATAACATCAAAAACGTTTGTCGTTGTTGGTAGTTGTGAATAATCTTTGTAAATATTTTCGAATAAATGCCTTTTCACAAATTCATACTTAAACGCAATTTATATTATGCTACCTTCTCTACCTTACCAAGTACTTAAAATTAAATTAATTCACCGTTTACTGAAACTTTGCAGGGTGTTATTTTATTATAGAAGTAGGAAGACCGAAGTGGCCCAAAAATTAAATCTTAAGCATCAGGGTAGGCAACGCATTTGCACTAATGAACTGGCGTTTGAGTTTTAATGAGTGAGACACAGTTTGGTATAATAGGCGAAGGGTCCACTTATATAGCTCGTCTGCTTGTTTGCCCGTGCCAGTTCTAGTTATTTAAAAAAATAGATTTTTTCTTCCAAAATATTAGATAATTGTTCTACCAACACCAAGGTCCTTGCTTTATTTTATGACCCTGAATGAACTAAAGTAGGGCTATACATAGCATTTCTCTAGTTAGGGAACCTATAACATCTAAAAAAAACAAGGGCGCAATTATAGAAGCTTGCACAGGGCGCAGAAGTGGCTATTTACAGTACAGTTCTGTGGAAGCATCAACAAGGCGCAGGGACAACCTGCGGCTTGCGGTTGAGCGCCTTTGAGCGAGTAGAAATTTACTATTCTGCACCAGTCTCTAGTGATGGTCAGTTGCATGTAGTGTAGCTCTATCGCGCAGAAAATCTTTGATAAATGTGGAGATAAAAATC
This sequence comes from Eumeta japonica, assembly GCA_005406025.1. Lineage (NCBI taxonomy): Eukaryota > Metazoa > Arthropoda > Insecta > Lepidoptera > Psychidae > Eumeta > Eumeta japonica. Next base: position 264,683 of record BGZK01000312.1, on the reverse strand, counting down.
ATATCTAGGGTTTGAGGAACAGCCTATATGATTTGTGCAGAAGAATTGTGAAATCAGTATTGATTATAGATTATCCTATCATGCTCATAATTTTTTTTACTCCCATCATTTAACTTAGTTCAGGTTACAATTACTCATAATTTAAGAGCGTTATTTTAAATTAAATTATCAACACATGGGTCCTCTAATTAATATATTTTGTAGAATTTCATTTGGAAGGATTTTTTGTGTGATAAATATTTCAATGGGTGTAGTGAAAGCACCCTTTGGCCTCACCAATCTGACGCCTTGCATCAGAGACGCTTTCGACCACCAATTCAGCCAATGCATATTCCGATGATGAAAACATTTTTTTTCCCCTGAATCGATTTTGTTTTATTTTCGAGAACAAAAGAATAATAAATTTATTAAAATGATTAAGAATTCTGAAGTTTTAAAAACAAGAATCCAGTCAAGTTTTTGGTTTAATTAAAAATAAACAATATATATATACAATATATATCGTTATCAGTTTTTACTTCTTTCTCATTATATTATTTAGCGATTGTGACTGGACGACTGTTTTTGCATGATATACAGATTTTATATATTTTTTTTAATTTCAATACAGTCTTTTTTATCGTATTTTTTTTTATTTTTTAAAACATGCCTACCGGCAAAATTTAAAAAACTATGATTTTAGTTTTAAAATATATTTTTTCGTCTATTAGGTGAGTATTTAAAAAAATAAACGAACAGACACTATCATTTGTACATAGAGATATAAATAGGATCTGTAAAGAAAATCTATAAGTTTGACCGTAGTGATGTCTGTAAAGCTCCTTGTTCTAACCGCCGAAGGCGCGGATGCGTTGTCTTGATGAAGCAGTAATCCTCAAAGGCCGGTGTTCAATCGTTTAATATCTACAGCAGCAGCAAAACCTTCTGACATACATTTAGTAACGCACCATTTAGCGTTGATGCTCCTTTCATCTTTTAACATCGCCGACACTAGATAACGGTAAAAAAAAATAATCCCCTTCATGCACTTGTCGCTCGCTTCACTTTAGTTGACGTTCATTCATTTTGAAGTGTCACATATTGTGGTAGAGCCATGCTGTAGCCAACTTCGCTGCAGCACGTAAATGAGTCGGTTTGACCGGTGCATACCACACTGTCTCAGAATAAGGCATATAGTCCAATTAGTGAGGGTTTCGGTGGTCTACACCCCGTCGCCTTACAACCTTCTTCCACTAACCCACTCGTTCCCCATCATATACCCTATTCCTACCTAAGAGGAGGGCAATTCACTGGTGACTTCTTCGGAGTCTCGAGCGTCCATAGGCGGCGGTGATCACCTATAAAATGTATACAGTTGATAGATGTTTCGTTTCTCAATCACATTGTTAAATCCTTTGTTCATTATCTCATAACGATATCGTAAACGCGCCGAAATGAGCCTGTTTAGTATTATGTAGTATTGTATAGTTTATTTGGAATTCCAGTGTATAAGCTGTATTATTGTAAAATTTCATAGAAATCCGTTTCTGATTTTTGGGTGACGGCGTAACAAACATCCATCCACCTTTATAATCTTTTGCGTTTACAATAGTAGCAGGATCAATCGACTTAATTTAAGATTATTTCAATTATCAATAAAATTGAACTTAACCGGATTACATTGATGTCGAACATATTAACGTATTGAAATAATTTTGTCGACTCCAGGACACGTCCCTGCTGTGCGGCGACAACGGGTCGAGCGCGGAGCGCGGCGCGCTGGAGCTGACGCTGCTGTTCGACGCGCCCGTCCGCAGCATGGCCGTGCACGTGCTGCAGGCGCGCGGCCTGCCCAACAGGCCCGCCAACCCCGCGCCTCTGCAGAGCCAGGTTTGACGGTTGATTTGGTTTTCACGTTTGAGCTAAAAAGTTTGATATACTGCGACATAATTAATATAATGGTTTCATTTTTTATACACGATACGACTATAAAATTTAAACGATTTTAAAGTGCAACTGTAAACAAAAACAGAGATAATTTATAACGCAACTTCGGAGCGTTATGATTTTAGGCGGGCACGTGCATACACGTGTACGTACGTTGTACGGAATCCTTAGGGTGCAAGTCCTATTCGTGCTTACCCGGTTTTTTTTTTACAGTAAGCCCTCCATATGAATTGATTGGTTTCTTGGTTTCACACCACTATGTGAAACAATAGTTATACATAAAAAATATTCACAATCTTATTTTTAAAAAAATATTTTTGTATTATAATATCTTGAAAGAGATTTGCACAGCGCAGTGAATACATACCTAAGGTTTTCTATACGCACACGAGATTAATAACTCGAATAAAATATTCAGCCAAAATATTTTTTTGGTTGAATTATATTGTGACACTATTTAAACAGCATGTATACATAACTACAGTACAACGCACGAAACTTTGCCGCTCTGAATTGGCTGCGAATAATATAATGCGCAGGTATTACATTCCCCTAACCTTCCTTCTTCTCCGCCGCGTCGTTATTTTACGCCATTGCGACGCTTTTGTTACGAACTTCACAGCGGCGAAGTTCCGTGCGTTGCAATGTGCTAAATGAGGGAATCTAGTAACTCGTAAATACTAGATGCGTATTTACTGATTCAAATATGTTAATGTAAAAAATGTGATTAAAACTCTTTGCAGGTCCGAGTGGTTCTGTTGCCCTTGAAGAAGCAAAAGTACAAGACGAAAATACGATATGGCGAGAACCCGCAGTACATGGAGAGCTTCGTGTTTCACAAAATAAACCCGGGTCTGTTGGACATTTCAAATATTGTACAACTAAGGGTTGTGAACGAAAACGTACACACTCATGGAACTTCATTTAAGTGCATCCGCTTTTATTTCCCAAATAATAACTCTCGTTTCAACAAACTATTCATTGACTCTAAAAGTTTGTTTGATAATGATATAAATTTTTAATTATTGTAGCTTAAACTCTTTATCTATAATAAAAAAATGACACTTGTAGTCACGAAGCAGTAAGTTAATATCCATATATACTATGAAAGTAATTTTATATCAAAGTATTACATATTTTAGTTATCACTACATATTATAAAACAAAGTACCCCGCCGCGTCTGTCTGTCTGTTCGCGATAAACTCAAAATCTACTGAACGGATTTTTATGCGGTTTTCAGCAGTAAATAGAATGATTCATGAGGAAGGTTTAGCTATATGATTTGTTAAGGTTTGTGTAAAAAAGAAAACGCCGGGAACGAAGCCAGTAGTACACTATAAGTAAATAGAAAGCATGAGTTCTCTATTGATTATAACTTACATGCAGCATTTGCGACATGAGCCATCAAAGTCGTTAACAGTACTATGTCCTGTAATTTTACCATTTCATCTAGCGACCTTTTAATAGACCATAGAAGAAGTTCGCAATACAATTTATTTAACATAATTTGTAGCAAAAACACAACAGTTGTGTGAGGAACACGGAAACCACTGCTGTATTACTGAGTCAAGAACCTGTTCGGCATCATATAATTTATATATGCATAAATATATCATTAATTATAAATTGAGTAATCAATTTGGATGTGTACCCTAAAATTATAATAATTTTTTACCCAGTAATGTCAAATAAAGTTTGTCTATGATATTGAAAACACAACTAAAAAAAAAACGTACAATATAAGTTGATGTCATCTGACTGTTTTTTTTTCTTTTTGTTATTTTTATCAAACAATAGAGAATCAACTATAAAATACGAGGGCCACTTTTGATTAATTGATATACTGTCAAACGCCGCTTTTCCCGCGGTTATAACTGCGCATGCTTGCAAGTCCCCTTCACTACAAAACCGCGCGTAATAGTCACTTCCCGCATTTTAAACGTACATCTGGTAAAGTGCGTTTCTGTGAAACAAGTAACGTATATAAAACATGAGCGTTGGCGAGCTATAATATACTACCTGTCTTATTCAGAGTCGCTAGTCTAACTTTAAAACGTGCTTAAACAACTGTTTAACGCGAGTTTACAAAAAAAAGTCTATTCAGAAATCTTGTTTAAATTATAAACACTGTTTACACCTTGTTTAGCCGTCATACAATTTAAACATAGGCAAAGGATGTTTAACAGTGGTCTAAGGATTGTTTTACTGAATATTTGACGTAGGTTGACAAAAGTGATATTAAATTATTGTGTTATTGTCATCAAGTTAGAGATTGATTTTTATAAATTGCGTATTATTAATCCGAAGCGCATTCTTAATGGAAATATTATCTGAAATTAAAGAATTTCACAAATGTTACACTAAATATAAATTTTATAAATATATGTAATTATATAAATACATACTTTTCATTACTTGGATGCCAGATACTAAATATTTTCGATTTTTTAAAAATATTTTTTGATCAGAATGTTGCCATTATAACGCTTAAATACGGTTTTAGTTAGACTGCAGTCTAAGTGACATTCTAAATTGCCTAAACACCCTGTTTAAGAAGTAAACAGTGTTTAGTTAAACTACCGTTGAACGATGTTTTAAATAAGGACTCTGAATAAGGTAGTATGATTTTAAGGTTGTTCGGTCCGAAGAGCAATGTGTGCAGCGGTTACAGTCAGTGTTTAATAATGAAATGCCATCTCGAGCCACTGTTTCAATGCTTTAGAGAATTCCATAATGGATGCGACTCACTTCAAAATGAAGAACATACAGGAAGGCCTGTTTCAACATTCACTCCACATAACACTGGTGTTCGCAAAATGATAAAAAATGACAATCGATGCACCTTAGTAGGTGATCATGATTCAAAATATTCTTGGAATTGAGTCCACAACGCTGTATAGGATCTTCCACGATGATTTAAAAACGAAGAACATTGTTTCTCGTTGGGTTACATATCATCTTCAACAACACCAAAAATCCAAGCGTGAGAGAATCAGCCGACTGACATTAAAGTTATTGAATCAAGGCGTTATACGGGTGTATCTAAAATTATTCTGTAATGAAAAAGGTGATGAAACGTACATTCTCTTTATGACTTGCCGACACGCCAGGAAATTAGGGTATGGGTATGAACCCACACCCTAATGGTTGTCGTTGGATGATGATGGTGTTGTTCATACAACACCATCATCATCCAACGACAACCATCATTAAAAAAGTACGTGCAATTAAAAAGTTGTGTATACTGTGTTTTTAATAAACTCAAGTTTGGTCAAAACTATTAAATTAAAAGGACAGAAACCTGTCATGGTGGTCTGGTGTACATAACACTGCTTGTCAGAAGTTCTCCAGACTCTTGGAATTAGAAGCTCAATGCTGCACCACGATAACGCATCTTCTTATACCTCTACGCTGTCAACTTCTTTAAGGAAAATAACGTTGCAGTTTTACAATATCCACCTTATTCACCGGATCTAGAAATATGCGACGTTTGGTTATTTTTTAATAAAAAAAAATCGTGATTGCCTTTTTACATCAGTAGAAACGATTGACTCCGCGACTACTGAATATTTTGACTCTATTTCTTTAAACGACAGGTGCGATGCTCTTCTTTTGTGGAAAATTCGTCTACAGAAGTGTATTGACGCTAGAAGAGACTACTTTGATGTAAATTGTCTTGCTTACACAGTTTTCCTGTATCTCAATAATTTAGGGATGACCCTCGTATAAGATCATCCAAAAAAACGAACACTATAAAAAATAGCCTGTCATTCAGTCGGTATTTTTCTTTTTCTTGTCTTTAACAAATAATAGAGTTGAAACATTTTAATATAAAACTATCAAAATACCCTACACTATGCATGATAGTCTGTCAATCACATCTTTATCGAAAAATAGAGATAAAATTGTAAAATACAAAGTTTACTAAAAAACCCTATGCTATGATTGATGACATTTCAATTAATTGATGTCTTTCTTTTGTCTTTGTCAGACTACATGTCGAATTATATTTTGCAGTAAATATCCTGTAAAATAAATATACAAAATACACTACTAATACTAAAGAGAGTTTCGGCCTACACGAAACAAACTTAAGATCAAAATATATCTGCAAAATTCATAATAGTTTTAAAAAAATATCTTAAAAGTGCTGTATATCTTAACGCATACAGGTAAAATTTTAATATCTTTTCAATACGTATTGACACATAAGTTCTGAGAAAAGACTATACGGTTACGCTGGCACTACCTTTCTTAAATGGGCAAAAGCAAAGTTATGTTCACAGAAAAAGTTATTCAAGTATCAAATTTCAACAAATATGTATTTACCCATGCTTAGAGGATGTGCACGGGTTGGGCGTGCGTGTGCGCGTGTACGGATGCGAGCGCATGCGCCGGCAACGGTTGCTGGGCGAGGCGCTGCTGTCGTTCGCCAACCTCAACTTGGAGCTAGAGAACAGTCTGTGGTTACAGTTGGCGCCGCGCCATCATCAGCCCCATTTGCAAGTGAGTATTATTTCGATATTGTATTTGCATAGTATTATAATTATTTAGTGTTGTGAATACAAATGTATCTAATTAAAATATTAATTATAAATCCGGCTCTTGACGACAACTTAGATCGTATAGCAGAAAAATAAACTTGTGATAAGCGTACATGGATGACAAATTTAAAAACACGATTTTTCCCATTTTTCTGAAAAACGACATATCTCATGTCATAGAAAAATCGTGGGACTATCTTTGGATCTATCTTCGGATAAGCTGATTTATAGTCGGATAAGCTTTTTCCAAGAAATTGGTAAAATACGTACATAAATCCATGTGAAAATTAGTTCAGTTAATTACGTAACATTCGATGATCTGGTCAAATATGCATCTATTACAGACCACTTTTGAAGTATCGAATTGTGCCAGTTTCGTTGTAGAAATCTTAATGTATATAATACTATGCTTCTTACTGCGGCTCCGTCCGCGTAAACATTGGAATGAATTTCTTTTTTGTTTTACATCAACCGAACACACTGGTAACGTTAGTCATAATAGCGGTCCCACTCTGGATTCCAATCCTGTAACTGACACTTAAATCTAAACTGATTGTTAAGGATTTACAACTTTCTACTCGCAAATCCCAATTTGTTCCATAAAAAGTAATGTTATGTAATGGCCCTATCAGGAGATCATCAGATGAAAAGAAAACACATAGTAAACCTGAAGATATTCAGAAACACAGAGTTACAATAAATCATTGCGGAACCACTTGAACGCTTGTATTTGGTCGCACTTCACTTGTGAAAGCCAATGCTTTCTTGCCAATGTTTGTGATAAATATCGTAAAAAATAAAATTCACTCATCAACATTCGAACTCTGATCTATATACCCAACGACTGGCCGTCTAGAATGTGCTTCAAATATATATACTTCAGTAAATAATTTACAACAAATAAGTTGTAAATGTGTCTTGTCTGGCATAAAAAAAAAAAACACGATCAATTGCACTCTCGAGAATTCCACCCCAAAAATAAATGTATTTAAAATAAACATGCTTGAGAAATAATGACGAAGGGGATGGCGGAGGGCACGGGGTAAGATTGTTTACATTTTGAGTACTATTTTTGTATGGAATATTTTTTCTTAAGAAAACTATTTTGTACTTTTAATTTATTTTTACATTGTGAGCGTAGTTCGGAACCGTATGTAACAAACAGATAGACAGATAGATAAATACACAAAATCGTGTGTAGTTTATCCATTTAGGTGTCTTCACTGAACAAATGAGATAAAAATGATCTAAGCATTTCTTTATTTAACACTAATTAATAATTTTTGTACCGTCTTACATGCACTGAACTAGCATTGATCGAAACACTCCAATCTGAAATTAAATACTGCTATATGGTACCAAAAGCGTAACCAGTATTTTGTTGCGAGAAGGGCAGACAAGGGAACTGTATTTTTTTTTTTTATTCGGATACCGAACCATGAAAGGTATGTCTCTACAGTAGGGTGGTAAATTCCTAAAACAAAAAAAAACTTAAATTTATGCACTTACTTATTATTCCGTAGAAATTGTTTTGATGTAATACAGTAGAACCTCGATAACTCAAACCTCGGTAATTAAAAACCTCTATAACTTCAAAAAATAATATGTTCCTTTCCCATCAGAGCCCAAAACCTCTATAACTTAAAATACGCAACCTCTATAACTTAAATAAGTAATCTCTGTATTGGCCCTCAGTAACTTAAAGAAATGTTTCCACAACCTCTATAACATAAAATTGTTTGTCAATGAGTCATTTCGAAAGCGTGTGCAAAACAAAAGGTTTCGGTATTTATTGCTTCCACGTGTTCACTAGTTAAATTGTTAACGTAAACAATACATATGTCACCTATTGTTTGCTTCTTCGAAATTCTTTGCGGCGGTTAGTCTTAAGACATAAGTAAGCCTTGGATCATAAGTTTTTGATAATTGTCCTGGAAACATCGCTTTACTTACTGTGTCATAAAACTGGCTTAAAATGAGTTCAAAAAGAAAACTAACAACACTCACATACGCTGATAAAGGGTGGAACAAGGGTACATACATACATATGTACATACCTACCTCTATATTAACCTATCCCTAACATAGACCCTTGATAACTTAAAACCTCTATAACTTAAAATATTTTGTGTTTCCCTTGGACTTTAACTTATCGAGGTTCAACTGTATCTAGTATTGCACCTAACATCCGAATATTACTCTGCTCCGTAGTTACCGAAACTAGAACCGGAACGTCAAGTGACGGGCGTGTTAGCCAGCCCCGGTACCACGACGCTCGCGTCACCCGGCGCACCAGCCGCGGGCGAGGCGTGCAGTCTGGCGCGTTCCGACTCCGCCTCGTCGTGCTGCAGCGCTCGCTCTGCTCCCGAACTACTTCTAGGCCTGCAGTACAACTCTACTACGGGACATCTGTCCGTTGAGGTAAAACTGGTTAGATGATTTTTCATCGCCATAACTTCGATCAGTCACGGCGATTGAGGGCTAATAATGAATCGGCAAATGGATAATAGAACTTTTAAATTGTTTGTGATAAACACTTCGTGTTTGACCTCATTTACTTTAAAAATCCCATACTTAATAGCATGATAGCGAGAATCAGCATGTGCCTATAACATAGCCATCGAGTTTTTCTTGAATCATTTTAGTGAGTCCTGTTCATCAAACAGGAACAAGCAATAGTACCGTAATGGAGTCACGTGCAGATAATGTTCTAATGGTGGCAAAAAATTTCAATTAAGTTTCCTTATCGATCGAACCACGGACAAAAGCTAGGAATAAATAATAATACCTGAATATTTAAAAAAATACAATAGTTCCATTAAAAACTTTTATTTTGGAACGTAAGTTTCAAATTTAAAGTTTCACACTGAAGTACTTACACGGAAATAAACAGGAGCTTGCATGAATCGAGAAAGCATGGTTATAAATTTCAGAAGTTAAAAAAATATGTTCCTCTTTGAAGAACACAATATTAGTATTATTGTTCATTCTCTGCAGTAGAATTTTTTTCTAATAATGTTATTTGTAAGAATACAATTTATTCTATAGAAAAAATTGCGTGTACTTATGTACGCGCGTGAGAAGTTATACTTGTTCGGGAAGATATACAAACGAGCCCAAACTCGATGGAGTTGCGTTGTTTAATTACGGAGTTCCTATGGCCACCTTCCAGCTCCATCATCGGACTCTGGTTACCATATAGTACCAAAGTACTCGTCAAGACGAATCAAACGAGCCCAAACTCGATGGGTTGTGTCGTTTAATTACGGAGTTCCTATGGCCACCTTCCAGCTCCATCATCAGACTCTGGTTACCACATAGTACCAAAGTACTCGGTAAGACGAATCAAACGAGCCCAAACTCGATGGGGTTGCGTCGTTTAATTACGGAGTTCCTATGGCCACCTTCCAGCTCCATCATCAGACTCTGGTTACCATATAGAGTACTCAGACGAATCAAACGAGCCCAAACTCGATGGGGTTGCGTCGTTTAATTACGGAGTTCCTATGGCCACCTTCCAGCTCCATCATCAGACTCTGGTTACCACATAGTACCAAAGTACTCGGCAAGACGAATCAAACGAGCCCAAACTCGATGGGGTTGCGTCGTTTAATTACGGAGTTCCCATGGCCACCTTCCAGCTCCATCATCAGACTCTGGTTACCATATAGCACCAAAGTACTCGGTAAGACAAATCAAACGAGGGGTGTCGTTTAATTACGGAGTTCCCATGGCCACCTTCCAGCTCCATCATCAGACTGGTTACCATATAGTACCAAAGTACGTCGATACGAATCAAACGAGCCCAAACTCGATGGGGTTGCGTCGTTTAATTACGGAGTTCCTATGGCCACCTTCCAGCTCCATCATCAGACTCTGGTTACCATATAGTACCAAAGTACTCGTCAAGACGAATCAAACGAGCCCAAACTCGATGGGGTTGCGTCGTTTAATTACGGAGTTCCTATGGCCACCTTCCAGCTCCATCATCAGATCAGCTCTATGTCATAATAATATTGCATTGTCATGCGATTTATACATGCATGCAAAATTTCATTTAAATTTTAAAAATTAAATAAATAAATTTTTATTTTCTTATATTAAATGTACATAAATTCTCTCAGTATTCGAAATTCGAATTCTAAGCGGGCAGCTTCAACCTGTTAATTTTGCGTCACACAATCTTAAAATTTCACTCTCATTATTTTTTCATAAAGCGCCTAAAGAAGTATAACTTCAATAAAATGCTATGAAGGAACAAAAGAGACTATTATTTCTTGAAAATTTAACGAATAATTAAAATTTAGTTAAACAGTGTCTATAAAATTACTGCAATTCTATAGAGGATAATGAATAGCGTGTGAGTTATCAAATTTCATTCATTCACTTTGCGTTTGACATTACATTATCTGGTTTGTTTACTGTAATTAAAAATAAGACTGAGATTAACGTATCCTCAATATTGATCATTACGAAAATTTAAGAAATAAAAAAAATGCTACGTATAAATTCTGAATGAAAACATCAAATAATTAAATTAAGTCAACCATTCGGTTATATCATTCTTATTGAAGTTTTGTCATACTAAAGCAGGATGATGCAAACACTAGATAAATTACATGATTGAATGTCAATACATATATCACAGATAGAGTATAATAAAAATTAAAGTAATATGAAGTAGAATTTTAAATTGAGAAAGAAGCTCTCGGAAATTATAATAATGTTTTTAAATTGTAATATATTTATAAATTAAAACAAAAGTCCATTATTCACAATATAATGTTTTTATGTAAAGCTTATTCCCAAAACAAGAAACCGTTTTATTTCCTGCAAAGTAAATTTATTTTCACAATCCAAGAAATTATGTTTTCTCTTATCAATGCATTAATTTTTTGAAATCAACAGCATTATGTTTAGGGACTATTTTGTTCCTGATGCCTTCAGGAACATTGATAGTTCTTGGTTATTGTTTGATTCTCTTGCTTGTGTAATGTAATCGTCAATATACTCGTATAATACAAAAAACATTATCGTTCTAGGTTATAAAGGGCACCCACTTTCGCAAACTGTCACCCAATAAGGCGCCGGACACCTACGTGAAGCTGTGCCTGGTGAGTTCGCTGGGGCTGGAGATGGGGCGCTGCAAGAGCACCACTCGCCGCGCCCAGTCCAACCCGCTCTACAAGGAACTCTTTATATTCCAGGTGACCATGGCGAACAATCCTCGAAACAATATTCGGCTTTGTGCTTATATTTTGTATGCTGCATAACCAGGCTGGCGTGGCTGAAATAAAAAAAATATATGGAAGTGTATTCCTCGGCTGTATGGTAATTGAAATCTGATACGAGAGTTTCGAGGTGGAAACCTGCATGCAAGCCACTAAAGACTAACTGGTCACCGCCGCCCATATATATTCAAACCTCATAGGAGTCATCAGTATGTCATTGTCTTGTCTGTCAGTCAGACTCAGTATGTCATTGTCTTGTCTGTCAGTCAGACTCGGTCAGCTCACTCCCCTGTCTCACAGGGGAGTGAGCTGACCGAGGGGCAAGGGCATCCCCCTTGCCCCTAGACGGAGGAGTGGGCCATATTGCTTGTCGGATTGCGTTAAAAAAATTGTTTCTCGGCAAAGGAAAAATATCAATTATTACTAAATTAATTTAATTTTTTTCTTAGCACAACTGCACAAATCCGAGATTCTATTTTAACCATTTGATTAACATCAAATATCAAATCAAAAATACCGAATGTTCTCTATTCTTTCTAGAAACTAAATGTCATACGAGACTCAAGAATGATCAGTTAGCTAGTATATTGTATCGGAATGTCGATACAATTGCAACAAGCTATAACTATGCAGCGCGTCGAGTCTACTGCTATTTAGAGTGTATTGACGGATTCTCATCGTCGCGTCGCAGGTGGCGCTGTTCCAACTGAGCGAGGTGACGCTGATGGTGTCGGTGTGGTGGCGGCGCAGCGTCAAACGCAACGAGATGGTGGGCTGGTTCTCGCTGGGGATGAACGCCTCGGGCCGCGAGGAGGCGCGCCACTGGCAGGACGTTTGCGAGAGGCGCGGGGAACAAGTATACACTTTTATATTTTAGATTTTTTTTGTAAACTGCAATTCGTTCTATAACGTCCTGATGTCATTTTCGTATGCAGAACATGGTATTTATTTTTTAATTTATGATAAAAAATATTTAAATTTGCGGCATAGCAAAAGAATTTCCTAACAATATTGAACAATCTTTCAATTAATCCAAGCTTGAAATGGTATAATTATTTTATAAATATGATATCAATAATGTAATAATACCCCTACGAATCTTTATTATAGTAGACACTTTTATTATAATGAAATATACATAACCTTAAAAGTCATTTTATTCTTGTACAAAACAAAAAAATAAATATATTTTGTTTAGTTTTTTTTTTTTTGGAAAACCTTGACGTCGGATATTTTGTTTTATGTTTTGTGTAAAAGTTTTAATAGTGTTAAAACTTAATACACAACACGTTCAAATTATAACTCACAATTATTTGGGATTTTATTGATCAAGAAGCAGAGGAAAGTGATATTTTTAACACACTTTTTACATAACTGCAATATAACCAACCAAAAAAAGTATATAAATATAAATGCAAATGTAAAAGTATATTAAACCAATAATTCAAATAATGAACAGAATGAACAATACAATTTAAGTAACAAATACAAGCTAAATTTGAACATTTTTAAAGGATGTAGAAAGTCGACACATGATTACAAAAAAATTGAAATTCACAACAGCAGTAGATGTTTTATAAGACGACCCTGACATACAAACAGGCATAATAGATAAATAGAAAGGCATTAAATTCTAATAAACAACCATAAAAATAACTGCATTCGACTACATTTATTAATTAAATTGTTACTATTGAAATATTTCAAACTATAACAACGTGCAATAAGAACTATTCGATAATACTAACTCTGTCATTCAAGATTCTGATGCACTCATATATCGTGCAGATACAGCGCTGGCACGTACTCCTGGATTCCTGACGGCCGCTCACCTAGCGGCTCGAGGACGAGACACCGCTCGCGTAATCCTCCAGCTGCATCGGACGTGTCCGCCTTGCAGCGCCCCAGCAGACGCTTCTGCGCTAAATGATGGAACGGAGCCACAGTTGGCGCCAACCGGGGCGCCCTCCGCCGAGGGCCTCGTCCCAGGGTACGGGGACGATGCACCACGTTCGGTGCACCGGTAGCCGGCGCTGAGCCCTCCGTATTTGTAATGTCACGGTCGTATTACGCCCGCTGCGTTCGACGACGAGTGCGGCATCGGAAAACGGTTTATAAAATGCGTGAGAGTTTTAAATTCGAGAGACGGATCATTCGTTACGACTGAATCGATGCGTTTTTGACGAGATGAGAATTTATTAGGGTTTGGTCAGTATTTAACTGAATTTTATGATATTGAGAGTATTTCGATGTTGAGATATTACAGCTATTTCCGCTATAAATAAATATTATTTCCAATTGTGAAATTAAATAAATTCCTTGGAAAAATGACAAATCGAAGACTTGAGCGCACAATACTTGTGAGATTATTAGGTTTAATTAGATTACAATAAGCTACCTATATTTGCAAAACTAAATTAATATTCCGTAGATTTTTATATAAATATCACTAAGGCAGCTTTTTTTCATTTAACATGGTGTATCGAGCACATAAACATACTTTAAAGATATATAACTACTAATCTGAATCAGTGTGAACGTTTTTAAATATTGTATAATAAAATGCTTTAAACTTGTCGCATGTAAAACAAATAGTAAAATTATACACAGTTATAATAAAAATACGTATATGTAATCCGGCTTGAATAAATTTTGAAATATGAAACCTTTAAGTATTTTAAAGGTCATTTGATTTTAGTCAATGTAGGCGCCAAATAACTTCGTCGATGTGAAATTAGCTGCACTCCAATAACTGCGCGGATATCGTATTACAGGTGAACAAGGCTTCCACAAGATTGTATTTCCCTTTCTGCAACACAATACGACGCTAACTTCGCAGCGGTAAAAAATTGCGACAACTGTATGTATTACATATTTCAGTCAACATTGCAAATACAATTTTCAACGCTATGCTGCATTTGAATTCTGATGCCTTTTAATAAGTAAGAATAACACGCGAATGATTATTGGACAATGGTAGTAATAAAAAAATTGAAATATTAAATAAATTTAAATGCAAACACGTTAATGTTTTAAAATTGAATTAAAACTATTCTAAAAAGAATACACATTATAAGTTGATAACTCATAGTAGAGGCATCCGATCACGGGCGTATATTCACCCGCACCCTCGAAGACTGCAAACACTGCCTTTGTCATTGTTGGTGATTTTGATTTTTGTTAGCCGGTAACACAAGTAATAAAATATTACCATATTGATACATGGTACACACGTTCTTTTTTTCCTAGAAAGAATACTAAAAAGTGAATTAAAAAAAAATCCCAAGCGTATGCGGACAAAGGTGTTTTTGCTTAATAAAATATTTGATATGATGTCAATTGATATTAATAATTATATTTCAGGACATTAGGAGTAACGTGAATTCTATTTCAATATCGTGTATAAAACATGCTAACTTTTGTGATGCTTTACATTTTAACGTGTGGAACACGCTTTATTTGCACATTTTTAAAATATTATTATAGCTGTTAGGTATCTTTAGTAGATATAAATAATTAATGCCTTAATGTAAATTTCGAAAACATGATTTTCAATTCGACTCCATAGTCCCTGTTGGTGACGAAAAATGGAATCGTATGAATTACGACTATGAAAATCGCCGAAAATAATTTTCAATCACACTAATACTCTGTGGCTATGTATATAAATATTTGCAACAAATATAACTATATCGATATGTGTATGTACATGTTTATGTTTATCCTAACAAAATAGCCCTATGCATAAATAACAAATTTGATTAACAAAATGTACTGATTTATAAATGCTTAGTTGAAGAGAATTTATGAAACGCATTGTATTTTTATGAAACTACCCACGCAAAAGATACCAAACCAGTCAAGGTCCTACGATTAAGTCAAAAAAAAATATTCTCTTAAATATGTCCATCCCTGTATGTACTTACAAAAGAAATTTCACTGAACAGTTTACTCGTAAAAAAGTATAAATATATATAATGAGTTTTTTCAAGGATTAGAAAATACTGAAATTTTAGACTGAAAAATTCTATTTAAACAATCCTATCGTACAATCGATGATGTACCTTAACGTTATCTATTACGGTACAACGCAAAGATCTTTACCGCTCTGAAGCGCCTGCGAATGATCCAATACGCAGGTACAACGCTAACCGACCCCTCCTTCGTCACCCCCGCGTTTCTTTTTTACGCCAGTGCGACGCTTCATGTGACTAACTTCACAACGGTAAAGATTCGTGCGTTGTGTTGTAACAACACGATCAGGGACAAAATCGGAATCACTCGGGCGAAGCCGCGTTTTGGCTTTAGTATCAATGTAATTATGAAGACAAGAATCTGCCATCAAAAAAAAAAATATTATAATATAGATTGTACTCTTGCTGCCGTTAGTAGATAACTAACTATGGGAAAGGTAAACCTTCCTTATTGTCATTTCATTTTATAATACTCTGAAGAATCTTAACCAGGAGCATCTTTTTCTTTGATACTTGGCTCCTTTATACTCGTAGTTGTTAGATTGATTATTTAGAAGTAGAAAATTATTATTTTAAGTTTTACATGACATATGCTATCCCGCTGACTCGTACTTTGCCAGGATTGGAAGAGTATGATTTTAATTGGAAAGAATAATATGTCAAAGAGGGACCTAAAACGTTGCATATTGATATGTATTTTGCTTTAGGAATGAATATTTTTATGCATGACACGACACACTTACGAAAAGTGTAACTTCGATTTAAATACAAATAGTGTATTAGCAAAACTTAGAATGGTGTCATACCGCTATAATAATTTGGAAATTCATTTAAACCAAGACGAAAATTTATGGATTGAGAAAGAAGGATTGTAGGTATATGATAATTACAATTTTTATACAGGAGTATAAAAAAATGGATAAATGAGAAAATCGATGCAATTGCAATTATTGAATTGAATTTGTATAAATACGATATAAAAAGAGATGTATATGTATAAAAGTATCATATACTTTACATGAACATGGTCGTTCAACCTTTATATCCATACACCAATATTTCTAGATTTTGTGCTGTATTACAAAAGCGTGTTCAGATCTTTATGATATAACATGTAAATTGTAATAGCTGTATTGTATTAACATTTTAAATGGCTTATATATTAGGCTTGTCGACGGTGCCAGGTCAACTCGATGCCAAATAATCGAGAATGTCCTAGTTAGGTTGTAAGGCGCCATTTTAGCGTTGCATTGACCTTTGCAATATACACTTATTATATTCTCATTTTGTTTAATTGATAATTTAGATTACATTGATCAATATTAGAAACTTTGACTCGAGATGTTGACAAAAAAAAATTTTAGTATTGATGTTATTTATCTATATTTCTAAACTGCACGTTCATCTTGTTTTTCGACCAAAATTAATACTTTTTCTATTTTGAAACCTGATCTCATAAAAGTCCAATTTGTGAATTCGGAAATTATAACTCTAGCTTCTTCTAATCGTACCCGTAAAATGTAAAAAATATATTTAATTTATGCGATGTAAACTAATATTTTGACCGTTTCTTATGATTTTGGACTTTAAGGGTGGATTTTGTAAAACAATGAATATTATATAATGATATCGAAATCATCGTACCGTTACCGTCCAAAATTATAAAAACTGCTTAAATTAATTTTAAAGGTACCAAAAAATGTATGGTGTTAGAAATTAAATTAAGGATAACGTTCAAGATTTAATGAGAAAGTTTTTCTTAAGAATTCGTAAACGACTATTCATTTATTTTTATTAAATTCCCTTATGTAACCTATAATAAGATAAAAATAAATATTTTGTACTTGTAATGCATATGATTAATAACTTAGTATTCTTGTCGAGTCAGAAAAGAGGAACTTTAAAAAACGCTTTATTCAATATTAACAACCGAAATAGCACAAGTAGATAAGAGATTCCAGTGCCAAAATTAACCGTGGGCTAAATAATTGATCAATTATTTTAATAAAGAGAAAACCATCTTCTTTAATTTATAAAATGTTAATTTACAGATCAATCAGACGTACTTTAGAATGACGATAATTTATGGATCTCTTTAGACAAGTACATTATGTATTCCCGTCATCCCGGTTTAACTCGTTATTATATAAAAAGCACATTATCGTTTTTTGTTTCGCTTTACCGATTAAACCAGCAGCTGAGTGGGACTTCGCCCGCGTGTGGGGATGATATGGAACAAATTCTTCATTCCGATATCGATGTCCGTTCTGACCCCAATCCCGATTTCGCTTAGTGGCCATGAATTCAGCTTATTATTTCTCCACGAGAAAAGTCACACGGTATGTTTTAAAGCTTAAAATCGTCATATCTTGAAATATAACTTCCTAGATATAACTTTGTGTGGAAAATTAATTAAAAGAAAGCTTTTTTATATATATAATGACGGCAAACGAAAAACATAATTGAAATTAACGATGTGAACTGTGAGTATTTATTTTCCATTGTTTTAATATGATATTCAAAATACTTTCTAACTTCCTTAGTATATATATAAGTATCTTGTATTCAACAACTTTAATTAATAACACGCAATATTTAAAAAAATGTCTTTATTATCCACACTAATTATATGTTTACTTTTCTCGTTTCAAAAACAAATCGCATGTATTTAATTCTTCTCAGAGTATTTGATGTTAATATAGATATAGCTTATTTTATATAAACAAAAATGATACTAAACTATAATGTAATTAACTAGGATTTATTTTATTACTTGATTCGATCGATTAGACAAAAAGGACATGTAAAGTTGATTTTACAAGAAAAAATATTCAATAAATGATTATGATACATAATTGTAATTCTTATAAAGTTATTTCAAATTAAAACCTATATATTTTTTGAAGTAAGTTTATTTTCAATAACAATCGCTCTACTATTGATGTATTTAAAAGTTGAGAGATCTTTGAGTTCGACCTTTTAGTCAAACTGAACCTCAAGGTCATAAATGATATTCATAATTTACTTTCTATTGACGTATGCAACTTAAGTTATTTTTCTTTCGTCTTGCGATTGAATTTTTAGAATTTTAAACAACGATAATTTATATTTTTAAAATAATCACGACAAACGTTTGTTTGCAACTACAGAGTTAGTTTTACTTTCATGCGCCTGCATATTAAATACTTTATTATTATTATTCAGAAATGTTTGCTTGTTCTCCATATATAATTAGGATTTAAAAATACATACACATTTATAAGTAAGTAATGAAACATTTTAATGGTTATTCATTTAAGTTGTGTATCGTTGCAATTAAAATGAATAATCAATCAATTCAATTTTGAAATATACAAATTATTATGCTTTTATATGAACTTGGTCCAAGTACGAACTCGCTTTCAGTGCACACGTTAAATCCAAGTCAGATTCTGCATTGAAAACAGTTAAATGAAAAGGTCGATTATAAATTTTCTATAATTTATGCACTGCTTATGTGGTACAATTATAATTTACCGTTAGGTATATGCTACAATAATTTATTAATGTATAGAGTCCATTTAAACACGACATTTAAATATATAAATTCTACATTGTTAACCGCCACTAATTATAATTGTATTTTAGATTTGTTATAGATTAAATAGAAAATTCGCAAATTATGAGAAATGTTTATTTAGAAACGATGTTAAGTTTATTTTATTTTAAATATGTAGTTACATGATTTGTAAAAAAAATACTAATTGAATTTGAAAATGAATATGTTATGTATTTATGTAGATACTATCAAAGTTATTCAATCATAATCCCAAATAAATCACTTTGTACAATTTTCCTAACATGTTGTTTTATTTATATATTTCCAAATTAAAAGTTTACTATACATCACTGTGAATTATTCTTACACACTGTAGGTTTTAATGATTTTTTTTGTTTTAAATTACATAATATAAATTGCAATTTAACTCTAACAGCAAAATATAACTTAAGTTAATTTTACGATGTAATAATTTATATATTTTAAATAGTCAGCACCCATTATAATGTGTTAGGCTGTTACTGCCATTATATGAAACATATATTATTTTAAAAACGAAAAATGCCTTTAAATGCTCACAATATACAGCTGCGGACATTTTAATAAAATGATTTATTTTAACACAATGATGTTCACAAAAGACACATTGATCCTAATCAAAATATTAACGTACGCCAAATATTTCGACTGGCTGGAAATAGAAACAAGTTATGTTAAACTTTAATACCGTCACGCTGCCGCGCTGGCACAGGGCAAGTCGGGGGCAGCTAACAACTGACGTCCCTGCCAGTGCGCAGGCACAGAGCAGGTCGGGGGCAGCGAACGACCGATGTCCCCGCCACTGTAGTTGCACAGGGCAGGTCGGGGGCAGCTAATGACCAATGGAAATTCCAGTACGCTGGCAGCGTCCGATATCGACGGCTTAGCTTAATCTACGGCACGGCGCGAATGGTTTAATTTGACTTGAGGTGCCACAGTTACAAACTATTAATGTAGTGTAACGCCCTGCAACCAGTTCACACTACGGTCATGCATACTAACACACGCACGCGTTTGCTTATTTTCAACTATCGTATGCGACAAATCAATTTTGTGTGCTATACCATTTTCTTTAATTTCTAAAAATCCAACAGTCTCTTTGAAGTGTTTGTATGGGTTAATCTTCATAGAAAATATATCTATAAAATATAAATTTCTATTGTAAAAGATGTATTTTTGATATTTAAGTTTCTGTGCAAGTTAATAAATTATGTAAAGCCAAATGACAAATTAAAGTCAATAACATGAAGAATCGGGTCACCTAAGATCACTTTCACATACATTGTTTTTTCTGAGACCAAATTGCCACCAAAATTTCCAATTCGTCATCTTAAATTGAAAGAGCAATCCGGCCGTGATCAAGTTCTAACCCGGATCTTGTGGTTCGAAGGCAATGCTCTTGACCATCAACAGTATATGTTTATCGAAATTTATTCGGCTAGGGGTCGCATTAATAAAGTGCGGCGTTCCATCTTGAGAGTGCAAAGAGCAAGACTGTTATAGTGTTTCGCTATGGAAAATAATGTTTCGCCCTCACGTTACTTCTTGAGAAGGCACATCATTTGCGTGACCTTCATTAATACGACCCACGAATTATGAAACGTCTCTTAAGAACTACCTATTTATATATAATAAAATTCAATTTTATTATTTGTATACGAGGGACTAAATATTTGCACTACAAATATTTAGTCCCTCGACAAGTATAATGTATGGTTATAAATTGACATTAAATATTAATGGCCGTTAATTTTTGATACCTGCAAAACAATTTCGAATCAGAACCACGCTCATGATTTTTACGTACACGGTAGATATTCGTTTTGATTTAACTGTACTTTATTTGCACGACAGATACGATCGCAACTGTTTGGTGTAATTATGTGTCATTATAGCTTTTCACAGGCAGTTATTAAAAATTCAAAACAATTGCGCTGTGTACGTGGTGAGTTTGCTACAGTGTTTTGGTAATAAAAAGCAACGCGTTATGAATTCGGATTTACGTAGTTTGTTACGTTTTGGATGTCATGAAGGCACAGTTCTAGGACTCAAGTATTTCTACATATATCAAGATAAATTATCAAGGTATCAATTTTGCTTATTAGTTTTTGTCTCTTATTTTGCAATAACATATTTTATCTTATCAATAATCCCTACTATCTTATCTTATGTTATTGCCGGTATTATTAGTTGTTTATGTTACTTAATTTTATGACATTCTCTCAACATTCAATGTCTATTTTATATGTTTTTGCTTATATATTTTCAAGATGTTTTACTCGCTTTTTATACATGGTGATTTCTGTAAGAATTGTTATTCTTTTAAGTACTATATTTTTATTATTTCCTCTTAACGATCTTCTTGCAGAGAGAGAAGAACACGCTTCTGTTATTCTTATCAATAAAAAGTCTTCTTTAGGTGTTTTTTTTTCTTACAATTTTCACATCAACATCAACTTAGTCTACTTCCTACGCTTCACTACAAACTACAATCTCCACGATGCAACGCCTAATTGCACTGGCCAAGAGTAATAGGTATTCGGACCAGCCGACACCTGCAACGACAACTTCGGGTTGCTGAAAATGTTTTCCAGCCGGTTCATGCCCATTTCCGTTTAAGGGTCGAGCAAAAGGGTCCCGACGAAAACCTGAGCTTACAGATTGCACTCTATTTCGTCTCACGGATTTTTTCGTCTATACGACTGTCCTGTATTTACCGGCCGACGATGTTGAGCTGTTCAATGTTTTAAGAGTCCTTATTTTCGACATTTTTGAACCCGATTTTTGATTAATATTTATGGTGCGGTGTGGCTATTCATCGAAACAGACTGCCCTCTCGAACTCTGGATCAGTAACGCGTCCTCCAACTCCTCCTCGCTTTCAGCTTTGCAACTTTCCGTACTCTTATACCAAAGGAAAACAGCCTTGAGATAGTTGACGTAGAATAGAGAAAAAAGATGCGGTGTTACCAGCACGCTTTTGACCTAACGGCAATTGCACAGCATTTTATCGCTCACTGCACACCGTGTTTCTGTCATCGCTGCCCCAGTACCTGGTCCCTCATGATCACCAGATTGAGATTTCAGGTGGTGCTGTCACTAACTTAAACGCCTTCGGTCACGTTTGTTGACTTTTACCTCTGGTGTCGTGAGGAAGCAATGCAGATTATTATTTATCATTAGGTCCAACAGGGATATTTATTTGTTGTTCATATATATGGTGAAATAAAGTATATAAATGCATAACATTTTTATGACTCAAGGCTATGCGGGAAATTATAGCACTTGTAAATGCATTTTTTTCAAATGCTATTTTACGCCACAATTTAAAATGATATTCGATTTTATTATCACTTTAGGAAATAAAAAACAAATATTCTCCTTATTTCAATGGCGTCTGACAAACCTAACTAACTTGTCATATGATGTCAAATACGCATTTTTGATACTTATCTCAAATTAGTTGCTAAGTCGCGAAATCATAACTTGTTTTACACGAGATATTTATTATGATATAAATAATCAATATAAAAATTCGCCGATGATTAATATCACACGCGCCCTCTTAGTGTTAGTTTCGTGAACAAACTCAGAACCAACAGAATCATTGAACATAGGACGATCTACGCTCCATACGTCACTGCGAGATATAATATTCGAATCAAGAAAATCCACAGAAAACCAGAGTTACTGACTTAGATAACATGGTCAGCAAGTTGAAGTGCCAGTGGCCAGGCCACAACATTGGTAAAACTAATAACCGCTAAGGAGTTTTCATTTTCAAAAGTTCTCGAATTTTCCACACTCCCTAGTGCCCATTTAAGCCATCGGGCGGCGATAATAGGTCAAAATGAATGGAATCACGAAATTAAATACGCCTCCGATAAAAATGAATCCGAATACATGACAACATTTATATAAGGTCGGGGAAAAGTTTTTTTGTATTTTATATGTAAATTCAAGATATATTTTTTGTTCAGCAACTTGTTGCCATTTCGTAGGTAGTCACATAATCCTATTGCTGTAGAAATGATGGGATTTTTGATCAAAGAACTGCGAGAAATAGTTTTTACAGTCCTCTTTTGATGTTAACCTAACACTACCTAAAGAATTCTGATAAGACCGAAACGGGTGAAAATCTAAGGCTGCAACGTCAGGACTATGTGGTGAATGCATTATCATTTCTCAACCAAACTCTTTCAATATTCTTTGAGTGGCTAAATGTGTGTCTGATAAACTCTGACTTTATCATGGTGAAAAACCACATCTTGTCTGTCGATCAATTCTGGGCGTTTTTCTCTACTTCTTCCTTTAGTTTCATCAGCTGTTAGCAGTAGAGATCTGAATTGATGGTTTTGGCCGGCGGTAAAAACTCATAATGGATAATGGCCTTCCGATTCCACCATACGCATAGCATCAACTTATTGCGTGTTGATTCGGGCATCGCTATAGTCTGTCGAGCTTTCTTTCCTTTTAACCATGATTTTTTTCGCATGTTATTGTCGTAGATAATCCATTCTCCATCAACACTGATCAATATTTTCCGAAAAAGTTCCGTTACATTACGTTTCAAGATAGAATCACAAATGAGTACACGCTTCATTAGATGTCCAGCTTTTTTCAAATGGTTTAAAACTGTAGATTAAAGAAATAATATACCGATCTTGTTCTACTTTTTCCAAAATTGTATCAACTTTTCCGCAACAGGTGGACCAGAACGAGATTCATTTTTGATATCAAAATTATTGAACTAAAAGCGTTTGAACCAGTTTTATGCTGCTCTTACCGACACTACATTAGGTCCATTAACATCACAAATTTTTTTCGCGCCTTGTGTCGTATTTTTCTTTTTTTTTTTTTGTAACAGTACTTCAAAATGTATCGATTTTCCACGTTAGATTCACTCATTTTGGTGGACAGAAAAACTATAGGAAAATATCGGAACACTGTTTCCACTTTTTATTTTAATTTTTTTAAGAGTCATCTATTTAATGATATCAAGACTAGCCAGATACGAACAGTACAACTAAACTGCAACAATTATACTGCAACTTTTTACTTGTAAACTACAAAAAAAAATTTCCTCTACCCAATATTTTCACCATGTCAAATTTTAGGCCTATCCCATCCTTAAATTTGCACCGATTATAGGCATATTGGAAATGTGTTTCGAATAATACTCCAATATGTAGGTACCTTTGTGAAATAACATCCAACAGCGTCTACTACAACTACAGAACAATTCACGATATAAAAATGAATATATGTAAATATTATAATGATCCATAAATAAAAATAAGTTGACCAAAAATGGTTTCAAGTCTTTGCCGCCATAATACTAATATTATAATAAAAATTAGAAATATTTATTTTTACCAATGAACTACCCAATTAAGTAGCAGCTTACACAAGACATCTAAACTACAATTTTCATCAATATACATCTTGTAGTTTTTGAGTAAAATGCCTGTCACATACCTATGGACAGATGGACATGACGAAACTATAAAGGTTCTGTTTCTGCCATTGTGATTCAGAACCCTAATAAAAAAGACGCATTCTTCCAATTTCAAAAGGAAATCGATCGAACCAAACTGGCTAGTAGGCACACGTCGCTACTGAGTAGAGATCGAGAAGAATGTAACTAGGCCAAACTTGATAGAACTACTCCACCAGAACGAGGAACCTACCGTCACCTTCTCTCTCCATCATTACATCCTTAAACAATGCTGCTATAATTACTTACTGCCGTAGAATTGATATATGTGTACTGAATATGAACTCGATTGTATTATCAGAAGCGAGCTTGGATATTATAGGAATATCACCCATGCGACTAAAAATTAAATAAAATCATTTAACAATAATAATTACCATTCTTTTGTTTTTTTTTTAACAAAATAAAAAGCTAAAATGAAAAAATTCAAAAACGTGCTTTAATTAATTTCATAGTATAAAATCAAGGTCAAAAGGATTTAATAGAATTATTGCTATAATCATGTATAATTCTAATAAACTTTTTCGCCGGTAATTGTAAACTATGAAATATACGCATAGAGATAAATTCATTTATCTAAATTTTTCCTCAAATATCAACTGTCTTCAATGTGAAAGTGAAATAAGGAAATAAACAAAGAAAAGCCTGTATTTAGAATGTAAATAAAATATGTTGATGAAGTTACAATTTTTTAGATGTTATTGGTTTTCACGATGGTGCTCTCGTGCATCTTAGCGGGTTTCTTAACCGCCTGCTTGTGGGGACGATTCAGCGCGATGCCCACGCGCATCATGATCGAACACCAAACGCACCGATCCAGGAGTTGCCATATCCTGCCATCACTTTGTGCTCGCCTAATCAGATGACTAAAACCAACGTGGCGCACTTTCGGAGAACACTAGTGTGAGTTGTATATATTTTTATACTTCAAAATAAATCTAGAGATGGAGTGTTATTCAATGTCGCCGGAAAACATGTGAAAATTCAATTCTAAACTTCAGAATTCTAAAATAAGAGTAGACACACTAAAAACAGCGACCGTGTCCTGGTAAGTTTTATCTAGATATCAACGTCATTTTAAAATATCCAAAAAAAATAATTGTTAAAGTACCATATTTTACCTTTTCACACGGAGATTATAAAAATGATTGAACCAATAATAAATGTTAAAATTCAGCGACAATATAGTTCTTTTATCTATTCCTAATTAATTGTGGTTATGAACTTACTTATGATTTTGTAAGTGTATGTCTATGAATATAATATATGAGAATAGTATGTCTCGCAGTTCGGTACAGTTTACATTTATAAATAAATTTAACAAAGAAATAAGGCTATTTGCAATTTAATATGATTTAAAAAAGGTATGTTTTTAAAAAGGTTTTAATTTATACGTAGATAAAGAATTTTAAATACGTAAGATGCTGCCTCACAAAGGGCAAATGGCTGAACATACCTCCACTTTTCCTGTACATACATACGTACAGTGGAAAGCCATATTAACTCGTATACGAACTCCTGCGAAGAACTCAATGGAAGTCTAAACCCAAAATACCTATGACCTATATACGATAAATAGTCGATAAATGGAGGAATAGATAAAATGTCATTCATGCTTTGAACTTTAAAAATAAATTGTCGCAAATAATCCATATGGCTCATGCGAAATTTCTATTCATTCAAACTAGCACCCTTTGTAAGAAACGCTATGTAAAAACGTTGATGTCGTGTGATTTGCTTAACAGGGACGGAAATCTGACTATGAATTTGGAAGCTATTCTGCCTCAACTGCTGGGTTTTTACGAACAAGTCGTTGAATCGAATCTCCACTTCAGTATTTACAAAATCTTCTAGAACTAAACAGGCACAATGTAAGTTTCCGCGATGGAATAAACCAAAATTGTTAATGTGAAAAAAATATAGAATCTAGGGAATTGCCTAGAGATATACAGAATGCCGCAGGACCTCCTTTGGGTCTCTGATCTCACGCTTGGATCAAACTGTACTTTAATAAAAAGAAAAAATAAATAATCTTAAAATTCAAATTTGTGGAAATAGATAACATGAATATCAATTTCTACTGCAAATAAATTATCTAGGCACAATGATAATAATATAATGTTATTATGAAAACAATACGTTTTTAATGCTTTACTATTTTTTTTATGTAATTACATATATTTCTTTAACTCTCGTAGCCACATATTGAAGAATTATTGCTTTCAATAAAAATTACATTTTTAACCCTCAAATATGTCTGCTCTACTATGTTTTGTTTCAAACTACAATATTTTATAATGACTTTTGAGTTTTAAAAAGATTAATCCAAAATCTAAAAAAATAACTATCTATTTTAGATTTGTGATTTTCCGTATATAATTTCTTTTTTTATTCTTGTTGGAAATTCTGAGTATTCTTTCCATCATATTAAGAAATTCCACAAGCTTGCTTATGTCCCATTCTAGGCAAATTTAGTTTCAAACTCCTCAAATTAAAATCTAAGGAAAAGTAACGGCTTAAAATAACCATTCAAAATAATTTTCACAGTGTTTTGTTATATTTAAATATGTAATATTTGTATTATATTAAGACGCCCACACAGGTCCGAGACGTGATGATGTCGCTATCGCAACCTTGTAAACAGTTCTTGAAGCACTGCTTGTTTGAGCTGCAGGTGACTCCCTGCCAAGAGTTATTTAAGCCGCTGTTGACATCGCACGGCGTCTGCTGCGTGTTCAACAGCCCTTATCGCATGCAAAATATGAAGTAAATAATTTCAATTGTTTTAATTTTCTCTCAATTAAACATGTTTTTGCCAATTGACATGGATACGTCTATGTTTTCGTTTGTAATTGGTGTGAACATGAGCTTATGCATTAACGCCATCTGTTGCTGAATACGTAAACGAAGTCGGTAGGTATAAGACACCATATCGATAATTCACCAGCTTGTGGGTTCGTGTTGACACGATATGTGCAATACGTTTCATGTGGTGATGAGTGAAAAGCGATGAAGAGAACATTACCCGCAATGGAATCTGATACGTATACAGAAACGACAATCATCTCATTCTAATTTCATTTTCTTTTTATAGATTTTCATCTTATTCTAATTCCGACATGTCCAAAAATGAATCCTTTCTCACCCTCCTGAAAGACAAAGTTCAATTTAAAATGTTGCCAGACTCGCACCACAACTCTAGGCAATGCATGTCTTAAATCAAGATACGTATTGACTTAAGTTGATTTTCATTAATGATGAAAGTAATTGACAAAAATTTTAATATTAAAGAGGACTGTCTTGTCTGTAAATATGGTAAATCTGCTAATAAAAATCTGTAAATATGGGTTTTTATATAAGGGATTTTTATGCTTATGAACAGTTTTGTTGAATAATTAGTTAGATACATTAGACAAATCCAAAACTAAATTGGACTTTGCGATAGACGTAAAGATATTCTACGGACATCTAGCGGATGCTTAGGAAATGCTTTCTTCATTTTTGGCGGTATTTTAAACTATAATTTTGTGAAATAGCAAAATTGATCTCGATTTTTTTTATCTGATTCGCTCTTGAATTTGCCGTATGAGAATGGATGGAAACAACGGATCGATAACGTCCTATAGTTTAAAATCGAGTGGCATCCTAAAAGACTTGTTAACTCGCAGGCACGTTATTATTTTGTCAACTGATCAATATATATTTATATATATGTGTGTGTGTATGTGTGTGTGTGTATGTGTGTGTGTATACCGAATTATAAGATTAATGCATACAAAACTCTTTTTTTTTCATATTCTAGGATAGTCCGTGATGTAAATTTTCATCCAAGGTTTCCTAGAAGATGGGGAGCGTTCAGTGGGTTGACCGTGCTCACGGACCACGCCGTTCATGATGCACTTGAACACACTTTGCTGAACGCCGGAGCGATTAGGGTGAATTCACAGGAATTATTCAACTAATGCTTAAATACGCACTGGCTGCTTTGAGATGAAGTGTGAGTCAAAATAGATTTTGCCTACTTTCATATATTGTTAAAAAATCAAAACATTTTGTTACAAAAAAAAATCAATAACCATAACGAATTACTTAATAGAGCCCCGCCTATAATTATGGTATTATAGTCTCTATAATCTCTATTATTTCATAAGTACCTAGTGCGATATAATCTATTACCGTACGGTGGCGCTGCTAAACGTCAGATATCGTAATTTTTGTCTTCTTTCATTGTCATTCAGATACACACATATCAACATACGCAAAATTTAGTTTTGTATGCATTGAAAACATCAGCACACAGACGCAATTTCAGATTCTACCTAGATAAATCTTTTTGTAATCGGAACGCTTTTGTGATTTTAAATAGAGCTTTATCATTGACCCCTCAAGCGCGCAATGCCATTATAGTGACATTTGCGACTGAGGCGCCACCCACTAGAACGGCATAACTCGCTCTTTTTTGGTACGATACAAAGAAAAATACTTTTAAATTTCTGGGTTATACTACAATATTATACGAAATTGAATCTTATAGTTTAAAAATAAGGGAGCAGAAAAATATTTACTGTTCTCGTCACTTGCGTCAAAAAATTTACAACGATATTTTAAATCCACGTGATGCCATACGCTACGTCATCTCACTTTGCGGTGAATTGTTGTGTGCTGATTTTGCTACGAAATTATGGATAAGCTAAGAAAACCGTAAGTATTTCTCTTTGATAAATATACTAAAATACGTAGAAACGTTTGGAGAATCATATTAAGCATAGATTACAATGTTTTTCGAAAAGACTTATGTCTAAAATAACCCGAAACTTTCATCCTTTATTCTTTGTTGTATAACATGGTCGCCATTGTTCAATTTTAGTTATTGATTTTACATATTATTTCAATATATTATTTTATTTCAATGATTTCTAATGACAAAGTAGACTATTAGCTTTTGTCTCGGTGCAAAATTTGTAGAGAATTTACATATATGTACAAAAAAACCGTTACATTTGCTAACGGCAATCGTCTGTTGTAAGCGGTGAGGGAGACATGTTTTCCAAATTTCAACCGTAGTACAGTCAAGCAAAAAGTGAAAAATATAAAATTTACGATTTTGTTCGAATTATTGAATTACTTGAATTATTAAATTTCAGGATTAATTGAATATTATTACAAACTATGCAAATAGGATAAAAAAAGGAAAATGTTTATATTGCATTTCTGTCAAATTCATTTATATTGCAAATTTATTTTTATTTTGTATATAAATATTTACCATGTTTTATAAACTTGGAAAATATGAAATTTTTTGTAGGTAAAGTATTTACGAGGAATTTTTTCTAAACTATCATATCGCTAATTTGTTTTTATTTTGAATAAAATATTTACCAAGTTTTATTAATTTTGAAAATATGAGAATTTTTATGTTGGGAAAGTATTTATGAAGAATTTTTTTTAAACGTTATTGCTAATTTATTTTTATTTTGAATATAAGTATTTACCATGTTTTATGAATTTTTAAAATATGAGATTTTTTCATGTTGGGAAAGTATTTATGAGGATTTTTTTTTCAAACTCTATCACATTGCAAATCTTTTTTTTTAATATAAATATTTACATACTATGTTTTATGAATTTTATTTTGTTCTATTTTTTAGGTCACATTACAAATATTGTTTTTCAAATATATAATACAATTTTTATAAATTTCGGGCTAGTACCATAAAACAAAAATGGTCAACGTCCCTGCGTTCACGACATATTGTGGACTTGGCGCTGAGCGAATCGGACCAATCACTGCGATCTCCAGGTCCTGCGCGAATCCCTTCGCCAGCGATCCCAGATCGTTCGTCGGCGCAGCCATCTCCGTCATCCTCCACATCATCACCACAATTCAAACGTCCCAAAACGGTTAAGTACGTACAAAAACTAGTGTTTGTGACTGTTTTTAGAAGTTTTGCATCTATTTTAACCATGCGTACATTACAATCACATGTTTCAGGAGGCCTGTTGCTTGTTCTTCGGCTGTGTATTGACATTTTGAGAAGCCGGCACCCAAAATACCGATGTCGATATCGATTTGCGAAAACGCGTAATTATACTTTTACTAATAATTAATTAAAATTTTAGTTTTTATCCAATCGTAAATACTATGTATTATATATATATATATATATATATATATACTTATCGAAGTGGAAATAAACCCATTTGGTGAAATTTCTTGTTCTTATATTTAAAACTTAATTTGTAGACTAATTATCAATATTTTCTATATAAAATACTTAGGTGAATTGATGCGATGAAGAAATAATTTTTGAATAGAAAATTCTAATTTCTTACGATTAAATAACTTTTCTGTGATTTATAAGACAAAAATCTAGCTATTTTATCAAAATTTAGCAAATTATTCTTTTAAATGCTGAATATCTTTTAAGCTATCAATTACATCGCGTTGAAGTAGAGGACGTTTTTTTAGAAAATTAAATTTTCTACAATTTTGTCATTAACATTTTTTCGTAGGCCTCGTTATTTATAAAATAATTACAGAAAAACTAAAATTTTATAAAAGACTTAAGTTTAGTTACCCATACTACCTCGTCAATTTACGATTATGCCGCAATATGCACTTTTCTAAAAATAAAATCCTGACTGTGGGCGAGGTCATACCATGAAATGCCACTGAACTATATAAATTTAAAAGATAAAAATACAAGTTTACGTGTATTTAAAATGGGAAGTTTTAGAAATTGGAAAAAGTACTTAAAACTAAAATTAAGAGTTCCTTCTTTAACAGGTTTTTTTTAGCATATAAAATGAAATTTTACTGCGGGAGTGAAAAAAAATCATCGCTTAAAATGAATCATCTTAATATGTATTGTTTTTAGTGTGCCGGACTTCAATCAGCCGAAGAATCAGGCGCAGGCTGATTCCGAATGGGGGGTGTCGACGGATGTGGAAGAATGCACGTCGGGCACCAAGAAATTGCTGATGGAGCTGGGTATAAATAAACTTGGGGAAGCCAGAGAAATTCTTTACGTCATTGAAATAGAAGATACCGAGCATGACATTATGTCACAGGTATCAAACCTCGTTGCGCCATTTCCGGCTTCTACGATTCAACCAGCGAGTACTCATCAAGTGATAACTTTTCCTGATGTCCACGTTTCTGCTGATGAAGACATGCCGAGTTCTTCTAGGACTTTCCGTGTCTCATCACCAACAGAAGCGCTTTTGGATCCTGAAAGTGGAAGTAGTTATGATGATTCAGAATTTTCGGATGACGATGATGCCGAATATCTTGTCACTTCCGCCAAAAAGAAGATTCAGCAGAATTTATCAAATGATGAGGAGCTACCACCTCAAGTAGCGGCGTCGGCAAGGTTTATGGAAGCCGAAATGGATGTAGACCACGAGAAATTGTTGAGTGGTGACGTTAATTTCAAATGGCAACGAGACTTCACCGCATTCACTGCGGTTAGAGAAGAGTTTTTTTGTCCACCCCGTTGGTGCGGTGAAGGATTATGATTCTCCTTATGATGCCTTCATCGATATATTTGACGTTGACATCATGAAGGAAATTGTCATTGAAACTAACCGTTACGCTCATCAAGTAATTGATAAGGCAAAAGCTGTAGTATACATACAATGTCATCGCGCATGTACAAGTGGAAAGATACCACTGTAGATGAGCTTTACCGTTTGTTCGCAGTTTTTTATTTATATGGGCATATGTCAATTTAACTCTTTAGAAGAGTATTGGAGGAAAGGCACTGACGTTGAATTGGTCTATTTCCGTAATCCCATGTCCTATGACAGATAGGACTTCTAACTAAATGCCTACACTTTTCAGATAATGATAAACAACCGCTGCCGAACGCGAAAAGCAAGCAACCGCTTGCTGCCAGTAACCAACCAGTTACTGACTGTAAGCAGCTGCCTGCCGATAATCGAAAGGAAAGTGTAGGTTCCTTTTCCCATAGATTGTATAAATTGCAACCTATTACTCCCCATTTGAATCGAAAATTCCAGGAATTATATGTATTAAATAGATCGATTAGCGTAGATGATTCGTTTACCCTGTTCAAAGGTCGTCTTTCCTTTGCACAATATATAAAAGCAAAAGCCGCTCGCTGGGGAATCAAATCTTTTTGAATCGTGTGAATCCCGGACAGGGTACTTAAATAAATTTATAATTTATACAGGTGAGGAAAAAAAAATAACAACGAAGAAAATGTCGACGATTGTGATGAAAGAGCTGAGGCCGGGAGGGGCAGGGTCAAAAGTAGGGGATTAAAGCATAGACACAAAAGTAAAAAACTAATGTCTAACCCTCCTGCTATTTCTGACACTGCCCCTAATCCTAACATTATGACAAAGGCCCTGACCGGGAAAACTACAAAAATAGTTTTAAATTTACTAGAAGGTCTTGAACATAAAGGACATTGTGTCACGATGGACAATTTTTATAATAGTCCAGCGTTGGCACGATACCTCAAATGTCGAGGCTTTGACTGTCTGGGCACAGAACGCCTCACTCGGAAAAATATACCAGAAGATGTAAAAGAGATGAAGAAAAACTGTGAAAAGGGCACGATCATTGCTTGCCACTCCGGCGATGTAATGGTGTTGGCAGGATGCAAAAATCTTATCGATGATTAGCACCTTCCACGACAACAGCACCTACACGGGAACAAGTGCTGGCGAGGAATGTGAGAAGCCCATATGTGTAAAAGACTGTAATACAACTATGGGGGGGCATTGATCTAAAAGATCAAAAGCTCTCCATGTACCCAATGGAAAGAAAGAGGGGTTTAAAATGGTATATAAAGATGTTCAAAAGGTTATTGAACACATGTGTGCATAACGCTTATATTTTGTACAAGATAGTAACAAAAGATATGACGAAAAGAACATAATTACGCACAGAGAGTTTCGATATCAGATTGCAGTATCGTTGAAGATGCGGTACATGCCTCCCGCACCGGTTCGCAGTCTGATATCGCGATCAGAATTACGACTGGACAGGACTAAAACCATATGCCTATTCGTGGAGATACTTTGTGTTGCCAGATGTGTTTACTAAAATATGCCATAAGAAGTCGGACGGTAATCCAGTGTTCTGTATGCTAAGTCGGATTATGCGTCTTGAAAACGATTGTTTCCTTGAGTATCATTCAGTAGAAACTCTACCTCCACATAGACTAAAACGAGACAAGCCTAAACGAGGACATGGGCTAGGTCGACAAAATTGACGAAATGAACTTACTGAACCGACCCCATCGACTTCTAAGGAATGATACTCTTCGAAACTACAGTAAACAATTTTGGATAAACTGCACTAGATTATGATAGAATGAATGAAAGAATTTTGATAGCGGGATATGTTAATATCATGTTCGGAGAGACTTTGTAAGGGAATACGAGTGTCGATTATTATGTCAGACTAATTTTAAAGGTGTTTGCGTAGCTTTCACATAATTCATTTATTTGAAACCCTTTCGAAGCTTGCGTTTGTGCAAGGTAGACTTTTGAACACATCCATATCCTTTATTTATTTCTATGTATGTTTATTTATATATGATATATTTGCTATATTTCCCTTCCTGACAATAGTCATCTAAAAGTGTGACGACATCCACAGAAAATAAATTTTGCAAAGAAAATCCATAAAATCCATGACGACTAAGAATTTTTCAAAATATGTTTTGAAATAAGTACTAAAACATCTTCGCGTGAATGAAATTTATAACAAATAGACAATTTCGGTATCAGATTGTCAAACGAAGGCCAAAGACCATTTTTTAATTTTCTTGTCATATGGAATATACTTCAGTACTAGCGACGGTATATCAACATTGGGATATTTTAGGCTAATATGTGCTGTTTGAATATGCCTATATGAATATTATTGCTTTTACCTGAAATTTTGCCAACCTGTTTGGTGGATATGTTTTTCTTATATTTTCACTTTGAAATTGCAAACTATTTTTGCAAAATCTAAACATGTAAATACAGTTATATGTACAACTGTACCTGTATCAAAGTGGTTAGGTTGACACTTTGTAAAATTCTTACATATTTATAACTTTTATCAGTCATGTTCGGCTTAGTGGATTATTTCAGATTTTTAATGTTCTTTTGAGGCTTAGGACTGTTCGATTTGAATTATTTCAGATTTTGAGGCTTTTCTCTGGCTTCTACATATTTATGAATTTTTACGCTTTTTTTTATCTTCATTATAATTTAAATTGTATTCTGAAACATATTTCATTTCTCGTAATAGCTTTATATTGGAATGTGATTGTGAATAATAATTGAATTCAAAACATCTATAATCGAATTTCTTGCTCTTTTTCCTTCTTCAAAACTGCCTACAAAGAAGGGGTAATTTTAAATATTTTATTTTTAACAATATTATGACATATTTGAATTTTATAGTAATGATTGTAATATTTTGCCCATAAAAATATGTATAGAATTACTGAGATATCAGCTATAAATTTACTAAAGAATTGTATTATAAATAATGTAATTTATATGTAAAGTGCAAATATAATCCTTAGGAATAAATTTTATTATTATATTAATACAGTGTATAAGTTTAAAAATGTAAGCCTAGGAATAAGCTTTTATTGTTTTATATTTTATTACTTTTATTCCTTATTTTATATGAAAATAATTTTTTAAATTGTACATGATGTTTGCTTCATTTCTTCTCCGAAGTGGTATATATATGCGATATATATATATCGCATATCCATAATAAAATAATTATATCATAATATATTGCATATAAATATACATTTACAAATATATATATCTTTTTTGCTATATACATATATACAGTTACTATATATATGAAGTAAAATTCACTAATAATTTATTGCATTAATAGTTCATAATCATTGCATTTGTAATTCATGGCAATTATTTAGGAAAAAAAAATTAACAAAGACAAAAATGTATTTTGATATAATCATTTTACTATATATATAGTAAGTGTATGTTTGTATGGATTTAGCAAAAAAGATATATTTTTTGTAAGTGTATATTTATATGCAATATATTGTGATATAATTATTTTATTTCAAGGTGATAATCATGTTTATGTATATCACCTTGTATATATATATATATAGTAAAATATCGAAATAAATCACTATGACAAAACTTAATGATAAAATTATACAATAATTACATTATAATTCCTCACAAACTAACGAAAAAAAAAAAACATATGTTTAGATAATTTAAATTTGCTCACTGTACTTGCAGCTAGGCGTAAATGTTTGACGGAAAGTGCAAGAAATCTAAAATGGGGGCGTTTTGACGCCTCGGCTTTGTATCTGTTTTTAGTAAAAATAAGTATGTTTAGTGTCAGGAATATAATTATTTTCAAGTCTTGAATAGTGTTACGAAAAAGTTATGTGGTTTTCGTAATAAAATAGTGAATATTATTATATTGTATGTTCACTGAAAGTGAGTGATGTAATTACAGCACAGGTTGTGCAACTTTCCAATTATGTTCCCGTTAGAATACTAAGTCTGTGATAATGTGACTATTTAATATGTAATTAGAATCTAATTGACAATCAAAAAAAAATACATTAATATGATAAATATCAACTTTTCAGTCTATTTTACAAAATTTGTGATTAGGGAGCGCTTTGCGATTAAAACTCCAGGGGAGTTGTGCGGCCGAAGGAGGTACTATTTTTTGGGTGCGCGTTCCAGTGGTTAATACGTATATACGTTATTACCATTTTTAACATTTATAGCGCTCTTGTTGTCCTAAGCACCACAATTTTGATAGTTTTAAGTTATTCGTGTTAATACTGTGGTGCAAATAGTAAAAATGTTTAGTTACAGTTATAAAATTTGTAACGGAAATATTTGTTTATTAAAATTAAACAGTAGTTTAAACGCATTTAATCAGTTTTCTTATTCAGAAAAGTTAAAAAATCTGCAAGCCGGCCGGCCGTTACCAAATTAGACTTGACTCAAAATTTAATAGTAAATATTTTGAAATGTTTAGTTGGCTTACTGCGTGCAAACACAAAAATAGACTGTTATGTCTATTTTGTGCGCATATATTTTGTGCGCAACTATGAAATCGGTTTGGTATAATCACGGATATGTTGATTTGCATAATTTGACAAATGCTGTTAAAAACCACGGCCAGTCAGAAATTTTGTGCTTAAAATTTGGTACTTTTGGTATAACTCGCATCGAAACAAGTTTATGCATTAAATATAAATTAAACATTCAGAAACACAAGTCAAAAGTATTGTATCGTAACATTTTTCAACATTTTATTGATATAGTACGTTTTTTAGGGAAATAAGAATTACCTATTCAAGGACATGATGAAACAATCTCTTCGTTAAAAAAAGGAAATTACTTAGAAATGGTAGATTTGTTATTGAAATTTGATGGTATTTTCGAAAGGTATTTACATAGTTACACTCAGGCTTTTACGGCCTTATACAGTAAAGTTCAAAATTATTTAATTTCTAGTACTGCCTTTCTGATATAGAGCAAAACTAAAAAAAACAAATACAGGATATTGATTTTATGGCGATTATTATAGATGAAGTGGCGGATGTCAGTCGAAGGTAACCTCTCGTAGTTATATCGCAATACTTTGTAGGTTCCAAACCAGTCTACCGATTTATAAAATAGGCGGACGTCAATTTGGATCTCACAAGTATTTTACTGAGTTCAGCACTTTTGCGTGTCTTTCGATGAATGTGACAGCTTATCCAAAAGGCTTGGCAGTTATGTCTTCTGAGCGAAACGGTGTCCGAGCTAAAATTAAAGAACTTTGCCCATTGATTCTTTTTGTTTAATGTTCTGTTCATACTAAATTAGATCCTTTCCAAATTGTGTCAACGCATCGACAGAACTGAGCGATTTTTCAGTATTATTAATAGCATAACGAAATTAAATTTTTTCACGGTAGTACGCAACGATTCGCTCATTACGGCCAATTTACCAAAATATCGCGCATCGTCGAAACACGTTGGTGTTAGGATTCGCGTATCGTAAATATCAGATTCAAGCTTAGGTCATTCTTAAATAGTTTAAAAGAATTTGACTTTACCTTTGTTATGAACGTATTTTTGATAACATTTTCCCAAAAACAGATATTCTTTACGAAACATTAGAGCAAATATTACTCCGAGCACTTGTGGCCAGACTAAAAGAAAACGAAATTTTAAAAAATTTAATATTATATACTTAAAAAACAATATAGGATTTTTATAGGATTTAGGTGTTGATTGCCTACCTTGGCTCAAATTTCTACCATCACCACTGGCCATGGCCTGGCGGTGGCCTCTCTACACCGCCGCTCTCGACTCCCTTGTGTGTACGCGCGCATATACTACATATTTCGTTTCTTCTCTGTGAACTGCGTACTATTTTTATACGACTGTAGTATACTTGATACGTTTACCTCTTGTATGCACGTTTTGTATCTTTTATCTATACTAATATAATCTACAGAGGTTTTTTTGATTTTTCCGTTATAACTATCGACATATACATCCGATCAAAATGAAATTTTGTATACATGTAAAGGACACATCGACTTTATAAATAGGGTAAGTTTTAATAATTGTATAATTATTAATTAAAATTTATTTAGAAATAAAAATTAAATATTTGTCGATAGGCTGTTTTACTTAAGTGCGACTTAAATTTTAGAATTAATTAGAAACCGAATGAGGACGGGGATTATAATCTGGAACGGGCCAGAGATCGAAATCAAGAAAGATACCCGGACCAGAGATGGGAACAAGACGATCGTTCAAAATAAAAGATGGAGGAACATATTCCATATCCACACCGACGAGACCGCGAGCGGGAAGCTAGTTAAAAATATTGTTGTATTTAAAGCGCTTAAAAGAATTCAAGTCAGTGATAATATTATTGAATCGACTGTGTTTTCTATTTATAACTATTTGTTGTTACGAAAAACGGCATGACGCATGCCGTCATGTCCCCTTTACGCCACTGCTATCTAATCCTTTGTTTGTGTATATATTCCGTAATTATATTATAATTAAAATAATAAGAAAACTATATTGATTTTATTAATAATTTTTTTTTTTCTTTATATTGATATCACTCCGTATTTTCTTTTTTGGTTTTATTGATTATAAAATTTAATATTTTAAGCTTAAGTATTTTACATCTGCCGTGCGTCCCATAATATCCGAATGTGTTCTTTTTATTTGATTTGACCTGATAAAAATACCACAGCAGAGACAAGTAGTACACGTGATTCAAGAAGGTTTTAGAAAATTATAACCAGTGTGGTGATGTTTGTGCAGATAATGTTCAATAACTGGTCGGAATTCCCGTCCGACGACGAGTCGGTGGTGGTGCGCAGCGGCGTAGAGGCCATACTACCGCTGCGGGGCGCGCTCACGTACGCCTCCGAAGAAGTACTGCAGCTCGCCACACAAAAGTCACTACCATAAAGCTCCAGACTTTAGATCTATATACACTTGCTATTTAAAATACCTTTATAAAATACTTTAAAATATTCATGAGCTTATTGCATAAGTAGCATTATATCGTATGGAATTTATCAAGCATTTTTCCGGAAATAATCATAATCTCCTTCTTTTTAAAAAAAAACTTTGTCAAAGAAATCATAGTCAATCATAGAAGTAACCGTTTTTGAAAAAAATTGTTCAGAATGTGTTTTAAAAATTCACGATTGTCCTATCTTAGTAACAGCTGACGGTCGTGCGTCACACCGCGTCCCCCCAACTAAGCGCGACGCGAGGCCCTATATGGTCATTGAACTTACACGGAAGTTAGATATTTTGATTATTCACTGTTTTTTAAGTTGCAGTTATAGTATAAGGGTTACGTTAATGATATTGTCGTTTTCGAAAGTAAGTTTGTGTGTGATTAATATTGAATTATTTAAGAACAACGTCTTTTACTGCTGTCGAATATGAAAACATGATTTATTGTTGGAGAGTTTGCAGAGAAACATTGTTGTGGCTTTAAGACTTTATAGTGAAACTTTCCGTGACAGTCAACAACCCGCAAGTCCGCAAGTACAATACAACGCACGAAACTATGCTTCTCTGAATTGCCTGCGAAATATGTAATGCGCAGGATTAACACTTTCCAGACGGAAGACCGTCTCCGTCGACTATTGGTTATATTGATTATATTATTCGTCAGTTGGTCAACGTGAAATATAATTACATACTTAATATTTTTTTTTTTTATAAAGTTAAAAATTATATTTCACATGCAAAATTTCAA
Source organism: Eumeta japonica (assembly GCA_005406025.1). NCBI lineage: Eukaryota > Metazoa > Arthropoda > Insecta > Lepidoptera > Psychidae > Eumeta > Eumeta japonica. The sequence continues at coordinate 224,649 of BGZK01000312.1, read as the reverse complement.
ATTTCTAGATTCAGCGGTTTGAGAATCTACATGTATGTCATTGTATCCTTTCTTAAAGTCATCTTTTAAAACAGGACGAATTAATTTGTTTGCAATAAATAACCTCTGCTTGTATTTCTAAAAACTCTTCCTTGGGGCTCAATACATGAGCGGTGCTTACAGCCGTCGCCACCCCATCACACCTCAAGCAGCCGTCGACGTGCCGGCAGAAGCCGACAATTTATAAGCGTAGTGTAGCGTTGACGGCTGAAGGCGCTTCTGCCGTTAGCAACGTGCCGCTCGTATTTATGGGCCCTTAGTGTTATGAACTGTACGATGATACACAGTCATGTTGTTTCTACTTTTACATTTCCTGAATTATGTGATGTAAAATTAATATCATATGATAAAGCAAACCATTTTCGCCGTAAACATTTATTTCGAAAATGCTGTTGCGCAGCCGCAAATGCGTGACGGAGGATGAGCGCCCTCTACACTATTTTCGCGGGTACCACAACACAGACTGTGACACGGAGTGTGCAGTACTAGCCGTGCGCCGTGCCTGCGGCTGCGTACCCCTGTTCACGCCGCACCACCCCGGCCACCCATATTGCACGCTCACTGCTCTACCTTGCGTCGTAAGAATTAGAAGTACGTCCAATGAACGGTATAAGACGTGTTTGAAGCCTGTTTTTATAAAAACAATACAGTGTACGGCGGACAAATGACGTGAAGTGAAACTTCATTAGCAAAATATGCAGGAATAGAGTTTAGGGTCAAAAAATGAGAAAGTAAGTAAATTATTGTATTATTAATTCATGGTTACGAGATTATTTTCATGATAAACTATTATTAACAACGAAAACCAAAAGAACATAATTTATTACTAACCCGGGACAATGTTTGTTGATTGTTTTTATCACTATGATGTCTCTTACATTCCCCCTCTGTTACACGCACATAACCTTCTTTTTCCACGTGGACAGGAAAAAGTAAACTTTTATTGTTATTTTCTATTTGAGATGAATTAATGCCACTATCCAAAGGCAAATGCGTTGTCAGTTGCAATAAAATGAGATACAGGCATTGAGATCGATTTTAATAAAAAAAATATTGAATAAAAGATTGCAATAATGTTTAGTCAAATTATAAAATCAATTTATCGTTAACTTGTGATACACCGTGTTCACTTAGCTTTTAGAAACCACTGATACAATAAACAGTTTTGCCATTATATTCCATTTATTGCATGTATTTTACATGCATTCTTCATTTTTACAATGAATAATAACCGCGCGTATCTAAAATAGTCGCAATCAGCTGCAATCAACTATATGATCACGTGAGCCCGCTGGGCCGAGCCGAAAACAACCGAGCGAAACCGACCGTGTCACTCGAGCGTTTCACCACAGTGAAACGTCACAACGTTATAGCATGAAATCGTTCTAACGTGCCTAAGGAAGTTTCACTTCACAAACGACAAAAAAAAGTATAAAAAAAACTAACTAAATTACTAAAATGACTAATATTTGATGATGAAAACGCCGAATACGTGAAACCAATTTAGGTGCCCTATAATGTACGAATAAAGCTCAATGCGAGATGAATTAATTTTTTTTCCATTCCAATCTCGTAATAATCCACTTATAAATATACAAGTGTTCTGTGAAAATTTACCTTGGAACCTTTCTACTTCTCTAAACATGTTTGAATGCAATATCAAAAACTTCTGAGTAATTCCCTGCTGTGAGAAGGCAGCATCACAGTTAAAAACACATTTGCAAAACCGCACGTTCATACAAAGTTTCAAATCACAGAAGTTTATTGCTTAAAAAGTTCTGTGGTCAGATGTCCCTAGGTCACTGAAATCATTGGCATTTTCCTGAATATACATACTGCACGCAATAACTTGATTAAGCAGAAAGTTGTCTATTTTTACGAGATTTCGTCTAAATGACATTCCAATACACCAGTATTATAATAATACGTGAAGGTGAATTAAAGCTGAAAAATAAGTTAAGCTATGTACTGTTTAAAAGATATGAACCTACGGGATGGAGTAACACGAAATCCTGTAATATCCATTAAATTTTTATAAAAATGACAGAATTCCGAATAACTTGATAAAACTCCAAATACATAATATGTATTAAATACATTGTTTGTTTTCAATATTTTATTAAGCATTAACCATATGTATGTTTGCTAATATACTATAATATGCTATAGTGGTCTTCAGTTCTGAAACTTCAATATAATCTAAAATTCTTGAATTTCTAGATTTTCCCAAATAATTAATTCCATATTTTCCAAAGATATTTAAATAATATGGTTTTAAAGTCCAGAAAGGTAATAATTGTATACAAAATCTTTATTCTGCTGCATCATTAACTTTTATTTAGTAATCGGTCAATCATATCACACTAGATGGAGTCACTTGTTACTTATAGGTAACAAGGCAACTTGTAAATTACAATTTTGTCCGCATTGTCCGCTGTAGATATATAGTGCATGGTAAAATTTGAATCTATTTGATATTATTTTAATATATTATGGCTTCTTACATGTTTATTTGAGTTATAAATATGAATAATTAAAAAATAAATTGTAGTCATTTCAGTATGGTTCAGTATGATTTCATAGAAATTAATATTATATACTCGTATAATAATTGTTTGATATATTTTCAATGGCGTAGACAAGATGAATGAAAGGAACGTGTCCAAAAAGGAGTGCGACTGCCCCCGCGAGTGTTTTTCCCGGCATTATAAGATCGACAGCAGTGTGGGCAACGTCGGCGCCCATCGACATATCGTCAACGCCTGGCTGTAGTTAGTATATCCTCACAGTACAATTATTATTATAGGTCCGTTTGTCGGAAAATAAATTTAGAAAGTCTATATGGACAGATCTTAGTCAAATACACAAACAGAAAAATCGTTTGTCGTAAATTGTCACAGTATTTGCTACAAAGGAAAATTAAATGTTCATTCTTGACAAATTTAATAATAAGAATACCTACATAAATACTTGTCAAAATACTTGTAAATTAATCATATTCTCTTTTATTTTAAGCTCAGGAGCGGAATTGACAAATAGCAGCAATCTCTTGCACATGTCATTCACACATCCTTTCTACCTTAGAAACAAACAAGAAACTGTAATGTCTTTCATCAACCTCATATGTTAGTACTTTAATGATTCTTTTATGTTAGTACTTTTATGAAGTAAATTAAATTTGGTTAAATGGTGATAAAGGTGATCGAATTTTTTATACATAGCGAAATAATTAAATTCGCATTTAAATATTATTTGAAAAGACACAAGGAAGGAAGCAGCTATGTAAATTATATTACCAGTAGATATTACTTTCAAAGTTTGAGGATTACCGCATTTTTTTCGAGTAAACATAACATAAATCTTTCTTCTGCATATCCCCATGTAGAAAATTATTAAAGTTAAAATATCTGCAAAAAGATATCCACCTATATTTGAAATGTGCTTAACAAGACTCGACTATATGATTATCGCTTGCTATAAAATTTTTATTTCTTTTATAGAAACCTCTAAAATATATTGTAAATAGCCCCTCCATCATGTTGAAATTCGAGTTTGCAAATGAACGCTTCAAAATGACAATTTAGCGTTGTTGCAATCAATTTCTACATATTCATAGTGATACGTTTCATCATCAAAAGGTTTATTTAATCCACAATAATGACTATGGTCATAGAACATCACACAAATCCCGACGACATGAAACAAAAAAAAATGTTTTTTTAGCCAACTTGGGTGGTGTTTTCGGCCTGTGTGTGGGATGCAGCGTGATAAGCGTACTCGAGATGCTATTCTATATGCAAGTCGCCCTACGCCGCGCCCTACGTACTTTGCGCTGTGACATCAATCGTTAATGTAGTGAATGTATAATTCTGGTACATCGACGGTTAATTCATGACACTATTTACTTTGCAATAAAATTATAATCTATATCTTCTGTGTGATTATATTATATCGACTCGACTTGTTTCATTACAATCCTTGATGCATTTGAGAAAATAATAAAACGCAAATTTCTGGATGTATGTAAACAAATTTAATTTTTTCAATTTACATAAATATTTTTGCTACATTTGCCCATTCTCTTTTCGTTACAAATCTATTAAAGATAATTGCTTCAATGGGTTATTTTTTCTATTCTGAAAAAATACAAAACTTTCCTTTTACTTCATCATTTAGTAAAAATTCCCTTTAGAAAAATCGCGTCTATTCTTATAAATCTATACATAATATTATTCGACAATACTTTCACGAGTGACGGTAATACATAGCCATGGGCAACTTCGTCGTATTGCACTCCAACAATTGAGTAATATTTGAATTACAATAGGCTCTAAATAAATACGTCGCGGGCCCCTTCGCCGGGCCTCGAATAATACTTTAACGGGAAACGGCGTCTAAAACCTAAATACTACAACGTAACGACATAAAAATCAATATTTGGCTTAGACTTTAAAAAATATTTCTATAGTAAAGCACGTAAAATCAATAATTTTGGTCTAAGTTACGATTACAGTAGAAATTATTTAATCATGGTTAAGTGCCCTTAGCTCTAAAATAATTATTGCCTAAAATTAATATTTTTTTTAATCCAGCCGCCGCCGCCGTCGTCGCCCGCGTCCGGCGCGCGCGCGCTGGGCGCGGGCGACGAGTGCGATGTGGGCGCTGGACTTATCACAAGCTTAACTTATATAACGTCACACTAATTTATCTAAACCAATGGAACGGTAAAACGTCGTCGAACGATTGAGCTTAACTTAATTTATACAATTTGATTATTATTTAACATTAAGTATTCGTATTGCTCTGTCAAAATACACTTACAAATGGTGAACGATGTGATCGCATGTAAAATATATTGACGATAAACAGTAAAATGGCACGTACTTTTGTTTTTTGACGAGACATTTTAAGGCAAATTTCTGGCTTAATCCACAACCAGATATGGTAACATTCAGTCAATACACTCGATTCTCAACAAGGTAACAGACGTTTGGAAAAAAGAACTACAAGTTTCATGGCTACTCTGAAAATAACACTCTCATCGTATCGAGTACGTCGATCGAATGTCACGCCTGGGCGGTTATTAAAACACAAATATTCCATACTTAAAATTACTAATGCACCATCTAGCCTCGCTAGAATTTAAGCACGATCGATTTAATCCCTGAACGCTTAAAATAAAACTCTGTTTTATTTTTCGATCACAACTCGTATAATTATTTTAGAAGAAATACAATTCTATGCATACTTTATATAAAAATAATTTCGTCTAGGGGAACTAGTAGACGGCCACAGGAATTGACTTTTGAAGACCACGACGCTGTCACGCGACAATCACATAACGAGCTTATAGCGAGCGAGATAGTTATTTGGATAAAGCGGCCGGTCTCGAACAGGCAAAAGGTAGAAAGTTAGGAAAACAAGAGAGATGTGAGAGAATTCAAACATTAAAATTAAATAAATACTTCGTTACCAATATAGCTCATAAATATTTAACATATCCACGGACGGGAAACGAACTTGGTTCGCTCCGGCCGCGCGCAGCCGCAGACTGCCGTCGCACCTGACGCTCCCTAACCTTACATTTAATAAAAGCAAAACCCGCGAGTCGCGAACGTCGACAGACTCAACCCGCAGTATATTCAAATTACAAGACTTTACAGTCACAAATTTCAAAAGTATTTCAAACATCCACGTTTCATCTTGCCACAAGTTATCAAAATCACAAAAGAGTCGTCACATTATCGACTACAGAAACTTTTAAGTACCGAATGGTAACTATACCAAATTGCTTTTGCAATACAGAATACAAGTTATGTATTATAAAATACAGTGCTACACGGCATTGTAAATTTTATAAAGACGGACTCTCGTCTGATAGAAATACGTATATATGCGACTATACGTAAGGCATAGCGAGTGAGTGAAGCCTTCAGTATGCGGACAATAGGTTTCAGAGGCTGACGAGCGTGTTGGTGTGTGGGTCTTGGGCGGGCGCGGGGTCGGGGGCGATGCGCTGCTGCGCGGCGCACGGGTGCGGGTGCGTCGCCACGGGCGTTAATCCCGTACCGCCCTCCATCAGGCTATCGAAATTGAATGGAATGCCGTTGCTTGGAGTGCTGATCTCTACCCCGGCAATCTTGTTCGCGTTACCCAACTTATTGTTGTGAACCTGCAGACGCACATCAATTCGTTACATGCGATATTGATTTCAAATTGTAACTAAAATTTTTAAATCATTACTTTTTGACAATATAAATGTGAATATTACAAAAAATAAGGTCATATACACACCTGAGCGGGTGAGATACTGAGCGGCACTTGCAGAAAGTTGGGTCGCGAAGGCCGCGCCGTCACCGGCGGCGTGTCCAGCGAACCATCCGGCCCGACCGCTGATAAGCTCGCCGACGACAACATTACTCTGCAATGCGTACACCCTGATATTAGAGCATTACAAAAATAAATTCATGGTATTATCGAAAGAAAAAAAAAACAAGACGCTGATTAAAGGAAATCTCGAATATCAAATAAATGCACTCACTTCTTATCTAGAGCGGGCGACGCAAAGATTTCGTTGTGCAGAGAGAGCACGGGGTCGACGACGGGGTCGAGCAGCTCGGTCTTGACCTTGACGCCCTCGTCCGAATACGCGTAAGTCTCCTGCTGGAAGGGCTTCACGTCGGGCGGGCTCTGCGTGCGTCGGCGTAAGCGACACTCCGGTCGATGGCTCTCAAGCATGGCCTGCAGTTTCTCGCAAGTGAGACTCAGTTGTTGGTACTCGTCTTGCAACCTCTTCTTGGCCAATTCCAGTTTGTCGGTCTCTTCCTGCAACTCGTTGGTGTGGTCGAGACGCCTCTTTCGGCAGCGCGCGGCCGCCATCTTATTGCGTTCGCGGCGAATCTTCCGACGTTCTTCCTCCTCGGGGGTGAGGTCCTGGGGCGCTTTGGTGGGCCGGCGACCGCCCATATTGCGGCGTTTTGGCGCGGCAGCCGTAGGTAAGCCGGGGCTGCTGCTGCTGTCACCGCTAGCCGACATCGGCCCCGGTGACACGTGCAATGCGCCCATGCCGCTCATGCTGCCGGGTTCGCAGTATCCTACGGAGTTCAGCATGCCTGCAATGAATATTTGTAATATGTAGTTATTACATGGAAATAAATTTCATAGACATCTTTCTTCATTCTTACATTTTGTATTTCGTTATTGGAATAGAATCGTGGAAACGATCTTGTACTCTAAATGAAATCAAGACAGTGTTTTTTATGCACTCTAGGTCACGTCGAACACGAAATAACAAGAGCACTCACGTACCGTAAGTGTTGGCGTGCGATACGGAGGGCGGCACGAAGCCGACGTGCGCGTTCTGCTCGCCGCGGCAGTTGGTCAGCTCGATGTAGGTCTGCTCGAAGTTGCGCAGCTGGGTCGGCGTGATGGTGGACGTGGTCCGCGTCGGCACGCCCGAGTTCAGGCCCTCGAGGTTCGCCAACTGCAAATGCCAGAAATAAACTTTAGTATGGAGCATTCATAAAATAAAACTTTTTTTTGTTGAAGACTGTTTCTTGTTGTTAACAAACACACCTACCAGACAGTTTATTCATATATCTGTGATTTACAAATTTTCTAAAATAAATAATTTGCATCCGCATTGTAAGGCCATCTTATACTTAAGAGAATAGTTTACTATTTCTTCTATATTACTATAGTTTAAAGACTTTTATTTGAGTAAAATTCTATTGAAAGCATTTTTTGATAACTATAAAAATACTTGAGTGATGACCAGGTTATTAATTAAACACAGAAGGCACTAGTACCCAGTGACGTCATTGTTTACTAGCGTCATATAAAATAATGTTAAACTCCGTTTTGAAATAAAAAGATGGCTTATAGTTCATTATTTTTTTATGAATTTTATTTTTGGATTCACTTTTAGTTATCATATCAAGCCGGCTTAGATAATTCATCAACTAATATAATATTTTAAATATCAGTAAACTACCCATTTGTTAACTTTATAAATATTTACAGAAAAATAAGTAGTCGCCGCAACTCCATATATTCACCTGAACTAGATAGTGAATACGAGTCAGCAAAACGACCGACCCAAAAATGTGTACGTGGAAATTGCGTTTGCATATTAGTAGATGCATAAAATTATGGTGCTGTTCAATCAATATTTTATTTAGGTTTTAATGATGACCTCATAAAACTAACGATAATAAACAAATCGTCAGTGCACACCTACGTGAAAAATTTGTAAGTAAAAAAACTGATCGCACTATTTAGTATGTTGGGAAGACTAGCGTATGGATTACATCGGGGTTTGCAAAAATCTCGACTTGAAACAATCTTTTTAAAAATATTAACGTAAAGCGCTGGTTTCCGTAGAAATAGTGATGCCAAAGATGGTGTTATTTTACAGGTGTAGCGACTAGAGCGAAAACGTGTATATCGGTTTGGGGAAAATATCTTCCAGGCGAATGTAAAAGGGACAAATTTTAAGTACTTTAATCCCAGATGGGTTTGCGGGTAACAATTACAGAAAGCCAATAAACGAATAAAGGTGCGTGAGGATAGTTTTAAGTAGTGATAATCTACGGTCTCGGCCTCTGGGAAACAGGTATGCGTTTATGTGTGTAATGTCTTTGTTGTACAGGGATAGACTACTTCGATTTTAGATGCCAATCGTCACTTTCCAAGCTAGTGTGCGCACGGAGCGCGCGGCCGCGGCGGGCTCGTACCTGCTGGCACCAGAGCTCGGTGGCTAGTATGTTGGCGATCTCCAGTGCATCCATATTCTGCATGTTTCGTAAACGGTTATTATTAGACGCTCACTGTATTGTCGTGCGCTTTTTGCGCGTGGTTCGATTTTCTGAGTCGATATTTTATTCGTAATAATCCGCCCTCGCTGTGAAAGACCGATGCACTTTCGATGCAATTATCCGGTTCGATTCGGAATCTGTACGCTCGCGATCGAGTCTGGTTCGCGCTGGGGTGTGTCGAGACCGGCCGGGGGTGTGCGTGCGCGGCGGACGTGCTTTCGTTGCGCAGAAGTGCGGTTCGTTCGTTCGTTGCGCGGGCGCAGGTGCGGTCGGCGTGTCGCGACGGCGGCCGGCCGCGGCGAATCGCGCGCTACTGCGGCCGTCGCTCGCCGCCCGCCCGCACTCGCTCCGAATCTGCGCCCACGAGCGTCGCGGACGTCTTTATTTATAGAATACTCCTCCGACTCCGGAAATATTTTGCGTCATTTCGCATCTCTGCACGACGGCGGGCAACACCTCGCTCCCGCAACCGCCGCCGTGCAGACAGTCGGCGGATCGTCAACACCTTCTATTCCTTTCGGATTTATTACGCAGACATGTTGAAATTGTGGAGTCTATGATGAGGTAGCATTGTAGCGCACGCGAGAAGATGCTGCGGGTGGTGGGCGGCGGAGGACCTTGCGGCAAGGCCGCGCGCGTCCGTAACCGCCGCGCCCGCCCGCGCCGTGGGCGCTGCGCGGCGCTCTCGCGCCGTCTATACCGGTGATGCCGAAACCGATTATAATCTATACGTTATATGCCTTATTAGGCAAAAAAATAATTTTTGGTATACTATATAGCAGATGGTGTATCAAACGAGTTCGATTGGATTAATTTAAGCGGCGGAGACGCCCTCGCCCGGCAACGGGCGCCGGGCGGCGGGCGGCGGGCGGCGGGGTGCGGGCCGAGCGCTCCGGAAGGCGCAGCGGCCGGTCAATTACCGCAATTGCTTAAATGAATATTCGTCTCGGCGGCCGTCGGCGCTCGCGCGGGATGCACCCGCTAGCGCTAATTGGTCACGCTTCGCTTATACCCAGATACGTCTAAAGACAGTCACGATGCATTACCGATTTCATAATAAACTTTAATATATCGTTTTCAATCAACATCAGGGCCTGGTGAGAAATTTTGACTATTACTATGTTGTTTACTGTTTTTATTAATGTTTAAATTCGAATGTATACAGAGCACAAAGCTGTAGTTTTCTATAAATTGAGAATTTGTATACAAACTGTACTAAACGCAAAAGGAATATCGAGCCTAGGGAAATTATGTATTCAATTTCTTTCATTTGTGTATACTTTTGTAATACGTTATCTATTTCTAGAATGGTACGGAAAAAAGTTTTGAGGGAACCGAAATTTCCGGATCGAAGACATCCTCGAGATCAGAGCCCTGGGCCGACTTCGATCGCTAATCACGCCGTAGGTAGGAGAACGAGCACGTTATGAGATCAGCACTATACGTGGCGGCGTGACGCGCGCCGGCGGAGCGCGAGCGCGCGGCATACAACGCTATGCGTTTCGATTGACAAGAACAGCCAAGTTATTTTTTATTAATATATATTATTTTTCTAAAGTTTTACTGGACACTAAATGAAAATCAGATCCTATTTCGTCACGATTCCTTTACATTACGTTTCTTAAATAATTCTCATAGCGGTTGTAAAACGATGAATACATAATAAACTCATGATGTCGAAACGCTGTCAAATGGATATGTCACGAACAAAATATACATAAACAGTGCTTCCACGAGGCGTCGATATGGTAATAGTACTACGACAACACAAATCTTCAATTGTAGACATTTATAATGGATCACAAAGGTGCGTAAACAGCCGCCGCAGGCGCCGACTGCGAGCGGCAACAGATAGCGCTGCGCCGGCGGCGAGCACGTGCGGCGTCCGCCACTCCTACGCTATCTAGGCATTTAACAATTGTTTACGCAGCGGACAACGAAAATTCTACGCACTAACCTTTGATATAATCCATATCGATCAAAATATTATTACATGTTTAGATGTGCCGTTTTGTAGAATTGACAAGAGTTTCAGTTTTTTTTTTTTGCGAATTTTCTCCTTAAACTACTGACAATGCATCGGTACGCATCATTTATTAAAACAATTGTATGTAACTATGCGCCAAATAGTTCATATAGTTACAATATCATATAGTTCCCAATACTCATTAATCAGTAGTAAAAAGACGCATAGAATACAATAATTTTATACTGTAATTGTTTTGATATTTACTTAGTAATAGGGCACGATACAACAATTTAACTAAACAGACTATTTACATACAAATAAAGTAAATAATTTGCGTTTTTGATTTTCCATGTTAAGGTTAAAATGAATTATATGAATAATTAAAAAATTAAGATGAATCGATTTCGAAAGTTTAAATTTACAATGTTCTATTACGTCAAACGAACATTTATTACGTAGTTTCGGCGTTAATCCATTTTAAATTGAGCAGTGACCGCATAATGCCTCATTTTTAGTGTTCATTAGCACGACTTAAGACGTGAAACAATGATGAAAGGTGAAGAAACTTACACCAGAAGATGTTAAGATTCTTCACCTTTTACAAACCCACTTAGTGAGATGTGAAAATCCAATCGGGAACATAATAATCGAAATGCCACCGCCACAAAATCTGTGACAGTCGGCCGGTCATCGTTTACGTCTTCATACGAAACGAGATATACTAATAGCGACATCTACAACATCGTGGCGAGTGAACGAGACGGGATGTGAGAAAATCGAACGACATCTATACGCCGTCTCATTCTTTCTCATCGCCCCGTCCCGTTCCCGCTCAATGCCCAAGCGAGAAGTCGGACCGGGCGTCGGCGGCCGGCCGTGTTCCGATGCGTTCACGGTTTAATTTGGAGCCGGTATCGTTCGCTTTTCCGGGAACGCTGGCCGATAGCGGGCCGCGCGCCTGAAGGTCGCCGCGGTCTCCGCTACGCCCCGACGCCGCCGGCCGGGGCCCGCGATTCGGAGTAAACAACAAAACTGTAACTAGACTTCGATACTAGACGGTCGTGGTGTTTTCTTACTGACGAAGAAATAACAACAAAAAAAAGATAAATATCATAAGAATCTTATCCCGGTAAAATTAAAAAAAAAAAATCCTATCAAGAACATGTGCCACGAGTCGGTACGACTATCTGGAAACTTTAATTTATACGTACCGATTACTTGGATAATGTTAAAAAAATATATGCGAGGTCTAGAGAATGATAAACAATGATTATTGTAAGTTTCGTTTAAAATTGCAAAGCTTGTTTTATTTGTAAACAACTAATCCCTAGACTCGTATCGAATTTATGCAACTCGAAACGCTGCATATTGAACACTTCTCGGTAACGATTAACAACAAGTAAATATCCAGGCATTGTTTACGTTAACTTGTGCAAGTGTATTATATTATGGTGGTCTTACGCAGCGGAGAGCGCACCTGCGTCGCCGTAAACACGAGTGTCCGATGACAGCCGAACGCGACAGTTACAGCGCATGGGTCCAGGCGGTGGTGGTGTGACCGAAGATTTACTTTTGGTATCTGCGATCTCTTTCAATCACCGGATGCAGTTCGAGTCCCGTGTCGATTCCTGTTCCGGCGTCTATTTAAATCTCGATCCCGTTCTCAAATTCAATTCTAGTCCTGCTCTCGATTATAAATCTGGTTTCGATCTCGATTCTTATTTTATGCCACTTCAACGTAAAAGAAATATAGAATAGGTTCTGTAATTCCAGAGATTAGCCCCTCCTACATCCAAAACAAATAAATTTTATCTCTCGATAATATAGAGATTTAATTTTACTGTTAATAACATATAAAAACCGTTTTTACCATTGTTTCAGTCATACAGAATAAATGGAAAATGCAAATACATTTTTTATGGAACACATATAGAGTAGGATTTTATTCGTCGATGAATAATTCTCGATACCTTGACGGTTCACTGGAAAACTTTGACACTGAATAAAATTAGAATATTAAAATGAAAATAGTCATTTTCGTGAGATCCTACTACGTAACGATAAATAATTCATAAACGGGACTGACACGATTCTCACCGTCCCGTACGGAAACTATGTTTTATTCAAACCAGATTTCAGTTTTCAGTTGCTTTTAAACAAGTTGACGCCCACTTTATGAGTTGAACGACATCCAGTCGTATAATCTGCAGTGCGCCGCCGCGAGGAGCAGCCGAAGCGATACAACGTAGTGCGTACATTTAGAGCTATCCTCTCAAGCTGTAAATAAACATACAGATCGCGAGGACTGATGTAGCACATGAAAGATAAAGACAGAACATGTCGATCTCACAGAAATCTTATGCATTAAGCGTATTCTGTCTGGTATCTGTTGTTTAATCGGTGACCGGTTGCTGCTGTGAAAGCTCAAATGTCGTTCTATGAATCGTAGGCGGTCCATTTAAACCAGTCTCAATGATTCCGAAACGTGTACCGGTGTAATTAAGTGCTGCTGATGCCGCTACGATCTCGGAAGCGGCAGCAGCAGCGATCGTGAGGATCGTACAAGAGATCGTAAAATCATTATTCAAAATAACAAACTTTTCACACTCTCAGAACAATGACGAGTGACGAGAAAGTAATTACAGAATGCTATTTCAATAAGAATAATCACTATGGTTACGTAATAAGACATTTTATAGTAATAGGTATAATGATTTTAGCAAATAATAATAGATATAATAAATATACATTTATCCTTTTTATTATTCATCTTTACTTCCCACGCTCACATTGTTCGCACGTTATAGAAAAAATAATGTGATCTTCATCGGTCTATAGTAAGCGGTCCGCCATTGGACATAGAATCACTCCTAAAAGCCGCAATGGCCACGCTGAAATGCTTATATATAGGTACGTTATGGCGAAGTCCTCGTGACGCCCGGTCAAATACATATATTTTAGATTCATTTTTCCTATACGTATCGCTGCTACAATTTCCTCGTATTACACTGTTTAAGAGAGTAATAAAATAGTTTAAATACACCTAAAGCTTAGGAGTTAGCAGAACTGTCTCCCAACAGTGCCAATTAAATAAATTGTAAGACGCGTCCCCGTAACAACTTTGTTAGTCAGAAACGGCACAAACGGCACCGGTTTCCGAGAAAAGCTCGGGCGGCGGCGGCGGCGGGGCGGCCGACGATCGATCCGAACACATATCATAGGGCACGCACGTGACGGTAGTCTTTCGTGTATACCTATACTGTTATTATAGGAACACAACAATTTTCACAAAATTTTATATCCAATATACTTTTAAAAAAAATATCTCAACAAAGTAGATACATAATTGTTTATATCGTATTCGGCAAGACAGCACATCCCCACAATTATTTTATTTCAGAATACCTAAGGTAAACTTTAATCAAATCTTTCACGCTGGCCCAGTTCAGATAGCAAATTGAAATACACTTTTTAAACGAATAAAAAAAATATTACAATACAGTTCTATAGTTAACTATATATATTCACAGCGATTGAAAAATTGATTTTTGTTAATACATTTGTATATATATGAAACTCTTTTATAGATGAGAGAATTGACCTTGTTATTTTTATTATTTACGATTTAATGGAATATTTTTAACAAGTATATATTAATTTAATAATGTAATTCCAACAGTCTTTCCCACAAAAGGAAAACACAAACCCCAAAACGCCGCCGGTGTTGGCCGAGCGCTGCGGCGCGGCGCCGGCGACGTCGGAGGTGGGCCTCATTAACGCACCTCTAATTGCGCGTACTAAAAAAGCACTGTGCCGGCCGTTTAGAGCTCGGCGCTCGCTCACGCCTGCGTAGCTTGGAATTATAGCCTCGGATGTACACGGAAAAAAACTGTAGAAATTAACTATATGCAAACGAATGTAAGATCTATTCTAGACAAACTAAATGACGTATTCGGGATGTTTCGTGTTAACTAATTAAATAACTATTTTTAGGCCTACAGTTTCGTTCAATTATTATTTATCCGACTGCTCTTTCTTCAACAGTCGCTATCCAGACCGGAGGCTTCGCCGTTGGTACGTACGGGAAAACAAAATAACAACACATTTGTGTCTATTCGTACACGGTCACGTAATGACATACAACCTATTTCTTTGGTATGTAATTTTTCCAGTCACGCTCTGAGTTGTCTCCGATTCGCTCAACCGATAATTTTTCTCACTGCATTCCAACATAATATTCTATTATAATGAACGCATTATCCTCGTGTAATTATGTAGTACGGTATTCCAAAAACGAAACAATTATTACCAGAATGTTCAGTAAACTACGATTGAGACTATCTTCCATAATTTTTTTTATTTTAAATATTAGGCTCAATAGTTTCGGCAAAAACGAAAAAATTTTATATGTAGTCTTTAATATCATTTAAATCTCAATTTTCAAATTATAAAAAATATACTTATGTGTATTTCTCATAACAAAAACCTTCATTTAGTACGTCTCACGATGCACTTGACCAATGTTTTTTTTCTAATAAACTCAATTTCCCCCAAAATCAGAATTCGTTTATTTAAAGGCACTATACGTCCACAATTACTGGGCCGCTCAACGTTGGATATGTAACAAATCACAAACCGTTCTTTCATCAGTTTACATAACCCTAAAAATCGTTTTATTATTTTGAACTAACAAACTCTTAGAAATTAGTAATTTTATGTCATTAAAAGTTTACGATTTTCTCTCCAATTTTATAAATTAAAATCGGCTAATTGCTTAATAAAAATTGAAGGTACGATAAAAATAATAAAACCTTTCCTTTTGAAGAAACCATGGGCAAAATACAATAGCGGTATAGGAACTAAACATTAGAAACTAAGATTTTATTACGAAGCGACGATCATGGACTATATCTAACATTGGCAACCTCTAAGATGAGCGGTTACTTACAATCCAAACGTCTGCTCTTGTTTTATTCATTTTTGGTCCGTTACTGTAATGCTAACTAACATGGGCATTGGTGCGTTAACAGTAGTTTATGTCTATATGTAACTCGATGCAAATGAAACTGTAGATAGTTAAATGTTATAAATTAAAACTCTGTCTCTTATTGCAGTAATAATACTGCATATTTGCACTATTCAATTGTTACAAACCTATTAAAAAATAATTAAACAGAAATATGAATAAATACTATACATATTAATTACATATTATGTAATAATATGTTCCTTATTTTGATTCATCACATTTTTATGGTAGATATCTCAGAAAATATCAATATTTACATTGCATCCTTATACGTCATTGGTAAATAAATATTTATAATAGTGAATATAATAATTTGACCAAAGTTACACGTAGATCAGGGACACAAAGACTTCAATCTACTCACCAGGCGTAAGGTTTCCGTTCATTAACTTATCGTTAAGAGCCATAAGGGCCGACTGTATGCGCGCGCGCAGGCCATTAGTTTGATTGAAGGCGGGTCGTTAACTACTGCTACACTAAAAACATGATCTACATAAAAGCACCAGTTATTAGAGAAGATTAATGTTATAAAGATTCTTTTACAAAATTTTATACACTTAGAAATAAATATTATTTTAACCTTTATTCGAAAACGGAACAACTATGTATTCAAAACAACAGTTAAAATGTAAGATATTATTTTATTGTTTCTTTATTCGATCTTCCTTTATCAGTGTATGTTTATTATATTTATTATGTTTTGATTTCAGTAAAAAAATGGTTTTTGCAAGTTTTTAGAACAATTAAGATAGTTTCACATTACTATTATTATGTTGTTAATTAACCTTACAACTAACATCGAAACAAAAAAAAACCGAGTATCGTGCATTATCACACACGAACTGTGTTATTACCTCGAGCGAACAGTCCTACTTTACAAAGTTTAAATCCATCTCGCGACTACAAGTAAAACGCATCGTCATCGTTACATTTGAAACTATAGGGCTATTTTAGTTAGTAACGGCTTACGTGCTACCAAAAATAGCTATATTTTTGTTAGTACATAAGCCCGTATACCGTCCCGCGACAATAACAAAGCGCAGTTAGTTACTGCGCAAGGGGGCTCCGGCGCCGGCGGGCGCGCGCGCGCCGGCGCGACATTGACCGCGGCGCGGCCGGGAAATAAAGTAAATCGAAAATCTGGCGCGGAGCCAGCGGCCCTTCGCCGCGCCATGTGTCGCCACTCTGTGCGATGACCGAAACCTTATTTATATCATTCGCGATATCGCAATAATTAATCCCTATTAATAATCGTAAATATCATGAATGTATCCATCGGTTGAATAGGTCTCACCGTAATAACGAAATTCCCATTGCATGAGCTCTACTCTGACGGAGTACCCCCTAGTCCGCTGGAAGGATCGTACGAATATTATAGTTAAAGATACAAATTAGTAATTTAAACTGCATATAACAAATAAAGACTATAAGTGAATTAATTGACATGAAATTGCAAATATTAAGCTAATAAGTGTAGGTTAATACTAAAACGTTATCGCTGTAAAAATATAAATAGTGGTAGGAGTGTCCGTAAAACCGGTTTACTCTGCACAGGCACATCCAAAAGCTCGTCGCGAGATCGATACAGTGGAAAGGACGATCATGTCTCAACTTTTTGTGATAAACTCTTTAGTATCGAATGTAATACACTAAATTTTTTAATATAAACTTGTTTTTCTAGTTTTTTTCTTACTTCAACTCTTTATTATTCTACTTTTTTGATGACTGTTGGAACCTATTAATTTATGTGTTTCATTGATAGTGTTTCAAGTTGTTGCCAAGAACTGACGAGATGTTTCAAGCTCCTTCAGAAGAGGAGCTTTACTACATGATCTTACATCCAGCTAAAATACTGCACATTGGGTAAATTTTATATCGAATTTCGGGTTATGGTCAGAATTAGGCTTTTAGAAGTAAAACTTCTTTAGCACAGTTGTGATTTGAAACTCGATGAATCGAAAAAGCGACAGTACAAAGAGACAAACATATACGTCTATAGGATTTAAGCCTGCAAGAGAATGAGATAAGATACGACATGAATAGAATGCGAGAAAAAAAGATATATCTGCTTGTGTGCGCCTGCGCATTGTCATTTGTTGAAATTGAATACAATGAGTCTGAATAATAAAATGTAAAATAACTTTTAAAGTTGGTATCAATATTATATTAAATATGCCCTGTAATTATCCCCCGCTTGATGCCGCATTCGTCTCATTGCTTAGCAATTTCATTTCCTAAATTTTCACTTCTAATGCATATGAACAATACAAATAATTTTTTTTATACCTGTACATAAAAATATGAAATTTCTTAGAGAATAATCCGAACCGGAGCATAAGGGTATGATTAAAATTAGATCTCGAATTATTCCCAAAAAAAAAAAAATTTGAAAGCAACAAAATGTTGGATAGAAATTGATATAAAGTGTTAAGTGACAACAGCTATTGCATTCAAACACTTTGACTGCTCAATTAAATAAATAAAAAATGATACAACCGAATAATATTTAATTTTTTTTAATTAAAACTAAATCCTTGTACTTAAAATTTTAGTGCATTATCAGCGGTGTTTCAAACTCTCATGTGAAATCTTTAACTATTAAAAATTAAACTTGTCTAAATATCGATAATTTTAAGATATACTGGTATTTGTGATATTAATTTAATACCACTGATCCTAATCCCTTTGAGATTACCTTAGTTAACTGCCAATTGTGAAGTTAAAACCACGTATTTTCCTTAACTTTAATAGTTAACTGTTATTTATGTCAAATGAGAGTTTGAAGCACATCGCTGTATGTCATCGCTTCCGTATCACTGATTCTTAATTGGATACTAGGAACTGATTTAAAAAATCGATTACAATTTTTCAGAATGGCAGCGAATTTTGGAAATTGTATAAAAAAATGAAATTACATCATTAACATTTCTAAACCAGCTTTATTCAAATTATTAAAGTATAATATCAACATAAAATATTAAAAGGTTATCGGTCATCTACCAAGTGTTTTCTATTAATAGATTTTCATTGAATTGATAAAAAAAAATGTTATATAGGCCATTAATACATATTACTATTATTATCGGTCATGTTTCGTACATTTGTTGAAAAAGAAACAAAATGTACATTATCAGAAAGAGATATTAAAATCTATTTAACAAATGTAATAAATATATATGATAATATGTGCTATTGCAAAATTTAAAAATATTTCAAACATACAAATCGATCAAACAATGCAGTGCACGGACACCGACCGCCCCCTGCGGCGCTCGATGCGACGGTAGTTAAATCCCCTAAGACGACGCGACGTCACCTACACAAAAGCGAAAGCCGTCGCCGGCGCGGCGAACGCGAGCGTCCTTCGTTTTCACGAAAACGCGGCTCGATAGTCCCCCGCTTCGCGGAAAACCCGCCGTGAGTCAGCCGCGGCGGGCGGCGGGCGGCGCGCGACACCGTTCTGTTATTTACTTACACGCGGCGACGGCCGGCCGCGCCGCCCGATTCCAAAACTCTATTACGCTATTGCATCGTGAATCACACGTCGGCCGCCGTGACTCATCGCCGGCCGAATGCGCGAAAAGCGCTTCGATAACACGCCCGGCGGTCGCTTTCCCGCCCAAAGTTCGTTGCGTAGCTCCGAACTAAGCGACGCTTACGGGTCGACAGCTTTCTTACTTTCCTCTTATTATGACCCCTCTCGAAGTACAACAAAGTATAAATTGTAAAACCGTCATCTATGGTAATTGAAGATCTTTCAAAGAAAAAAACTTCGCAACTAAATTTCCAAGAACTTATAAAACCAATTATTTTAATGTCGAGCTCGATCTGCAATTCTCACGTTGCCGCAATAAAGTGCCCCGTTCAAGGACAAATGGTCAAAGTTAAAAAAAAGACGCAGCACTTTAAAGTCGGCCGCAGATTGTATTATCTGAGCGAGGCTCGCGCGGTCGCGCCGCGGCCGGAAGCGCTCCGGAAATGGCGCGCATACCGCGCGGCGCCGCGCGCCAGACGCGCGCGCCGAATTCGCGCGGGAAAACAAATTAACTCTACATCGCAGTTTTTTGTCGCTCGCGTCTTTACAAAACCGAATTAGACGTACCTAACGACGGTGGTGATTTGTGTATAAATATTTGCGGTTCGTTTTTGTCGGAGAAGTCTTTTAAACATATTTAAGTTTAATATTCACAAAGGCACATTTTTTTGCGTTCCCGCACGCCGTACGGATTCGATAACACCGTTGATTATTATAAATTACGAGTCGTTAAACAGGCAATATTTATTTTGAAGTCGACTAACCGTCAACTTCACACGTAAATTACAAAAATGGCTATAGCGATTAATTATGCAGGAAAAAAAGTTTTATTAAAATATTCGATTTAATTTCTCTCGTTTGCCAACAGCAAATAATGTATAATAAATAAAATGTATATTCATTAGGAATTCATCACCTACATATGCCGTCAGCGGCCAGCGATCGCGTCAGATAAAGATTTTTACGACAAAGGCGTATCACACGACAAAGTTCGGAAAGCACAAAGTTTTTCATTACGACACTAAACGCACCGGGCACTCGAGACCGGTCGGATAATAAAAACGTGGTCGAACTCGCACAGCACAGTTCATTCGTAGAGGATCAAATCACGTTTTTACCCGCAAAAAAAAAATCATCCAAATACGAGCTGTTATGCTGAACAGTAAAAAAAAATGTACCCGCATTCGAGGGGCATCGCCGGCGCGCCGTAATGGTGATTTAATAGCCTACATCGGTTAGTTGACAATAGGTAAGCGAGTATACATAATGTGCATAATATTATAACGCGGCTTAGTTGTGAAGCGCGCGGCCGCGCCGCGTAACGATGTGGATGCGGTGCCTACTCGAGTGCGTTGTGTAGCACGCGCACGATCTCCACTTAGATCTATTACCGTGTTCTAGTTATTATAACACATACTGGATAAGTGTAACGACCGGTCTTATGTTTATTGGTGCCGCTGTCGTAGTTCGCGAATTTCATTATTTTCGAATTACATACACTGAAGTACACGACGTACCTAGCTATTAATTTAACGGTACTTCTACATTAATTATATAATGTATTCACGTATTATTTGTCATTTTACACTATTTATGAAAAAAAAACATCTGTACGAAGTATGTTACTAAATCATAGGATGAAAGTATTTTCTCTATTAAATCTAAAACGCATATCTTAATAGTTTTGCTGATAACATTAAAAGTGATATATCTGTGCCGTCCGTTCTAACTAACCATCAATAAGATATTTATCATATTGAAATTTATGCAGGCGTTAAACTATAAAACACGCTATGAGTCGCCTTTGTGTCGACTTATCGGCAAGTGCGCCGACGCTATCTGTACGTATGCGCCACGAAGGATATATCTTTACCTATTGCGCGATTTCATTTGAAGCGCATTGAATACAGTCGTTTTTGTAATATAACGGTAAAAATATTTCATATTGTAAAGTAAAGTTTATAAAATAACTTTTGATTTTTGAATGGGTATATATATATTTCGATTTGGAGATGACACAGTTGGAAATATTAATTAAATTACCGAATTCTCTTTAAACCGACTTAAATTTCGAAGCACAAAAAGGATGCCCAAATAGGATGAGCGTGGGCATGTTTGCTCGTTTTAATTGCGTCGCCGCCCGCCGCCCACGCCGCGCGCGGCCCGCGCCGCGGGAGCCCTGGCCCTGCTTTGCCCGTTAACTTATGACGTTTATACTACGTACGCGCCGACCGGACTTTGGAGCCTTGACCGTATTTGGTCCTCGATCATCGCGTTCGGTAATTGACGAACGCTTTGGTAGATAGTTTGGGCGTTTTACCCATTTACGGTAGCTATGTACAATTTTCGTCAAAGAATAACATAATCTAAAAATTCTAAACTTTTATAAATAGTCTTAGAAAAACAAAAAAAAAAAATAAAAAGAAAAATCGCCAACTTAAATAAAAACGAATTTGTTTGAATAGGTAATTATAATTATATGAAACATGTCTCGGATATTCTTCTGTAGGTAGGTAGTCTTGATGCATTTTTGATATTTCCACAAACCTTGTATATATATGTGCCCACTAAATCCAACATAAGAAACAACTATAAATACCGTTTAGTATTTTCGTTATGGTTCTTTAAAACATTTTAATTACGTAACTAATAGCTAAAACTGAATTTTTGATCATTTTTTTTTAAATTGTGTCATCCATATAACATATATATATATATCCCTGGTCCATTATCCTAAGCATCATTTTTTAATATACATATTCTGCAACATAACATCATCATATGTTATTCTGTATGCAAAACGCATTCGACACAACTTTCCATGCATCTAAACATGAAGCAATAAAGCTGTTCCGGCTGTCAGCCAATTTTACGCCATCCGACTTTTACTCCTTTAGGGTTGCGTTTCCAAAGGGCCCAATAGAACCATATTAATGTTAACCTTTCGTTTATTTGTCGACGTAAAATTACCCACCGAGTTTAATTTTATTTTTAACCGACTTCAAAAAAGAAGGACATTCTCAATTCGTCTATATATATATACATATTTAGAAGTGTCTCGAATTATTTAAAATAACACCATTATTTTGTTATTTCCTCAATATGTACACAATTACTGTTATCTACACAGCCGTGAACACAGATATGCATTTTATTAAACCATCATTGAATGTTAGATTAGAAACAGGTATACTGGACCCCGTGAAAAAGTTTTGAGGAAAACACGTCACAAGATTCGCGACAACGACGTCGGTGCCCTCCGCCGGGCGCGGCGTCGACGACGCTTTGTCGGCGCGCACAATTACGCTGTAAAAATATATATAATACGAAACAGTTACACGGCGCGACCGTCGGACGGACGTGGACAAAGGCATTGTCTGGCGGGGCGGCTGCATTCGCGTGAAACTTATGCTAATTCGCGTTGAATAGCTCATCGACTGCGCCGCCCCCCGCCGCGGCGGGAGCTTCGATTGTAGTAAACAAGACCATTGTGTTGCTAACATCGGCTTATGGGCGCCGTTTAAGGTCACGGCGCGATACGCCGCTACGGTCATGGCGGGATTGCAGAGGAACTATAGCGATCCCGACAGCGATGTAGGAACAAACTCTGTATTCCTTTTTCATAAAATTCAGACTAGGTATTGAAAGTTTCAGGCTAGAAATAGGAATTATTTTGATTTAGCATTCGCTTTTTAATTACAGTGAGTTCGACCGCTAAATTATATAATATGTATACGTACATATAATTGAAATATACCGCTAGATAGAAATATACATTGCTATATATATTTCTGTCTAGGAGTCACCATTTTGAATTTCATAACATTCGCGAAATTTACTGATACAAGAATCCTAAAAATCGTAAATAAAAACCTTACATACATGGTTAAGTATAGGTTATTGTATAAACTAACAACATTCTCGCGCTTTACGTTACGCAGCCCCGTAAAAAAAAACCTACCATCTGTAAGAAGCTTTCATACGTGATATAGACAGCGAGTCTACACACGAGCTGAAGTACATTTTGAGACATTTGACACATGTTATTATATTAAAATATAGACCCGTTCTTCTTTCCGTTGCAGATTCGAGTCACGTTCATTTGACACTAGAGCTTTTTGGGAACAAAGGCCTCAGCCACAATCTGAGAAACAATGATCTCTATGTTTTCCAAAGAAGTTGTACAAAGTAAACAAAAAGATTTGCTTTATATTTGTATATGTACAACTATGTAATATACTCGCTGAACGTCTCATTACATTGTTATGTAAAAGTAGGCATTCAATTAGCTATGAATGTGTTCGTTCCGTACTATATATTGTCCCATTGTAAGGTAACATTTATAAAAAAAAAGGATATTAGGTCATAACTCCCACGTGGACCCAATTTGGAAGGCTTCACATGCCTTTGAAAACTGTAACGGTAAACCTGCGACATGCAGAATTCATCATGATTTTTATCCTTCCAATATACTAAGTCATAATTTCTACAAGACATGTGTACTTACGAGTTAAAACACATTAAGAAGCGCAGCTGCCCACGGCTACATATATGTTATCATATCAGACACGACGACGGACAACCCCATAAAACGAACAAACAAAATAGGTACAGCACTACTAAGATTAAAAGGGATTTAGGTATCTACGTAAAACTTTTCATTTTTTTTTCCCAATTCACCAAATATGATCACAGACTGTGTGCAGATAATAAAGCAGGTGCTCGCATCCAACCATCGTTCGATGGTTAGGAATTTTTCCGTTTATCGGCGAGCGCGCGTGGTCACGGGACTTTGGCGCCGCCTACCGCGCCTGATAACGAACACCCGAAATGTCCTTCGTGTTGTTTGTATAGTGAATATATTAGAAAGGAAAACCCAGTGTGGATGCGTGTTTTAAAACACTATATGAAGCTTAATTGCATTTTTTTTTTGTAGATTTTCAAGTCTCTCGACATGGACTATACAAAATGGAAAATAAACATAACAATAATACTAGGATTCGCTCAAGGCAACTATTGATACAATATCATAGTAGGAGTAGATATGTCTTTAAAGTCTTTCCCGTTACTGATTATGCACCTTCTAGTGCTTTGTTGGTTAAAGTGATTACGTCATCAATGTCTCACTCAGTCGTACATGTGATAAACTTTCTTCAGTCTGTCTCGTGGTATGTTTTAATAAAAGTTTAGTTTATTAGGTTTAAATAAAAAAATTGTATGAAAATATGGAGGTGAATTCAAGGGCATACCGTTACATTAATTGATATCAATCATAATAGAACCTGTCTTGACCCCCCCTATCCTTGTCACAGGTGGTCACACATAAATAAAACCAGCAGTTTTTACATTTTTTTTGTTCAAAATACTTTAAATATTGGACAAAACAAAAAACATAAACCTTTTTTCCTTTCTGTTTTCGGATTTGACGTCACAAAGCCTTTGACCTGCTCCTTGTCGCGCATTGTCACATTTCATTGACCGCCCCCCGCCATCCCCCCCCTAACGTATGACGTAATTTATCGATGGCCCCTTAGATGTATTATATAAACATTTGAAGCCCTATTCGATAGCGTTAAAAAATCTTTTCATTTCCCATTTTAATTTTTGAAATCAAAATATAACTTCAAAAACTCGGTCGTAGCGTGTAGAGATAGGCGACTTATTCCCACTTTTGCTCCAGATTTCAGCTTTCTATGCCAAATAGTTTACAATCAAATGGATTCTTGCAGACAGATATAGAAGCAAAATTATACGGCAAGTGTTCGGTTCTGATACGAAACATTAAATAAGGATGCACAATTGCACATAAAGTAACCTTAGTCTGAAATAATATGTAAATTGCTATTGCCTCTTATTACACATGTTTTCTCATTTAGCGACCTGTTAACACCGTATAAAATATAATGACCTCAAAAAAAAAATACACTCGGATACGATAACACAGGTCTAGCCTAGCGCAAACGCATTCCATTAATCATTTGCAATGGGAATAGTGTGCGCCCACGACGGCGACGTGGACAGGGCGGGCGGCGGGGGGGTGCGCCCGCGTTATCGCTCATCGCGCGATAACGTACGCGCCGACGAGCGCCTGCGCGCTATCGCATTTCCACGAAGCGCGCCGCAAACACTCCGCTATCGAGCCGGCGCGTCAAGTGTTTCACAATCACTGAACTATCCCGCCGATTGTCGCTGGACGGATCTGGCGACACCTATTGTGTTATTGACGGTCGAAACCTTTGACACTGACCTAGTCTACGTTACGATGGACGATCATCATCGGTTAATATTTAAAACTAATTTCACTCTGTAAGGCTCCAGGAACAAGTTTTATGCACACCACGAGAAAAGTTGGAAGTATCAGTGATCCTATTCGGCTTTAGGTCATTACTGTTTAATATTTTTTTCGCTTAGACTCGATCAGACTCGGCGACGCGTGCGGTCTTTTGGCGCCGGGCCCAAGGATTCACGTCAGTATTTACTGTTCTGCAGCGTTATTACAAATATAACGACAAAAGGCGATGGTTCAGTGGTTAAGAGCTTTGCCTTCGCATCAGAAGTTACCTGGTTTGAACCTGACGACGAGCGAACCGACTAATGAGTTTTTAACTTAAATAAATTAGATCACTCGCTCTTTTCAACAGTAAGCACGTCAAGAGGTTGATCCCAGACGTTGTTAACCCGCAATCCGCATTGGTTTAGCGCGGAGGATATAAGGTCCAAATAACTCGGGCTGAAATAAAGACATTGTGGGACGGTATGCCTCGGTAACGGCGAAATAAATTCCCATAAACAATATCATTATAAAATAAAAAAAACTGTTCTTTTTCAACCATAGAGAATATGCTTTATCTCATCGAAATATAGGCCAACTTCTCCTCAATTTGAATATGTTTATCTAAACAAAAATTGTTAACTTATTTTCTTTACCCCAATTAGTAGCAAAAATATTACACGATAAATCAAACCAGGTAACTTTTTATTAAAGAACTAAATGTTATCAAGACCTTTGCGAATTGGTCGAAGACTTGATGTCCTTTGTCAATTAACACAGTATTTTCTGCGGTTATCAAAACACTGCTAACAACATGTAGGCAAGAAACTTTATTTTTATATATTAGTTATTTTTTTTCAGATAACAAAACAAGGTCTGCTGCCGAGATATTGGCCTATTTTTTGTATAGTATTTTGATAGGACTTCATGACTTTTTAATTGGATATGTGCGTACAAAGTAAACGATGTTGTGAGTTACAGCATTTAAAATACATGTAATTTTCATTACTTTTAAGATTCCTATCGACTTTTCATATATATCGCAATTGTTACCATAATAATTATTGTCGCCTGTTGCAAATTTCAAAGCTCTAACTGGGTTGAGCTACCTGTCATTCGCGGTGTGTCCAAAACTGTTACATTCAACATTCGCAGCGTGAAAACTATTCCATGTAAACGAATCAAATTCGGAATACTGCTCATTTATTCGTTATTTCATTATTTCAAGTCTTCTAAAAAAATCAGTTCTCTATATCGTAACCGACCACGTAGGCAGATCTTTGTTGTGTTGTATCAGGAATTTAAACACCCAATCGCTGAAGTAGTCCCTCGCACAATCATTTGTTCCAGATTGAAGCGGCTTATTGCTTAAGCTCTCTCGCTGTCCAGTGCGTATTGGGGATGTAGATAAAGGTGGATCGAACTATGGTCATTACAATAATATCTCACAGTGCATATGCGGTTGGGTGTGCCAGAACTATAAAAGGGTATCGAATATTTAAATATCTGACAAAATTCTTAGCGATATAAGTAGATATGTTTTAAAACGAACTAAATCCAAAAGTTATTATTTTCGACAATAAATTAGTTACTGCAACTACCGCCAAACTGTGAAAGTTTTTTTTTATATAGCGTGCGAGCCATCAGAGAGTAAACGGTCACTATCGCCCATGAACATTTGCAATCCCGGAGGAGTCACTGGTGTGTTGCCGGCCTCTCGGATAAGAATAGGAATCAGATAGAGAGGGAGTGGGATAATAGAGAAGGGAATGGGCCGTCGGAACTCACACTCACTGGACTAAATACAACAGTGAAAGCTGCTAGTTCACGTTCTTATTCAGTGAGTGTGGCATTTCCCGGGCCGAGCTGGCCCATTTTTGAGCTGCAACAAAGTTGGCCTCAGGGTGGCTCTACAACAGTAGAAACTGTCATTATAATTCGTTAAATCGATTCCATTTGATGAATAGAATAGAAAAAAAAAACGAATAATTTTTTATCAACAGACGGCATCGCTTTAACCTACCTGCCACACAAAATTGACCTCGAAATATTGTGATTAGACTCTATATTATAGCCAAGCGTACCTACCTACACCGGACTGGCGTTATTTACTCGCATCGACACCGAGTTGTTCTTATGCGTGCATAGCGTCGCTTTGCTGTTGTTTTCCTTGAGGGTTTACGTGTGTTTTCCACCTTTTAATATTCGCAACTATTATTTAAAGCATAAGGCGCACAATCCTTTAGACACGTTTTATTTTACATAATTTTTACGTACGTCGATATTATTAAACGAACCTCATGCGGAGCGATGAACTAAAGCGATACGTGTAAACAACAATTCGTATAGACCAAGTTAATGATACTCATTTATCGACAAGGTGGGCCGATAGCGAAGGCATTTCCAACGAAAGTAAATCCTTTATCGGGCGAGCGGGGCGCGGGCGGGCGCGGGCGGGCGCGGGCGGGCGCCGCCGGCGCGCCCGGACAGCAAAAGGAACCACCGCGATCTCGTCGTTTACGCCGTTATCAGATTCTACAGTTTCGTTCAGTCTGAATAAACGTTCACGCCGCGTTTAAATCTTACCTAATGGTATATTTCGCAACTTTCTGTTTGATTATCAATCCCTTTTATTGTGTTGGACACCCTCGTACGCATTTTTCTATATCTATAATGTATTACAATTTTTTTTCGAATTGTCTCAATACCGTTCGCCGTTAACAGGAACGAACACGATGAATTCGGTTATTTATAAATATGCATAATTGACATTCCGATAGCTTTATACCATAAACACGTTCGTTGTTTTTCTTTAAAATTCTAACACCGGTCAATGATTTTGATAAGATAGCTTTATCTTGATAGCTTGTCACCACGTACTTTCTAATTCACCTTTGTGTGAATTCATACTTTGTGTGAATCCTCACATTATTCGCAAAGTTTTTAATAAGCATTAAATTTTGGTATGAAGATAGAGATCGTGCTCTACAATGTTGTGTAAAACATTTATTATACCACTGACGTCATAACCCTTCATTTCAGATTGAGACACTAGAGCTTTGAACCAGCCCTTCGCGCCGATTCAGTGCGGGTTATGCGAACTACCAGCGTCACCGATGCTGTGTTAGGGTCTGTCGACGTCCTGGCCGTCCAACGCACGGAGCGGGAGGTTTAACTTCACCAAGTTAGAAAGTCATCGGTATATTTGTCCGCGGTAGGAACCTCACCTTCCGATTCGTATACGACGCTCTGACCGCTCGCCCACCGAACGATCTTTATTCTTTACGCTTGAAACGATAGCATAACATTTATTTAAATGTTACAAATTAATCCTTTTAACTTTACATCTATTTAAAGTTGTAGATAACGATAGATCTAAAGTACGGTAATCATGGATCGTCAATAATTACCATCTCAAAAGTAAATACCTACGACTAGAGCGCGGAAAATAAATTCCTAGAACCGGCGGCCGAGTGCGTTATTCGCAGTCGGCCTGCGCTGGCGCGATACAATAAACGAAAATCGGTGTTTTTCCACGGGACAAGGTCTCGGCGAGCGCGCCTTTCAACAACCGTCAACTCGTTTTAGAGCTCGTTAAGTTTTCGCTTTGTAATCTTAATTATCCTTTCGGTTCAAAATAAATCCATCTGACGATTCAATACCTACCAAGGTTAAGAGCTAGCGCACAATAATTATTTAAGTACTATAATGTCTTTTTTCTATTAATTATCAGCATCTTTCGGCAATTAAATAAGTCATTAACATTTTTTTCTTAATTAGCATCCATATAGTTATCACTAGTCATTGTCTTAAGGGAATTAGGTTTCTTGCAGACTTCAATGTCTATGGAATGTAAAAAAAAAAATAAGAAATATGAAAGTAGGTATTCAATTATTGTGAACTATCTCCTTTCGCGCTCTGTGTTATAACCGATCGTATATACATTTCTGATAATATAAAGCGTTTGCGATATTACAAAAGTGATAGATATAGTGCTCGTGAAAAACCTTTTTCTTGTCGTACCTGTCTTTAGTATCGACAAGAGTGATCGGGGATCAATTATTCTGAAGCACGACCTGTGACCCGTGGCGCTGCGCCGGCGTTCGGCGGCTGCGCGCGGCCCGCCGACTCCGAGTAGGTATTTCTCCGGCGAGGTGTAATTATTGCGTCGAGGGCGCAATGGCGATGCAAATAATCTCCGTATTATGGCGTGTTGGTTCGCGCGGCAGACGCGGGGTTCGTTCAACCGTCCCCGAGCGATGACACGCGGCGCCGCCCGCGCCGCCGCCGCCGCCGCCGCCGCGATAGGGTTACCATTTCGCACTAAAGCCTTCCGAATGACGTCTAATACCGGATTATAAACCATTCAGCGCTGTAAACGTTTAATGTCTACGACGAATAAAAAAAAAAGGTCACTTTTTATTGAAACTGTCACTACTTAGGAGATATTAAATAAGTGAAGCGATGGTTTGCAATTTGCAGCCGATCGTCAATGTACTTTCCGGGCCGACGTCCGAGAATCGTTATTTTTTTTAATTCTCCTTAAGCACGACCGACCGTCCTCTACTCATCGTTGTATTTCTAGAAAGTACTGGACCGGTCGCAGTATGTACATAGGACTTCGAAACATACATCGTTTTAAAAAAAAAGCGATAACCCTGTCTGCAACAATGATATCGAATACGTTGCCAAAACAGATACGACTGAAGCGAGCATTACATTGTAAGTGCAATGGAGGTCACACGATCGACACCATTTCTTCTAGAACGTTGAAGGGAAAACTTTTAAATTGCGAGTGGTGTAAAAGACAAGCACGACATGTCTAAGTAGCATAAAAGTTCGCGAATTATATATAATGCAATTATTGTTTGTGTACCTATTAGCGTTAGCAACACAGGTGCATCTCATATCAAAAATCTTAGATAGGTAAACAAATTGTAACAAACGGTATAAATTAGGCGATCCTAAGTAATTTAACAGAATATCTTACGAAACATTTGTGTTAATGGAATTAGATTATTAATTTCGTGTGTTTACACTAATTTATAATACAATAATATGCAATTTAATAAATTATGACGCAATACGCTGTGCCTGCATACAACATCCACAGACTATGCAATATAGTTCTATTTGGTGACACTTTGTAATAAAGATAAAACAATTTACGTATTGGGCGATTCCTTTAAAATAAATGTACATGTACCAGTACTATACCAAACATACAAGCTCCATTAAAGTGGAGTGATGGACACTCACCAGGAACCCACGTGCGGGACAATCAAATCCAAACACAAGCGAATGCACTTCCACTAATTTGTTTAAAAGTGTGGTAAAACTTTATAAACTTGTCCGTACCGGACGGGACGGGTGCGCGCGTGCGCGAAACCAAAACAATCGTTGGACAGATGTCCGTCGGCGGCCGCGGAAAACCCCTCGGAAACTACGTCGCGACGCCCGCGCCACGTGCAAATATTATGCTACGGCTGGACAAAGGTTTTCGTTATCTAAAACCGGCGCCAGCGAGCGGTCGACCGCACGGACGAGCCTCCCGGCCGGCGGTGGGCAGTGGAGTGAGGCTCGCGCGGGCCGCCGCCGCCGGGGCCGCTGATAAGGCTGGCGCGACGCCCCCGGCGACGCCTACGCCCCACCCGCACCGCCGCCGGCCGCGCTGCACGCTGCATCCGCACGCCTACGCCGCCTTTCACGACCGTAGCTCCCCGACAACTCAAAAATGCATGCACCGTTCGAACGGCCTACCCCACTTTCGAACCCTTAAACGTACGAGAAACTGCAGCCGCGGCGCCGCGCGGTTGCGACACGGCGCAACGACCGCCGCCGCGGCACGGACAGCCGAAACAATGCACCGCGAGCGAACGCAAAACCTTTTGAGTGAAAACGAACCCCGGTCGGGAACAAAACGTACCTTACTCACTAAAAGTTGAGAACGTTTGCGGACAACAAAGAAATGTTTATTAAAATATCCTTGAATTTGAGAAAAACAACAATGACTGTAATTGAAACAGTGCAATTCACACAAAACTTTAAACTACCTCAGCCACGTACGAGATACTACGTTGTACCATTAGGATAGGCCATTAAAACCAAGGGCAAGGACTTTGTACGCTGGAATAAAAACGTACGTATTAAGAATACAAGAAAACTTGTTACGAGGCATTCAGAGCTACAGGTTTGCTACGGGGCCACACAGGCGACGAATTACAAATCTGTAGATGACTCTGGTGACTGACAATGACTTACGAGCACTCACATTCCCATTCTAGTTTACATGTTTTTTGAGTATTTCCTAAATGATTTCCTTGAAGTAAAGAAATTTATCTCTCAAAAAATGTATATATACAATTCAATCAAAGAGGAATTATAAAACTAAAATATTACCATATTACATTATAACATTACACCAAGGATTTTAGTGTCAAAGAAATGTACTAATATTAAACGCTGAACATGATGAAATTATATGTAAACTGTTTTACTTAATTACGAAATATCTCCAGATTTACTTAAATCATATCAACTTTTAATTTATTTATAAATAAACAGTGTTTTGAAACCTTATATTCTCTGGCAGGATGTTGTATAGTTGTCTTCAAATCTTATATTTTTTCTCCTTATAATATTCTACATGTAATTTGTTTGCATCGTTTTTGTTCCTTGTCGTATATTCATTTTCCATTGTACTCAATGTAATTTCTGTGTTCATTTAAATAAATAACCTCTGGTTAAGTCCGTTGGCAAGGATTAAATTAAGTAATGTGAAAAATAGAATTTCAATAAACAAGTGGAGCAATATTTATTTAACTATTTTGTTATCCGGGCGTACTTTATTAAATTAATAATAAAGGCCCATTAAAAATAATATCATCTAGGTATATCTACCCGGAATACAAAATCATATCGACTTTGATGAGTTTTTAGAAATATTCAATATACATCATTTTGAAGTAACTAAAAAAATCATTATTAATAATAACGACTCGGTAAATTTGACCATTTTACGAAATAATGATTCCAAGTATGTTTGCACCTACGTAACAATAAACATATTTACGCCATATTGCGTTAATTGAACATGCAAAAAGCGTAATTGTTGCATGTTTGGAACATCAAATGGTATTAATCAAAATTCCGCTATGGTTGAGCGTAATTGCATTTTTACTACAACAAAATATTCGGCTTTAGAATTAAACACGCTTTTGGAAAAAAAAATGTATCGATTTGATGCGATATTAAAGTACGAAGCAAGATTTGATCATTTTTCAAATCGGGTGTTTCAACAACATTTAATTCAGGATAATAACTCGGCGACTGAGAGCCATAAACGTGATAAAAATTACATGAAATGAATTTCAGATGGGCAATAACAGTCCCATGTTTTCCGTGCGAGGCCAGATCGGCAACCCGACGGTGGCACAAAATCGTGAACTCGTACGAAGAAGACAGACGTAACAGGATACCAGTTTGGCGACTCGCATAAACGCTACGAGGAAATCCAAGATAAACACCACCGCAAATAGGATAAGAGGAGCGAGATGGGCTGAGGATATCGGTGAACGTAAACGCCCCAGCCGCTGGGTCGTCGTGCACTGAACATTATCAGGAGGCGCGAACGCAGCGATCACCGGTCAACAAAAATACTTGAGAATCGAACAAGGTGCGATCACAACGGCGCGGCAGGCCGGTGTACCCGGCGAGGTGAGTAAACGCGGAGGACGAACCATGTCCGGAATGTACCCACATACACGGTCGAATTCTAGTATGACTTCTAATTAACTCTGTACTTACTGGTCGAATTGGTTATTTTTGGATGAACACGTGTATATAATGAATACACATACAAAATAAACAAAACTAGCTGTAGTCGAGAGTCTCGTTGATAACGTAAAATGATAACATGAATAACAACAAAATTGTGATATTAATAAAATCCATCATATTTGTACCTAACAGAATAATGGTTAAACGGTAAAATGATTAATATCTAAAGTCGCGAATGTCGACGAAGTGTGGATGCAAAAATGTTTGGCAAAAATAATACCTACATATACACAGCTATAAAAGAAGTACTAAATTAAATTCAGATTATGGTCCTATTATCTGTTACCGACTATACAAACCCATTTCGGTGTATATTCGTTCGGTAACAACGTCGGGGGATCACACGAGATGCTTACCTGAAAAGATAAAATCGCAACATAAATTACACAGCACATAAAATTCTGCAAGGAATGCGATCAACCTAAATGGCAACATCGATGTACGAAAACACGGCGAAAATCGATCTCGTCTCAAACATTATTATCGTAATAAGGAGCGGTCGCGACCGCGGCCGAGCGCCGTAAACTGGATGTATGTGCGGCGCGAGCGTAAAAGTATGACTTTTAAGGGCCGAGTGCGGGGTCGAGGCACATCTCAAAAAAAGAATGATTGAAATGCACACCTCTGAAAATTGCAACCGCCGCCGCCGCCGCCGTCGTCGTAAACGTTTAACGAGTGCATTACTCTCGCGGGTCCCGGTGCGCGCCGGCGCCGGCCGCGTCACATACTACACGCGCCGACTGCGACTCCGAACACCAACGAGTCGCGCCGAGGTAAAAGCGAGAAGATTCGAGCGTGTAAATATCATCCGGCAAATGAAAAGGGAACTATCAACTCATGTCACGGCGGCGCATCATAAAATTCTTAAGAAATCAAAGACACTACGCGTTCCATTATAATTTTTAAAATTAACAATAAAAAAAGAAGGCATTAGTTGGATACGTCCAATCCCCAAATGAATCTCATATGAAATTTAAGATTCCGACAATGAAGTTAGTTATGTATCCATCTCGAAGGAAATGTAACACAAAAAAAGTCTTTGTGTTCCAAATGAAATAAATGTCGTATTATGCACGCGTATACGGCTCGAGTCCGACGCGCCGCGCCGCGCCGCGCGAGGCGTTCGCTGCACGCGCTTTAAGCCCTCATAAATTACGAGATTAATCTTTTCAAATAATTTGACCTCAAATCGGACGAGGGTCCGTCATTAAATAATGGCGCGTCGGTATCGAGACAGCTCGAGAGCATTGTGACGTCTATCAAAATTTACCCGCAGCCTGCGCCCGCGCCGCCCCGGCCCGATTCGTCCAATTCACGGTGCTGTAAGACGGCACTCGATAGCTCGAAGTGAACGGATGGTTATATCGAAGACTCGTCATAAAGTGAGTTGTTTCAAAACGACTAGTCAAGATAATAGTTAAGATCAAATTAATCTTCAGTTAACTATTTAATCCTTGCTGTTCTATTATTGTGTTGTTTTATAGAACAGTTAAGATTAAAAATGTTGCCAATGCTAAAGTAACATCATTTGTCTAGAATTTGTTGGCAATTTTTTTTTTTCAATTGCAACATTCATGTAGAATTTGAACTTCCAAACGTGAAATGTCAATTCTATTTCTTTTATTAGTCTCTCGCTAAATTTCTCGTGTGTTATGTCATTTTATACTCTAGTTGCAAAAATAAATTGGTTTTTGGTATTACTCCTAGATCTAGTGTGGATATAATGGAAAAAAAAAATATATAATAAAACAAAAAACTTTAACGTTATTAAAATTCTTGCACTGATAAAGCAGTTCCTTTAAATAAATACACCCAAATTATCCTGTGATGCACAATAAATATCTAGGTTTTACACCTATAGATATTTAGTTATGAGAAAGTATGCCATTTTGAAATTATGTTCCATACAAATTTAAATGACGTATTTAGCGGAATTAAGAAGCAATAACACCGTTTTTCAAGAAAATATTTTAAAACATTTTTCTATGAAAAGTTTGTTGTTTTCTATGCATTTATGTAGAACAGTTTTGAAAATCGCTGTTCTTTTAAATGTGTTTATTTGTTATATTATTTTTCACAAAATAAGTAACAAAATCTAATAATGTTTAATTTTCAAATTCTGCAATAAATTAATGAAATTAAAACAACAAATTACTTCATTTTATTTAATGTCTCTACAAAAAAAAACGGTTCGGCATTAAAAAATTTACTATTAATGTAGGTATTCGATTGTAGTGAATGGAATTTTTTAATTCGATATGATTTTCAGAATAGCCGATATTTATTATTATAAGAACATCTAAAATTATTATAAGGCCCAGTTAAACAGAACAATGATTAACCACTAAACCATTTGAGTGTTGTGTTGTAACATTATCAAACTGCTCTAAACAAGCTTAAACAATCCGAGGTACGTTCACGGCGAAACACGTCTCGGTGTGCCAATTACAATTGTCGCCGATATACGAACGCTAATGAAAAGAGAGACTTAATACCAAAGCAACAAGGTGTAATTTAAATATATACAAGCGCTCGGATACACGTGCGGCTGCATCACCACGACACGACATCCTTTAATAGGGCAGGCGACGGAGGCGGAAAAACGTAGAATGTCAGCAATCCACGGCTGCGGTACTACGATGTTTATGTGCGCGCGGGACGAGGACAAAAGACGCGTCTCGGAAAACACACGGGCGCATTGTGCCGCCGGTTACGCTAATGCTACGCAGTTTGAGCGCACAAAGGAAAGTCGTATGGACCGATTAGAATACAGTATAATTTTCTTTAGATACCTAATACATTTAATACGTTGTGCTTCTGTTTGTGTGATCGTTGTTGCATTCCTTGGGCTGACTCGTACAAGTCTCTTGAATTTGCGGTTCGGAAAAATATAGAACGTTCACTGATTAGTTCTGTATATTTGAAAAAAATTCTTACTATAAATGGTAGACAAAGGGACAGATGGAAGAACGCACATGGCGAAACTATAAAAGTAGTCTATTAGAAAATACACCAAAAATAAAATAGGTGCAAGTAATTTATTTTAGAGTTCCGTGTTTAACAAGGAACACTTGTCGTTTCGCCATGCCTGTGTCCGTTGTCTGATTGTCTATCCACAGCTTAGCTCAGAAAGCTTCTTAGTACTAGAAAGCTGTAATCTGATATACATGTTCATTACAACGACAAACTGAATAAAAGTAGAAGTAGAATAAAATCTGGAACAAAAATTTTTTTAGGGTACCTCTTATACAAGTAAAATGGGGATGAATTTTTTTCTCGTCCATCCCATGGTGTGGATAAACTTTAGATAGCTCATTCACTCATATTGCGGGGCCGTGAAAATCATTTATCAATTTTGGGTTCTGTTTTAGGAATATTAAGTTCTAAAGTTATAATTTTTGTTAGAGTCAAATGTGCCCCCTCGAGATAAATGATCATTCTTGCAAGTATGAAAACCCAATAAAATAGGATATCCAATGAGAGCCTATTTTTAGGCGTTAAACCGTGAACTCGATTAATAAGTTCGTAATATCAAACAAAAACTCCTCTAATAATCTGCAAATTGTGACAGGTAACTAACTAAGGGTACCCTACACTAAAGTTGCCGCGAATAGTTGTTATAGCGAATAGTCGAATACCGAGTAATCGCCATTCGCTTTGGCGAATAGTCGAATAACTCGGCATTACTATTCGACATAAATAAGGCACATTAAACATAATTTTTATTTCTATTAAATATAGCATTAAACTCAGGCTCATTTATTTGTTATTTAATTTTAATAATAATTTTAATTTTAAAACTTATTTTTTTTAAGTTGTGAGAAATAAAGCTAGAGAAATCTGTTTCATGTGTAATATGCACGTAATTCGTATATATTTATTTAATTTTTAAATGCTGGCAACCCTTTCAAGTAAATACTTTTTTCTATTTTTATTTTATTTCTATAAAGACTATTTTCTGAGGCAGGATTACTTTACGAGAAAAAGCGAAACCGACTCGCTCCCGAACGTGCAGAAAAATAGTTTTTGCATCACAATCTGCCTCTGGTGGATTTTAAATATTAATTAATTAAAACCTAATGACAGGCACAGGAGAGAATTTTAAATTTTAATATTTAATATGATAAATAATTATTGATGTTGTGTTTAGTTTTATTAAGGAAAATAATAAAGAATGATTATTTTTAGTTATTAGTTTTTTTTGTTCGTTAAAAATTTATTTTAGACGAATACTCGCCGAATGCCGAATAATACTAGAATTATTCGGTATTCGACGAATATACAAAAAAATGTCGAGTAATGCCGAATACCGAATAATAGCGAGTATTCGCGACAACTCTACCCTACACTGCGCGTGGACCGACACGTATTTGACGGGTTTTAATTGTTAATTTAGTGCAACAAACAATTGATTTAACGCCTCCCTTCGAGATGCAACGTCGGTTTTTTTGTATTATGAACTAATTAAAAAAAATGTATTTTCGAAAATTTTTTATAAGTATGTATATCAACAATCTTATTCTTAATGACCACTGAAACTTAATTAACTTAATCATTTATTTATGAGACTTAACTAATGAAAGTTAACATTACATCTAAGAATATTCTCAGATGTAAAAAAGCATTGACAAGTTTGAATATAATTAGTACCCTAAGAGTTCCGCAGAGACTTAATTATGTATGTAGATATTCCGATTTTTATTTGTTTTTGATACTGATACTGACAAGATATTGGTCCCGGGAATTCCGAAATTATTGCATTTTTTTATTTCGAAATGTTTGCATTTTTTTTAAATATGCAAGTTTTTAGAAATCTTTCTTCCTTCCTGAGAAAAAGAGTTTTGAGAGATAGACGGAAAGACGGATAACAAAGCGATCTTATAAAAATTTCTTTATCCTCGTGAGGTATAGAGAACTCTAAAAAATAGGTTATCGAGATCTCGTATCAAACGAGAGATATTTATTCAGATTAAACGTTTTGATTCTAAATTAAAATAAATATATAAATATTATTTTTATTATTTTCAATTATATTTAGGTATCTAAATAAAATGGTGATGGTATAATTATGAGTATAATAGCTAAACATCTGTACCATTTTAAAAGGTAGACGGACGGCACGCACGCACGAGATCTAAAAACCTTATTCTGTCGGCCGATGCAACGCATCGTGTGGGTAAACGACATTGATCGATGAACCAGAACAAAGTGTAAAATGGTATGGTACTAGGCAGTAGCCGGGAGGTCGCGGGCGCACACGCAGCGGCCGGAATGTCCGGCGCGCGGCGGCGGCGCGTGCCTGCTGCGTGACTCACGGCAGCACCCGCGCCGTCGCCGAGCCGCCGTGCCGGACCCGTAAGGGATTTAACGGTATGGGTCTACGGCCGGGACGCATTCCCTATTTTTTGTTCTTTTTTCTGTTTTGGTTTTTGACATAGACAAAATTTATGACTAGTTAAAAGTCCTGATAAAAGGATCAGTTATGTATATATATATATATATATATATATATATATATATATATATATATATATATATATATATATATATATATATATATATAAAGTTTTATGCAAACAAACAAAAGTGCCAAAACACTTTGATTTCTAAACAATACCTCAAAACAAATCGGATTTTCTATTTGACTTCTACAAAACCATAAGGAAATTTTAGCAACGTTTCTATGTTCATTTTTCATCTGTACGGATGTATTCTGCATACAACAGTTCATAGTTTAAGAATTAGTACCGGAACGCCTATCTTAAACATGACTTACCGCACTCATATTGGTCAAGCCAATTATTTCGACAATCATGCGCCGTGAAAAAGAATAACATAACTGGGCAAAGGAAAAGAAAGAACGGTAAGATATACGCTATTATTTTCCACTGAAACTTTCAGCAGGTACTCGATCATCATGCCGCAGGCGCAGAAAACTGTCTAGCCTCTCAAAAGCGAACACTTCAGCCACCAACTTCGTGATTGGATGTCAATCACTTTTCAGTGAAGAAATACGTCGTGTCTTGCTCTTAATATTTTTCTGCAAAATTTTAGTTTCTTATCAATAGTATGGAAAAAGTTTCTACGTCACTAAAATATATCCACCGTTCAACTGATGATAAAATATTGAACTCCACAAGTGTATAAAAATTGCGAAACAATTAATATATTGATTTGGTGTAATATTCATAAATATACATATTAATATTGTTGACAAATGCTAATTATTGAAATGCGAATAACATGAAGCAGCGGCAACAATAATTTTATAATATCTGTTTCCTTTGGAAATACCAACGCATATTCTGAAATATTTAGTATCGTTGACTTGCGTTTTCCTTCTAGAATGAATTAGATCCAGTTATTTATATCATTTTACAAGCTGTGTCTGCACTTCCGTTTGCCTGGACTACAGAATTAATGTTAAGGTTTTTTATAAATACAGTAACCTGCCGTCGAGGGCAGAGTGTAATTTTACAGACAACAATGCTCACTGTATTGGACATGCTTAGAAGATAGACATTTGCTATTTTGGAGTTTTTGAAGGTATTTTTAAATTCTATACTTGTGTAGTACATTAATTTCCTATACCTTTTATGGTTTACTCAACGTAAGACATATAAACACCACAAACTTGTCCATTTTCCGACTTAATTCGGCATTATGGTCACTGCTTACTTCGTTACAAAATATATCACACGATCTGGCTAGACTACACAGTTATGAATTAAAGAAAATGCATAAGTGATTCTCGAGTGGTAGAATATAAACGGAGACAGACATACATCGAGTTATATAATTTGTATAGAAGGAAGAACAGCACATAAAATACATCGCGACACAAGTTAGAGCTCTGTAGGTATTCCGATTTTAGACAAACTTGAGCGCGCGTGTTTAATAATGGCCGTGGGCCGAAATTGATACAAAATTATTTTTATGCGTCGCTATTTGCGCATGAGATGCATACTATCGGAGTACAGTACAACGCACGAAACTCTGCCGCTGTGAAATTAATCACGAAAGCGTCGTAATGGCGTAAAGTAGGCACACGCGGAAGAAGAAGGGTCGGGGAGCGTTAAACCTGCGCATTATATCATTCGTAGGCAATTCGGAGCGGCATAGTTTCGTGCGTTGTACCGTACAGAACCACTAAATCGATACAGCCTCGTCGGAGAACCGCACCCCACCGGACCGACGCCCTTCCGGACCGCTGAACAATCGCGGCCCGTCGGCGGACGCCGTTGAAACGCCCCTCTTTACGTAATGGACACAACGATCGAGTTATCGCCTAATGGAGTAATAAAGAAGTCACAGTCGGCCTGCCCGCGAGGCGTTCGTGTAAACTTCGAAATCGATTCTGTCCGCGGAGCGTGGCCACTTAAAGGTAAAGATAGATTCGACACAACTCGAGGCCTATTATGTTGTACGGCGGTTTGTTTTGTTGCTCTTCCGAGATCGGCCGCGCGGCGGTCGGTAATGGGCCGTCGAGCACGGCGCGCGGGCGTGCTGCGCGGTGACGTCACCCGCGCCGCCGCCGGCCGCAGGTGCGCCTGCGCCACGATTTTTTGTGCGACTCGTAACAAATCCTATTCGGTGTACTTTTGAAGTGATTGTAACTTTTAACATATCAGCATGATAAGTATATTTTGTTGTTGTTTTTTTTGACGTGACAACGTCTTAAATTAGTTGCGGCTGGGAGTCACTTTGAAAGTGTAACGCCTGGTAACGTAACGATGAGTCACCGAACGAGAGAGAGGCCCGCCGAATGCCTTGCGTCTCTCCCACTCAACTATGATTCTTCGCGCGCGCAGCACTAGAGAATTAGTGCATAGCTTGCAAATGTATTGCAAGTTATTGTATGTATATTTGTATATAAATACGTATGTATGTGTAAAGGTAAAAATAAAATTTTGTTAATATGAAATTCAGTGCGAGATTCTTTGTATAAATTAATGTTTTAAATATAATTTTTGTATAAATAAATGTTTTAAATTGTTACTATTATTTCATCCTTCTTCCTACTATACGAATGAATATTCACATTAAAATGATTTTACCATTCAAAGTCGTTGTCACAAAACTTTCGCCCGTATACCGACTTTACAGGCAACCAAATTTTTTATTATTATACGATACTTACTTTAATATCGCGTTTATTGATAGTTTGTGTAACTCAAGTTTTTTCACAGAAGTGGATTGCAAACATAAATAAAAATATTAAACAAAAGAAAACCGACTTCAAAATACATTAATGTGCACTAAAAAGTAAAAAAAATATTTGCGTATTATTTTATATCTTGACAATCTTACTTTTCACTATCAATAGGTATCTATAAGTTTACCACACAAGAAGGTAGATAAGTACTCATCCACTTTAAATTTAACTTGCAATTAATGTTATTTTTGGAGTTAGTGTCTATTGCTAGGTATATTGTAGTGTTTTCTTGGCTGACACCGACTCCAAAAATAACAATAACTGTAAGTTAAATTTGAAGTGGATAGGTACCTGTCTACCTTCTTGCGTGGTAAACACACAGATCGTGCCTAGGTACATGTAGATGAGTAGAAAAAGTAAGTTGATTATTAAGTTGTAGAAGAATAAGCAATTATTTTTTTACTTCTTAGTGCATATTAATTTGTTTTGGAATAGTTTTTGTATTGAAGCAGATTTTTTTTGTTTAAAATTTTTGCTTATTTTTTTATTTTTAGTTAATCTGAAGTGTACTAACTAATTTGTTTGAATAAGGGTAGACCTACTAAACGTGTTGCTAATATATCGTACCCTTATTGTAAACCGTTAAGGAATTCCATTAATTATCATATTCGACTACGACAATTACTTGACCATAACTACGTTACGGTAGGTGATTCAAATATCCGGATAGCCTATAAAAGATTCGGATTAGTATTGTTAATTTTCTCTTAAGAATTGAAGAGCTCCGTTACTTTGTCATGGATCCCACAATCAGAACCTAACCAAACTCTCATCAAACTACCCTTGAAGTACACGTTTTCCAATAAAAAAGCATCATCGAAATCGGTTGGCGTGATATTGAGTTATTCGTCCATTTGTCGCGCACATACTAAATACAAATTTAAGATTTATAAGATTTTCTCATGGATTCCATTGTTAGAACCGAACCAAATAAAAGTGGGACTACACGGGAAGCACCAGCTTTCAAACAAAAAAAGAATTATCAAAATCAGTCCATCCAGTCGAAAGTTCTGAGGTAACAAACATAAAAAAAATACAGTCGAATTGAGAACCTCCCCCTTTTTAATTTTGAAGTCGGTTAAAAATAAAAAAAATATATACTCCAGACTTTATACACTCGCGCCTCTAATCTATAAGAACCTTCAATCTCTAACTATAATTCTTTAAATTGTCCTATGAAATGTCAGTTCACTGTTTAGACACTTTTTTAAAATATATCGCTGCTAACCCTCTCGTAAGGCCTGTTTTAATCCCGCTTTGCGAGAATTTGTAAAATAGTCCCGTAAAGCATTGACTACTGATGACTCCAGTAGGTACATTACATCTTTGTTTCTGATTCTGCAAAGACGAAACTCTAAGCCCCCATGCCCCGCACTGAATTTTCATAGGTAATAAAAAACGGAATAAAACCCTAACAATCAATAGTCTTATATTTTCGTACATACGAATTATATAATCACAGGCTATCGCGTCCGAGTAGCGTCGCCGCCGGAGCACTGCGGTGTGTCATCGCAGTAGATTGTTTACTTCCGACTATACTTCGAGTCGCTGATTCATATATTCTTGGAACTCGAGATTATTTAACTCACCGTCCAAATTTAGGGTAATCCGCTTTAACGCGATAACGCTTCATCGATACCCGTACAATTCGACTTCGAGTTTCTCCTTTATCGTAATTACGTGTCTCTTATCAATGAAGGCCCGTGAGGCGACGATCCTATTCCAAACGCTCATATATCGGCAACAGTCCACATTGTTATTTAACATACATACCTACGCATATATTGCCTATCACCACCATACCGTTATTATCCTATTATTTCTCGCTTTGAATAGTATTTTGATGACTTCTCCCAACGGGGATATCCTGATTGGGGCGAGTACGTGTTAAGGAGCACGTAGCACGCCGCAGACGCGAGTTCATGCACGGCTGTGACCTCTGTGTATACCATTCACCTTGGCGATGACATATTTATAGGTGCCTACCATGTTCAGAAGTGAACGGTAAAAGCCGAAACGGCGACGGTGATGTGCATCATTTGTCAGTGATCGCTTTTCATCTTGCTACGGTCAAACTATGATCTTTAAAAGGGTTGCACTTCTAAAATTATCTGAAAAAAAATCAATAAGGAAAGCGTTCCTGTATGGTGGTCAGCTGCCAAATGGAGATTTCGACTTAGTAAATACATTTGTCGTACTTCTGGACGCACATACCTAAAAGTGCATTTTCCGTTGCCCTCGTACGGACGCCTTATTTGGTGCCGGAACTTTTCCCCAGACACCATTCCGGCGTCGTACCGACGTCGTAAGTTTCCGAAATAGTTATTTCCGACAATATTCGATCGATACTACAACAATTGACAGGACAAACCCCACGAGCGCGTACGCTCCGATATCGCAATCGGCGTCCGTTCCGCGAACGTGCCTCACCTAACGTACACAATGTCAACTTCGGTAACCCTCGGAATTGGAGGCATCCGGCGCAGCTCATTAGCGAAATAAGTATCAATCAGGCGCATCTAGCG
The DNA here is from genome assembly GCA_005406025.1 of Eumeta japonica. NCBI lineage: Eukaryota > Metazoa > Arthropoda > Insecta > Lepidoptera > Psychidae > Eumeta > Eumeta japonica. The sequence continues at coordinate 180,411 of BGZK01000312.1, read as the reverse complement.
GTGTCGCGGGAGGTCGGCCGCCGGGGACGGAGTGCGTTGTGGTAGCCGCCGGCGGGCGAGCATCTGTCCGACATTAATCTTACTCTGTTTGACGACCGCACGATACACTTCTCGGAACCGTTGTTGTAGCGAACAAGGAGACGGCAACAGGAAAATGGATAGTGAGAAACTGAATTTAAAATCAATTTTTGGCCGATGTCGTAACACTGGAAACGATTAATTGTATTTTAATTGAGTATAAGTTCATTATATATTATTCTACGATCGTTTCAGTTGAAACAAAAAAAAAACAAGAAAAAAGTCGAATTCGCACTCAAACTTAAGACGGCGTTCAACTTTGACATTTCTACCTATTTTCAAGCATCGAATATCTCATACGGTTTCACAAGGCAATGAATAAGTACCTAACCTTTCAGAGACAGTAAGATAGTGAGATATAGTAAAAGTTATCAGCTATTTTCTGTATTTAGATTTTAATTTGTTAACTTTAATGTGTACTCGGTTCACCTTTATTTGTTTACATGTAATAAAGTTATGCATTATATGCATATATTTTATTTAAGTTAATCGTAACTATAGGTACGTGAACTAAAAATCGATTGCCTTGGCATTTAATGTTTGCTGGAATGAAATCGGTCTGTATCTGCCAACTTACAGTATCATACAATACCGACAGATTAATCTTTACAAAATACTTAAATAAATTTTTATGACCAGTTTAAAAGATCTATTGAAATTATTCTTTATTCCATATTTTTCTTTCGGAAATCCGAAAACTGTGGTTTACCGGCCGCCTTGTTGATTTTTTCAACAAACTTCGCTAATTCGGTTAAATATTCCTCGAGTTACGATCAAACACATACAGGCCGTTAAATTCACCCTTTGCTGTGCTGTAATAGTATAATGATAAAAATTTGCTACTTTTTATTGAACAAAAACGAGAACTTAGATTTAAATCTGTATTGGATCATTCATTCACTCACAACTTTTACAGTTATTAAGAATGCTTGATCAAGACCAGTAAATTCGTGCGTTCTCACGATGAAAGTAAAACATAAATACGAATGCAATTAACACTAAACGCTGCACGCAATCCTTTTTCAATTGAATCTCTAGACGGAAACTTTACCTCGTGTGCGCGAGGCGCGCTAGAACGTACCGTCCACGGCACCACTACAGCGGGGCAGGTACAGCGTAAACTTTCACCGCACTATTGACGTCAAACCATATTACCCGGTGGTTAGTTCGCCGCGGGGGAAACCCGCCGCGCGTTCGTGGAAGCTACGGCGGCGCTCGCGGAGACGAGGCCGGAGAAATTGCACAACCCGATGTGGGTCAAGTCCGGTAACAGTGCGCGCGCGCTGGGCAAAGGTTGCCCCCGACTACAGCCGATCTAGACGTCGAAAATCCGGTTGTTGCGCAACGCGATTGGCCCGTTTTTTTTATAATATACCTACTTATAATTTGGACGTATAGTCGTTCTAGTTGCCGTCTGCAAGTTTCCGAGGAGAATAACGCGAAGGCGAAAAAAACATTATTTATAACATATATGATTAAAACATATGTGGTTATTAACACATATATGATCACTCTTATTTATAACATACGTTAATAAAAGTACGGTTTTATTATTATTTTACACAAACTTTCGTGACGGAAGGACTTCCCAGGTTAATCGATATTTATGATGGACAAAATTTACAGATCTCGCACTCTAAACGACCTTCGGGTGGGTACTTAAAAATGAACATAATAAAAGGAATAAAAAAAGATTAGAACCAATTATCAATATTCATTAACTAGATATACATAGATCCAAAATTGCTTTTTACAAATAGAAACTATATTTGTAAGTAATTCAAAAAATCTTTCAATATGAAAAAAATAACTAAATAGGCAAATTATGTCCTTTAGAAACTTCTTAAGAGTACCCAATTTTAACACTTTGTTGCGATTTTCGTAAAAAATTTTCAATCTTTTTTTTACCGTCATGTAGTCCTTGTCTATACGCGTCTTTTGACATCTCGATCATTCACATAGACCTAAAGCTCACTGCATCAGTGCAAATTCGTATTTTCGCTGAAAACGGAACCTCTACTGAAGCGATCAAAAAAACATTTTCAATGTTAATAAGTATCCGGCATAATTATTGCAATTTCTTATGGAACTAAAAAATATTTAATCCCACTGAGTAAGTAAGTATAAAAAGTGCCTTAGATGTTTACAAGGACAAGACCAACATCCATCCATGGGGAGCTATAAAATCAATATTACTACATTTACTACTAATCCTACTACTAAATCTGGCTAAAGGAGCGGTTGGTAATATTATTCTAAATGGCACTCGAGAGGGGTTATTTTAAAAGAACTATACTTTTTAACTAGTCTTTTACAAATATCCATAAATATGTAAGTAATTTCTTGAAATAGGTCGATAAGTACCTACCAAACAGGTCGATTAAATTACATATGTTTGTAACAATAACTATCGAGGTATATACGAATGGTGTCTAACAAAAACAATGATTGTGTTATAATAGCGAATAAGGAAAATTATGTTTCTATAGATTAATTCCAAAAGAACATTTAAATTGATAGCATAAGTACCTATCATCATATTATACATTATTATTGTGTATTGAATATAGAATATAAAAGAAAAAAAATGATTCTTTTAATGAAAGATTCATTTTTCTAAGAAAAAAACTAGTATTCCTAAAATTGATCTAACCACTAATTGATTTTTTTAGAACTAGTTTTTAATCCAAAAACTAAACATGTTATTTTTTCCTGTTTATTCCAAAAAATGGAAAAAAAAACAAGTATAATGAATATTACATATATTTAAAATGAACAATTAATTCATGCTATTTTCCTTGTATCAATTGCTACAACTAACAGTTGTGATGCAGATTTACTATGCACTTTTAGTCAATTTTTAACATGAGAGACAAAAGAATATTATTTTCCTTCACGTAGATGTCGATAAACAATATTACTGTTTCTAGTTTTTCATCTTTAACTCTTTAAACTTCGATTTAAATGGATACATTACAGTTTGAAAAATATTCAATGTGATTTTCCTCCTATTTATTGATATAATTAATAATTAAATACTATTTTAATTAGTGTTCCAGGAACGACACGGTAATAAAGGGCCTACACGACATACACACAGACGCCATCAGGCTGCGATCGCTTGCGCAGGCTGCATTGACGTCAATGAGACAAAACCGCAGCCGGTTTCATTCATTGAAATATAGTGTTTTCTTTAATGAACAATGACACGATTGCGGTGGTACACGTAAACGGTTTATCCAGAATCACGAAAATCTCCAAGTTCGGACTAGAGGTTTGCGAGCGAGGCGTAGCATCAACATCTGTACCTACCTACCTACCTACAGACAGACAGGAAAATTATTCCACATTCTGCAAACAATAGAACCAGTGCGTGATGATAATAACGTATCAACGGCGAATATAGTAGGTGTCGACCCACTTTTGTTGTAAGTACGTGACTTTGGAATAGGAGGCACGAAGTTTATTGACATATATACAACGCACAACAATATACAATATTAACACGTGTTTTAAATATCTAACGACATCATGGTCATTTTTTTAACGTTTTTTTTTTTAATTTGTCAATTATTGGATATAACACGTCAATAAGAATTAAGTGCGCAGTTAGTCTCTTCATATTTCGTTAGTGTATTTTTATGTATCTATGTGTGGCCGTAGTTGCGACGTTTAAAAAATCTATCTTTTGTATCAATCTACATATTTTAGACGCGAGCGGTCTCACGGTCAATAGCGCGGCGCGAGTCGCACGATTCCTAGAACTTTATTAACTGGATGACGTCACGCGATGACGCCATCGCTCGCATGATTCGCGACGTCACAATGTAGAAAGTATACAATGTCGATGGGAAATCATTTTTTTGTAAATAAAATTGACAATTGAATATTAATAAATTCTTCATTTGACTTTATACAAAGGTAACAAGTCATGAAAAATTTCCTCGATCGCAAAATTATTAAAAAGTCAGATGTAAATTTTATAGTGAATATATAAGTTTGGTACTTTTTCTTTATTCAGTTCGAAGATGTGTTAAACATCTACGTAGTTGCGACGTTTTGGAACAAGGCCAAATCATAAAGTAATAGGTATATACCTACTACTTTATAATATTGTGAGCAACATAGAAAATTTCTTATGAAAACAAAAATCGAAGGAAATAAAATAATATTTTTCTTTTTCGGTAGATAAAATTAAAAGTTATTTTAAAGCCCTGTATTAAGGTTTGTAAACTCTTACTGCATTTAACGCCATCTGTTAGTACATTCGAAAACAAAATATTTGTCAGCATAAAAAAAAAAGTAAAGAACAAGAATTTCACTTTCAAATTTTATTAAAATACACAGTAGTTACATATTAAAAAAGCAAAATACGCAACATAAAGGATTTAAGAATTTTATTGCCACTTTTGAAATAATTTTTACTACAGTTATTATTGTATTAATAAAAAAAAAAATACATCATATGCATTGCCATCTGCCGAGAACTTTGTGATTTATTTTTCGTCACACTACCCAAAATTTTATATTTAAAGTTTAATTACTCTCTACGATGCACATACGCGTTCGTCCATTATTTGAACAGCCTGCAAGTCCAGCTGTTGATCTTCAAAATGAAATAATACGTAGTTGACGTTATCTTATTTAAAATGCGAAAAAGTTGTTCGTCATCCGTTTCACTATTTTTCAACCAATCGCGATACACGTAATCGCGACTAAAACGAGTTCTTGACTGATCGCAACTTAGTTTCGAATTCAAAAAATTACGCAACGTTATTAAAAACTATGAAATAATATAAATTTCGTCATATTTTATGTTAAATAATTAATATATATATATATATATATATATATATATATATATATATATATATATACATAATATATAATTTCATAATAAAATTCTTGTCGAAGATGCTTGCAGTCTAAATAATTCTAGAAAACTCACCACAGGCTTATTGTAGTCGTCCGCCCGGTAATCGAACATCGTGGCGAACATGAGTTCGTCGTGCTCGCCCGTGAGAAGGTGGTACGGCACCAGCTGAGACATGGAGCCGACTTTCTTACGGCCCGCCGCTAGGAAATGAACCGCTAAAAACTTTTCAGGTAGTCAGTTCTGTCGCACTGGGGGCGCGCGCGTGTCGAATCGCACTGATAACGCGGCGTGAGTCACTCGGCGATCAGCTGGGAGGCCGCGAGCGACGCTGAACGTTCTCGTCTCGGTATCAGACTGAGCGACTGTTCGCGCGCGCGTCCGGTTTTGTACGGAGGCCGGCGCGCGAACGCGCACGCGCGAAATTCGATGTAATTCCGATTCCGAAAGGGCGTATATCGCAAGGCATCCCAACAATCCGCGTATCGAGCCAAAAGTTACAATTTTTTCTCGATAGTTTTCCTAAACTTTTATGCTTCCATGAATCAGGGCAGATGCCATTTTCGTGAGTTAACGACGAGGTGACCGACTAGATTGTTACGCGAGGATACATCAAACTGCAAATAGAAACACTGTCCAAAGTTATTCCAAAGTCGATGTAAGCTGAAGAACGATTTCGACGGAAACGAAGAACAAACGAAATATCTACAGGTAGGGCGCACTAAATATTTTGCACTCCTGGCTAGTATTAAATTTTTGAATTTCGAATGTAAAACTTTTGGTTTTTTATTTTGATTTCATAAAATATTTTTCGACGACGAATAGTTTATGATTTGTTGTTATATTACCAAGTGAAAATTTGTGATAACGCAAAAAGATTATAAAGGGATGATTTTTCATGAATATAGAAGTACTCTTTCACCTCAAGATTGTAGTGCTCTTTTTCAAAATTCTTTTGGGAGGGAAGCACCTCATCTGCGCCACTTGAGGCATTAGGAGGCACCTACGCTGAATTTAATCATGGTCGCGTGGTTTTCTTGAAGATTGTCAAAATCAGCCCTCAACTACGGCCATTGAGGAAAACGTCGTCGCATAAGTCGGCTAAGTGATTAAAAGATGTATCCTCTATGAGGAAATTCTAGGTCAATAGGGAAATTGTAGAAATCACCTCATATATATATATATATATATATATACCCATATCCACAAGTAGATATTAAATGAATAGTTATAAAATTATAAGTATTTAAAACACGCACATAATAAAACTGAAAATAGAAATAACAGTGATCTTGAACTAGAGAGAAAGCGATCAGATTATTAATATACAATTATCACGTATGTCAAAATATCTTCACTGGCGAGATGAATCATTTTTGATCTTTGTAATAACGACGAAACAATTAAAATCATGTTAAATCATAGATGCGTGTACTAAGTTCGTTCATGAATTTGTTTTTCAAGAATTCAAAAAATATTAGTAACAAGCTTTTAAACGAAAAAAATTATAACTACTATTCAAAAGTTTATTACTAGTACAACAGAAATCTATTTAAGAAAAGTAAGAATAAGGTCAGGATTTTTAGTGACACAAAACAGACCCACAACTATCCGAGCTGAGAAATAGTCCCGCCTATAAAGTTTATTTTGACGTGACAACGTCTTAAATTAGGTTGCGGCTGGGAGTCACTTATGAAAAAGGTGTAACGCTCGGTAACGTAACGATGAGTCACCGAACGAGAGAGGCCCGCCGAATGCTTGCGTCTCTCCCACTCAACTATGATCGGTCTGCCGCGCGCAGCACTAGAGAATTAGTGCATAGCTTGCAAATGTATTGCAAGTTATTGTATGTATATTTGTATATAAATACGTATGTATGTGTAAAGGTAAAATAAAATTTTGTTAATATGAAATTCAGTGCGAGATTCTTTGTATAAATTAATGTTTTAAATATAATTCTTTGTATAAATAAATGTTTTAAATTGTTACTATTATTTCATCCTTCTTCCTACTATACGAATGAATATTCACATTAAAATGATTTTACCATTCAAAGTCGTTGTCACGTAAAACTTTCGCCCGTATACCGACTTTACAGGCAACCAAATTTTTTAAAAATAATTCACCAAAGGGCAATGGAGTGAGGTACATATTTTTGTTCATTTTTCAAAAATCGTTAAAACTACTATTTAAAAGAATCAATAAAATAAAATTTATCGACTTACTGTTATAGCTATTCACTTTTTTCATTACTCCTATTTTTATCATACAAAAATAAAAGAATATGAAAAAGCAGCCCGTACTGCTTTATGGAAAACTCAGTTTTTGGAAAAATACATCTTTCAATGGATAATAACACAATATTCTGTAATAAAATCTCACTAAGAAGTACACATAAAAAGCGGCATTTTTGTACAAACGTGTGGGCTAAAAGTATAAAAGTGCTCTATGTAACAGCATTTTGAAAAATATAACACCCCATTATTTTTAAACATTTAATTAAAATACTCTCAAACCAAAAAAAAAAGGTTTGACTATACTACACTTTCACTTGCAATGAAGCATCAGATTAACTTTGCTGGATTACCAAATCGAATGGAAAAAAGATGTATTTTTTCAAACAAAATATCGGTAGCTTAATATAAATTATGTAAAACATTAGAAGTAAAAAACATTACCAATGATTTCCTAAAATAGTTTAAATGGTTGCAAACTATGCTAATAAACAAAATAATGAAATAGCACAATAACCCACGTACAATATAAATAAAAATAGGACTGCGCTGGTTTATCTTGAAGTGTGGGCATAGTTGTTTGTATTATATGTGAAAAGTTTGATTGATTAAAATGTTCTAAAATAGACGACATATTGATTTAGATACATCAAACGTGACATGTTTACGAACTTTTTTTATAATTAAGGATGATACATTTATAACCTTTTTCATATTTGAGTATATTCTAAACTAGTCGCTCTCGGCTATACATAGAAGAGTTTGAAAGTTAAAAATGAGTTGGGTTTTCGCTTACAGTCCGTCGACAAGCAAAGTGCTATCACTAGTGAACTTAAATGTTCTGTAGTGGTTCTGTTGTTCGTCTGTGTGACACAGTACAGTTAAATACACACTTTCATGTTTTTTTAGTGTTCACCTTTCTCTCTGTTTCCAATCGTCAAACCAATAAGCAAATCGTAAAATGTATGAATGGGTAAGCTACTTGTCAAATATGAGTACGAGTCGCAGAAGATAGTATTCAAAATAAATTTTAACCCTCAGGAAAATAGCCTCACAAATTAATATAATCAAAAACAACAAAATTGAAAAAAAGGTAAAAGTATAATTGTATGCAATACAATGACAGGATAAAAATACTGGAAATTTAAGCCAAACCATATGGAATTTATTTTGAAAACGACCAGTCTTTAAAATAAATTCTACACGGTTTGACTTAAATTTCCAATATCTTTTATTGGCAAAACCGATCAAACCCCACGGCCTTTTCAAGGAACTGCTACATATTTCTCATTCGTGTTTATCGTGATACATAAAATTATCTTGCTTACAATTACATTCCCTTTATTTAAATAGTTATATCACTCAATCAATACGAATATTTAATAAGTTTGGTGTCGAAAATGAAAGTGCTATAACTCAGTAGATAATTTATCTGTATTATGAAACACACTGACCTCTTACCACCCTTTTGACTTCTTATACGATCAGATATTATTTTACTTTTGTAATCGGTGACTAACATTTTCTTATGGTATCGCTATGTTATGTAGCACTGTTTAATATTAAAACATTAATAATAATAATAGTTCCACCCTTTTTATCGGCTAGCCCCTAAAAGATATTTTCTAGTCATGACACAAACGTCATAAGAAACATAGAAGCATTAATAACTCCTTAGACCTCATAAGGTCTCTAAACAATATGCCGCCTACCTACATTCCAATGAAAGGCATTAAACGAATTAAAATACATACAAATACAAAGACAAACCTACACCTATTTTCTAATTCTAATCTCAATTAATTTCAAGTCTTCAAGTCGCCTGGAAGTGTTTTAGCTATTCAATGACGGGTGGGTGTCAGAGTTAAAATGATCGATTTTTAAAGGTCCGACAGCTTAAAATAACCAGCTTAAGATTTATATTTAAAACGTGAAATCAAAACTGCAATATAGTAGGCCAAGTAGGTCTCGATTTATTGGGACAAAAAGAATTTGCAATGATTCGTGTAATGGGGCACACGGCCAGTGCCTTGTCGTTTCCTTTGCCGAATTCCACATTGTATTAATGTACATCCGTTTGTATCAAATCCACGTTCATATCGTTGCCGACTTCACCGTTAAACCACTTAAACCGTTAAAACAGATGAACGCGTACGTTAATTCACTCCGATTCCGAAACTCATCATAGTGTATCAATTTGCCATTACTTACTATGCGCTTTACCTTTACTTTATACAAATTAAATCAAGCATAATCAGTTTTGTTTTTTTTACAATACCCTTTAACAGCCAAGTAGTGTATTTCAACTATGGATATTAGTTTTGTCAATTTTTGAAGGAGGACAAAACGTTCCAAACGAAAATTAGAAGTTACATCAGTAAGCGAATCGTTTAGCATTATGTATTTGGACAGCAGCCAGCCCCCACCGGTCATGCCAGCTGATAACAACTATGACGTAAGCCCATGACACGCGATATTATACATTATGTTTGTATCGCGAAAGATTTACAGTTTTCCTTGAAACTTATGTAGGAATAGGACATTATGGTGCGTTCAATGACCTCATGTTTGGGTGACCTTTTTAATTAATAGACCAGCTAATTAAATATGGACGTCAGCACGGTCCCTAGTCGCTAGGTCACGATGAAAATAATTTAAACTCTATTTTATAAAATTAATATACAATATTGGACTAACTTTAATGGCAATCATACAATGCAATGTAAATAGTCGATGTACAACAAAAATCATTAACAATACATATGTAAATTATGGAAGAAATGCTGTAAAACTTTTTATTACAGAACGCTTAGTTCTTATATATCAAATTTTCACGTTTTATAAACTTTATTGACGGCCGAAACTATGATAAACTTAGAAATTATTTTTTGCAATTATTTATATGTGCCTAATATTTTAAGTTTCGAAAGAATTCAGCAAAATTTTCAGCCCCCCCTATTTAGCTACGTTAAAGTCCCCTTCTTTCTCCGTCTAAAATATTGTCATTTATCATCTTAAGTGAGATGAATGACAGTATATGTAACGTCAGGTCGCGAAATAAGTTTTTCGTATTCTATATACAAATTCAACATAATTTTTCTTCATATCTTATTTACATTTAATTATAATATATATATATATATGGAATTATGTCACTATGTACTTACAAAATGACAGATATATATGTGTGTATAGTGCTGTATTTTGGGACGTCTGATCAAAAAACTGCGACAAGTAACTTAGACAGTCCTCTCAGGACTATATGGTGATACATTAACGCTTCCCAACCAAACTCTCTGATTATTTGCTGAGTAGCTAAAGATATGTGTGGTCTGGCGTTATCATGGTGAAAAACCACACCATCTGTTGATTGATTCCGACCGTATTTTCTCCACTTCTTACTTAAGTCTCGTCAGCTATTGGCAGTAGAAATCAAAGTTGACGATTTTACCCGGTAGTAAACGCTCATATTATGCTTATGATTTATGCTCTTCCAATCACACCATACACATAGCATCAACGTATTGCGAGTTAATCCGAATTTCGCTATAGTCTGTGGAGCTTGCTTGCCTTTTAACCATAATCTTTTTCGCACGTTCTTATCGTACGTAATCCATTTTTCATCACTTTCATCACCAATCTTTTCAAAACCGGTTCGGTTTCATTACGTTTCAATAGAGAATTACGAATGAGTACACGATTCATCAGATTTCTTTTAGTGAGCTCGTGTGGGACCCAAGTATCGAGCTCTTTTGTACATCCAGCTTTTTATAAACGGGTCAAAACTGTTTTGTAATCAATCCCCAGCTCCTCGGCAGCTACATCGTACAAACTAATATACCGATTTTGCTCCACTTTTTCCAAAATGGTATCAACTTTATCCGTAAAAGGTCGATCACAGCAAAGTTTATATTTGACATGAAAATTACCTAATTGAAAACGTTTGAACTAGTTTTGTGCTACTTTTACTGACATTGCATTTTTTCGCAGCTTGTATCGCATTTTTCATTTTGTAATAAAATTTCAAAATGTATCGAAAAAACACAAACAAAGAGATTTTACTAATCTTTTTACTTATAAAATACGAAAAATTTTGTTCCCCGATATAATATACAATTATACACGAATTTAATTGCAGAAAAAAATTATTGCACGAGCAGTTCAGAACTATAATGACACACCAAACCAGATCAAGCCTAAACTCTGATTAATTATACGTAGATTTTCAAATCTAAACTTTATCTATTTGCGTAACAATCAAATAAGGCTATTGTACAAAAATATGATAGAGATATATGTCATCAGCATGATGTCAGGAAAATTGGGCAACACTTCGGAAAAATTATCACCGATGAGTATAAAAACAGTAAGGAAAGTACATTAACATGAATCTGTGGATGGTAATTTAGAGGAGTAAAGGCCTCTACTAAAAATCTATTTGTAATACTTATCCTGTAATAAAAGGTGATATAAGAACAAACGATAAAGTTCTCGCAATCAGTCTTATCGCAAATCCTACACCGTATCGCGATGACAGAATGTACAGATATATCAGAGGTAGCTCGACAAATAAAGCGGTATGAAATCACCTTTTTCGTTTCTTGTCTAATATTTAATCTAGTAATTTTTGAAATCTAATTCTAAGCTATGATATCGGGTAATTTATTACAATAGTGAAAATATTAAATTTGTTGATTTAATATGTAAATCGACTAGACATGCTAGTCGACTGACTAGAAAAAAGTTAAATTAAAATTAGTTAACAAAAAGAATTGTAAGCCATTAAATAAATATTCTTTGATATATTTTTTCTTGCAAAACGATAAGGGGTAAGGAGTGAGGGTCGGTAGGTGAAGAAAATAAATTTAATTTATATGATAAAATTAAGTTCATTGTACAAGATTTCTTTGATAATAACAATTTGAATAATAAGTAATTTCTACACATCACCTCTTACGGTGTTAATTGATCTAATTTTCTATATATTTTGACATCACATTGAAAATAGAATAAATGTTTTTCTAATCTTAAACGGCGGCATCTAATGAAAAATCAATGTTAACCTAAACGTTGTAAAGATCGCTTTTGGTACACAAAAATACGCGGAAAAAGTTTTTTCTTTCTCTGAACAAAAACATGATTGGAGTAATTTCGAATATGAAGCGTCAACAAAGCGCACGTTCTAAAACCACCAGATTTAATTGTTAGAAAAGTTATATATTTCACCTGCAAAGAATTCTATACGTCACCCGAGAGCAAAGTCACCTACATTTCGAAATTTTGGATTTGTCGCTTCCATAAAATTTCACTTTAAAATCATTCGCTAAGCTCTTGATGCAATCGTAAGATCCTTAGCTCACTACGAATTTAAAATAAGCACGTATATTATGTTGTCCGGTCAATCGTTTTGAGAATTAGTATGCTCTATGTTTACACAAAAATACATTTTTATATAAGTATGAGCCATCGCTAACACTGATAAAACTCGGAGTAATCGTCTGAAAATTTGAGTGGGTTTAGAAAGTGGGAGTTTAGCTCGTCGCCGAGAGTTCTTCAGTAGCTCCAGAGGAGGAACATTTGGCGACGCAGTTGGTTTTATAGGTATTGTATGACTGGCGCGACTTGAGGTTTCGTGTTAATTTTTCGATAAGGAAAAACAAGACAGAATGTCAGAACTCACCCCCTGAGGATTCCGCACAAAAATAATCTACAATGGTATTTTTTTTCTATAGAAAAAAAAAAAGTTTTCGAATTATTTTAAAATCTTCAATTTTCATAGCGAAAAGTTAAAAATGTTCTTCCACACATCGGTATGCGTCACGGTCGCGTACTAAACGTATAAATTAACAATAACTTTCAGTTTTTCCTGTTTACTTGTACTTCCGAGACCTGGTGTTTGCCAAATCTCATAGTCTCTAGGTCAACGGGAATTAACCAAAAGTTCTCGATGTGACAAAATGGCAGTATCTTTCAATTTCATTAAGTTAGAGGCTTGAATTTTACACCTCCAAAGAAAGGCAAGTCTTAACATTTTATATTAATTTCAACTCGATATTTTATATAAATTTCAACTCGATATTTTATATTAGTTTCAACTTTCTTGAAAAGAGGATCTTTAGAAAGGACAAAGACAACAATAAACGACTGATAACAAACCAATTCTATAAAGGTGAATTTTTTTCTTTTTGAAATACGGAATTCTAAAACCAAGTACAATTCTCTTTAAAATAGACTCTTTCCTCTAACTTCTTTTAAACCCGCTTTTAGCAAAAAGTCACTTTTAAAATGAATTTAGATATTAAGCTTGTAAAAGTGACTTTTTTGCTAAAAGTTAGTTTGAAACAAAGTCGTGGAAGAAATGTTATGTTTTTAAAAGCGCAAATTCTGATATAAGCTTCTTCCAAGGAAGTGATATTTGTATTAACCTTGAACTTCCACCCCGCGATTGATCAATTGCCCTCGCCCCCTGCCGCCCTTCGTACAATCACGCATACAAAATAACACGCACTTTCGCCGAACCGTATAGGACGATTTCTAGGAAACCTCTAATAAAATCGATTAAATCTTGATAATATCTCGTATTATGTCGTGAGTGGGTGGTATTCCGACGAAACAACACGATTCGATGTAATAATTTTCCATCCAAGGTTAGGGATTATTCATATTAACCCTGTGTAATATGTGGAATTTAATATATGAAAGCGAACGAACGCTCGTATTTTCGTTGATTAATAATGAAACAAATGAAAAACAAAACCTATTAAAAAAGTAACTTTAATGTAAAGCTAACTGGCGATCCGTTATTTAATACACAACTCTAACTCAGTATAAATATGCATCTTGTAGTGTATACTCGGACTCTAAATATATGAGCGAATAGAGGTATATACTGTGTAATACGAACTTTCTTTGTTTAAACGCATTCGAAATATCACAGACGGGAACATAGAAGCAGTCTCGTCGCTCTAAAATATAACACCTCTACTCTACTCTGGTAGAGAAACGTAGCTTAGACCACATTAATATTTGATTGGCGTCCTCCTATTGTCTAAATTATATAGAATCCACAATAATGCTGGGTTAAAATATAGATACACTTCTGTATATCATTTATTAATTAATGTATACATATTATGTAACTAACTATCCGCCCGCGACTACGTCCTCGTGGCCACAGTACATGTTCCTTCATCTTTATAACCGATCTTGCTCTCAATTCCAATACCTGTACCCCTGATCCCGATCCCGGTCACCTTCTTAATTCTAATCCTGATCCCACATTCAATTACTATCTTGATCCCAGTCGCAACTCTCGATTCTGCTCCCCACCACTCCCTTTCAATTTGAATTGTGCTAGCTGTTAAAATATGGACGAAGCCAGGCAAATATAAACATACAATACAAACTTGATTACTCGAAAATGATACATATATCTTTCTATAAATGAAAGCATTTTAGAATAGATATAGTAGTAAAAATATACAGATGAGGTAAAGTTTGAACATTGGTAATCTATCACTATATCGTGGAATTCATGTCTCACTATAATCAATAATCAATATTTGTACCGAATTTCAAGGTCATACCTCACTCCATAAAAGTTTTATAGAAAATTTAAATGCCTTTTTGTCCCTTTTAAAAAGTGAATTTCCATAAGTCCTTTTTAGTGGGTCCCTACATTACATAAACTATCATCTGACCCACCTTCCAACCCAATTTCCATCGTGTTTATATTTTCGGTTATCTCGTCACAAATGAATCAGCCTATCGCTATCGATATCGATAAAATATAAGATAGATAGCTGTACTTATCGAAGTTGACGTTGACACTTCCACACGAAGTATTTAATAAGAAATCCGCATAATTAAATGCGATGTCAAGTTTTTCTTCGTATTCCAATCCATCCAGACCGCAAGACAACACAATTAATTTTTTATATCCTTATTTCTCTCTTTCGCTCTGGTCTGAAACGCAAAAGCGGTGCAGTGTCTAAAAGCCGACCGCGATCGTACGTGGTGCGCGCACGTTCGCCGCCGCTTGCCCAATAGCGATTCGTGCTAATAGACTTGCTAATTAACTTCACAGTACCGGTTGCTTTGCGACGCACTTTCTTTTGTTTTCAAAATGGATCTCGAAGCGATATTTATCATTTGCACGATGCCATTAAAGAATAGAGACAATATGCCTGCAATTGTTTTATTTAGTGTTGGAAAACAATTTTTTTCAATAAATTAAATTTTCTGAACATAAAATAACTGAAAAAGTAAATTACCTATTGTAGGCCCAGAGCCGTCTAAAACTGCACCCCTGCTGTTTTGTAGGTAAGTCAGTAATATCTTTAAGAGCGCCGTCATATAAAGTTTTCGAAAACTTCACAAAATATTTTTTTTTTATTAATATCGTAATTAATTGAAGAAATATAGGTAATATTAATAGACGCTTGCCTGTAACATGTGTTAACATGCAGCGTGCAACCCACTGCTAAGCCTCGAATCTGTTATTTTACTACGAATTCCTATGCAACGAATTGAATATTGATTCGAGAAGATTGACAGATATCGAACACTTAAGCTAATGTTTATATTTTGTTTATTTTCACCCGTTAAATAATTAAAATACAATTTCTACGTACGTTTCGTCCGTCATCAGCATATTCCGAGGAAAAGTCAGATCTACCATCGTGCCCGAAGTATTAAAACTACCAACAGACGCAACCTCAACCACACTGCATGACATACGCCCATGCGACGCGCAGTACGTCAAACGGTGACCAGGAGCCCTTCAACTAGCAGTCAGAGACAGTCATTAAAAGACATGCTTGTCAATTGTCATAGAATAACCATCATCATACCCACATTATTATTATTTTTGTTTTAAAAATTAAAAGATTCCAAAACATTTTAGAGTAACCGCGTCTCACATAGATGTGAAACATCTTCGACAGATCGAAGCTTAATGACGAGCACTGTGATCTACAATAGCAGCAATCATCGAACTTGTGATCGTTACTAAGCTTATAACCGCTGTCTATCAAGTATTTGGCAAAATTAGATAAGTCTACTTTATTGTTTTTTAAACCCAAAATACGATGTTTATATCTAGTCTCGGCCTGGATTCGCCTGGTTTCGGCCATACCTTTCCGACGGCCGTGAAGAATTATTTTTTCGTCATCGAATTTTTCCACAAATCGATTTGTCAGTACGAACTTTCTTTCTTTGTGCGTTCAAATGAAATATTGCAATAGATTTGCGATGTTTCGATTGGATAAAAAATTAAGCACCATAAGATGCACAATCATGTAAGTGTGGTTATTGTTTTTAAAAAAATCTTTCTCTAATGCCTTATTGTACGGTATTGTCTTTAGTATAAACTAGATATATGAATTCTTTTCATTTCGATGTCAAATATCAAATCAATTTTATACGAAATATCTCTGACTGTTGAAAACAGAATACATAAAAATTAAATAAACTTTTAATATATGTATGGACTGACAATCGACATTTATTTCATTGCAAAGGATCACTTCAAAATCGCACCAATGAGAATTCTCTATGCAGTAAAGAATTTTCAGGGAATGATGCCAGAAAATTTACCATAGATATAAATTGAGATAATGGTTTAGGGCGATCTAGAAACCCTAGCGTCGCTTTTTGATAGGTAAACGTCGCCTGTTCTTATCGTAGTGAAATGAAAATTGTTAATCATTGGATTGTTTAACCATCATAAGGGAACGATGAGTTGTGGTTGGACCGTCCTATGGTATGTCAGTTTTACCCTACTGAAGACACATCCTCATGAAAATATAATACCGTGTAATTCTATTCGCCCGAGCGGCTGGCGGTGCCAACGTGACTATCATGCGCCGGATAACGTCTGAATGCATTAATTTGAACGTTATTTATAAACATGTGACTTATAAATCATAGCAGTTTTGATCCACAAGTACTGTTTAGTACGATTTTTCTATGAACTAAACATTCTATTAGTTTTAGGGAAAGTATATTTTCTACGCGATGACGTCACCCCGCGGATGCTGGAAAGTGTATACAATCCATCGACAAATATTCAATGATTTACCGATGATCAATAAATTTGAAATCGACAGTTATCGTCACAATCGTCGAAGTTAAAGCTGGAGTGTTCCCGTATCATGAGATCCAGTTTCCAATTCACAACTGCACATTTACGAGAATCCTAAAAAATTGTAAATCAAATAATAAAATAAATAACTTGGAATTCTAAATAAGAAGAAAACTGTGGACGATACAAAAAATCCGTTTATGGAACTAACTGTCCTTGAGGTTAGCGTCAAAATTTTTTACCATCTATTCCCAAGACACAAGGTAAAATTCTCAGATTAAACCCTAATAAAATTAACGACACAAGTAGTAATGAGATTCTTCGACGAATTTGTCCAATAATAGACGAATTAATGCAGATTTATGAAAATATGTCTCATGGCATAAAATAAACGAATAAATAATAAAAATAACGAATGCACGGTGTCCCCGCTTAAATAGTAATACACAAACCCTGGTCGAATTATTCTTAGTGATTTTCACCCGTACTAAAGACACGAAGACATTGTTCAATGCATGAAAGAAAAAAAAAATAGCAAGAGGAATATTTTATCAAATCCAGAAAAATCTAAACGACATGAATTTACATAGCAAATACTCCTCGTACACTCACATATGACCCTTTTGAGCGCTCCACATTTTATTAGTTCATTGAACCACCAATATTAGCCCGTGTCTCAACTCGGACATAAAATGAATTGCATTCCGTATAATGATTTCGATCGCGATCCTGTTCTTGATCCCGATCATTCGTTACATCAATTATGCGCTCCGCTATTTGCGTTGTTCAGTCGCATAGTTGCAAGGATTACTGTGATGTTCGCGTTAATATCGAGTTAGATATGCTTGTCACGGACCTTGTGACCCCGAAACGTATATAAAATTATTTATCACAACATACAGTTTCATGACTGCCACGTGTAAACGTAAAGGGTTGTTGGCACTGAACGTGGAAACTCCTGAACGGATTGTGATGAAACTTGCCAATTACAAAAAAATAATAAAAAAAAACAGAATGGTTTATTCTGTGATGGTGCAGCCATCTATTAGTGAAAGAATGAATAGCATCGATTTATAAGTTTCTTATATTAGATTCAGATTACGTTTGTTGCTGTATCAGAAATGAATACAAATGTAGACATCCCAAAGTCCTTCCAGGTCGCGAAATATTGTTGTATATACAATAGCACAAAAACATTGTTGTATATACAATAGCACAAAAATATTGCGTAATATTTTCAGAGTACAATTTGGCAATAACAAACAATAATAAATATTTTTGGTTCGTGTTTTTCATCATTCCATTGCACAGGCATACCCTCTCACAGTCTTTTATTTCAGATTAACGCGCTCAATCATTAATACCTCATTACTATTATTTATTTATTTCGTGGGCTGCGCGCGCGCCGGGTCCGGTTCAGTTGCATGTCAATGTCGCCGTCATATTACTTTCTTACGTTTGACGATCTGGCTGTTGTCCAAATACGCAACATCTATTACAGCGTCAAGATTTTGATCCAACGCAACGAAACATCTTACAGTTTCATAAGCATCGACGTTACAACGGGTAAAGAGTTATTTATTTATTACAGACAATAAAGTGGGTAAACGTGCGCGTGGGCAAAGCGATGTTTCCTCGAACCGTTGACGTCAATGGCCCGGTCATCGGCTTTTATAATGGCCACATACTATTTTGTGGACTATTGTAGCGATGTTTTTGCCGCGACGCAATGCGTTACATTTTGGTTACATTACTGACTACGCGTTAACTACATCTTTTAAATTTAGGTAAATATTGATTTAACACATTGGTTATATTCTTTGTTTAGATTTTAACCTGGCTAAATGTTTTAAAATAGTAAGTACAAATATGTGTATAATTAAGCGAAAAAAGAAACTTACGAAATATTGCGCAATATATAGGTATTTCTTTTTTACGCGTGTTCAAAATTTTAATAATTTTCGCATAATTGCCTAAGCCTTTAATGAAACATAAAAAAATATGTAGGCAATCGTTCACTTTCAAGGTAGTCCCTACGCTTCCTTGTTTTTGAACTCAGAGTTTCCATTTTTGAGCGCTACGAGCCCAAAAAAATCGCTTGAATGATGGTATATATAAATTTTCGAGCATAAATTTTATCAGTATTCTCAGTAAAAACTATTAAATGTACAAGGGAATGATTTAAATCTTCATAAAATATTTTGTCAAGGATATTTTTCGAACGAAGCAATCGATTTGAATGGAGATGGTGGATTTAGATGCATTTTTTTTTTTGAACGCAAAAAGAGATACATTCAAGACTGATCGATTGGCGTAGTTGCTAGTGACCTTCTGCGCTGAGGGCGTCGGTTCGATTCCGCGCATCACAAACATTTATTCGATTAAAAATTAATGTTTGTGTTCAGTATGAGTTTCGATATTTCTATATAAAAATATATATATATTTCTAAGGTTACATGTTAGACTTTGTAGATACGATTAAAAACATAAAAGAAAAGTGAAACAATTCCAATTTTTGATTTTTACAATTTTTTTTAAATATTCCACGCGGCTGAGCTATAAACTTAAATTGTTTATTGCAAACATAAACAGAAACCGCGGATCCCGATACTCGGTGCGGTAAAGGGAGTGCTTCCCAAAAGAGGACGAGGAACAAAGGAGGATTTTTTAACGACAAACGTGCACAGTTGTATCTTTCCAGGGTAAATTACACAAAAATGAGTTCACCACATTTCTTAGCGAGAAATTAAGCGAATAAGGCGTAAGACTCGATGGAGGGGATACTTGTAAACAAAATAAACGAAGCGGTATTTGCAAATGCGCAAATCCTCGTAGGACCGCGCTCTTACACTGCCGCTTGCCGACACGGCCGCTACTATTGTGAACGTAAAGGTGTCGACTCTTAGAGACGACCGATACGTATATAATGCACACGCAAGCGATGGCCGTAACCTTTTGTCGGTCCAGATCCAAATGCGTAACTAGTGAACCGTTATCGGGCTCACGGAGCACTCCACACTTTTCGGTACGGATTGGGGGGGCTTATTTTCTTTTCGACGCGAAAACCAAGTAACGTCATAATCAAGCGTGATATAAGTTTTCCATTCGGTCCGCGTCGAGATTTAACCGCCGCTCTGCCGAGGTATAGCCCTCGACGACCCTTGGTTTCAGACCGAGGGCCTTGGGCTTCGAGCCGATCACCGACGCGATGGCGAAGCACGGAGCAAGTGGTTTCTAAATCGATTCAAGTTCAAAACTCTTCGGTCACCGCCAGTGCTCAAGATCGCGCCCGCACCTCCCGGTTCGAAGGCGACGCCGCCCTGGGCCACTGACTGAGCCACCCACCAATCCTTGATTACTCAAGTGATCGATGTTGCACAAGTACATTTCAATCGACGTACGAAACAAAAGGTTACAATAGTTAAAGAATATGTATTCTCTTTTTACTTGCATGTTTTAAGATTTTATCATATTAAATATCAGATAGGCAAGTAGTCGATTTAAATAAACTACATACTATTCCATAATATTTCGGACTAAAGAAAAGCCAGTCAAGTCGGGACGTCGACTGCAGCTTTCAGGATTCCGTATTAATCAGATTTCCGTATTACAACTCACATGGATGATTCAATGAGCCGGTTACTAAATTATTACCGTTGAAAAATAAAAACTGAGTATTATCTCAAAACCAGTCAACACATTTTATTGAAAATAATTTTTAATCTTATTTAATACTATCTTTTGCTCGCGGCTCCATCCGCGTGAACATATAATTAATTCTTCATTTTCAATATCGAGCAATCTTGCCGCATCATTAATATTGATCCCGATCTTATTTTCAAATTAAGCTCCGATTTTATAGTTAATTGCGATTCAATCTTATACTCTATTCCAATCCTGCGTACCTACCTTTCTTTTTCCATGGTAAGTACTATCGCTCGTAATTCCAATATCAATTTTGGTTCCTTGCACAAGATTGCACAAGAACGCATTAGTGGCAAATATAAAATATCAGTGCACATAATCCAGAAAATATTATATGTGTGTGTTTCATTTCATCTAAATTCGTGTAATAGTTACAAACAACTAAACCCCGTCACAAAGTATCATTTTCATGATATTATAGTAATAGAATATGTTACTGACGACTAGGCTACTGCTGACAAAAGTCGAAGTATCAAAACCTACTAATATGCTATAAAATAAAATAATATTAACGATTTTAAATCTTCTAGTTGTAAGAAATTATACAGATATATATTTTATGTGACAATAAATCTATTAGATCTCTAAATTTCATTATAATTGATAAAGCCTAATTATAAGTAGACAGGGACAAATAGACACAAAAAAAAACAAACAGGCAGTAGATTGTATATCACAAAATGGTGTGTTCTGTTAGTACATTAAGTTCATTAAAATAAATTTAATAGTTGTTAAGCAATTATAAAATATACAAGTGAACAGACATACAGATAAAGATAGTTTCGCAATCATATTTGTTTGGATAATAATATAACTTTTTTTTTGTATAAAAAGCATATAAATGGAGAGACCTTATGTTACCGTTTCTCATTAAGATTTTACTACCCCTCTTCAGAGGTATAACCTCAACAGTTTTTTTTTATGTTGAGAGGTACTGTGCAGCTTTAAGGCTAATTTGAGATATTGAGCCTGGTTGGATACCTCATGATCTTTAAGTTTATTACTTCATAAGTTAACTTTCCGCCCTTGTGGACATAGAACATGTTAAGGCAAGATCTTGCTGTCAATCCCAATCTCGTTCCAGCTTCTAGTTCTGATTCAAATTCAAAGTTAAAATATCTTTATTTCGTAGGTTATAAAACTTGAAATCCATTATAAAATTTAAAGAATTTACAGTTTTTTAATAATGTCATTTTTTTATTAAATTACTGCTCATTTGTAAGGTAGTTTTCCCTTAAGCAGAACAAGCAAGAAACTTGAGCATAGCTCATTTCAAACCAAAATCATAAAGAAATACATAATATAACACAATACCCCCTAAATGAATTCGTGACCTCATGCAGTTGACTAATATGAAAACACAATTTATTTTTATTTCTAAAATTGAAATGATGTTTATATTTTTATTAAAAAACTATAAATTTTTCTTACGTATATTAAATTTTGGTAAATAAATTGCGATGCCACAATTAATATTCCAATTTCTTTAAAATTACCTCTAAGAGGAGCACGAGATCCCATTCCGTAACTTTCGCGAATGGCCCCACTTGGGCAACACGAAAATTCTGTGAAAATCTGCAAAATGTATCCAAAGCAGAGTTCTATATGATATCTAGCTATGGAAGCAGTCAAAATAAACCGATCTGGCGGTTTGAATACAGGACACAGTTTTTATTTTTTCAATTGCAAACACAACAGAGATAAGCATTTTTGTCAACCCACCAATGTGAGGACCCCATTGAAGTTTATTATTTATAGTAACACCCAGAAATGCAATAGTGTCAATAATGTCTAAACCCTCGTTTCTTATTAAAATAGTACCAAATCCATTTTTCAAATTCAAAAGTGAGAATAACACATTTTGTTTTTCTCCTATTAAGAAGTAAATTATTCACAATAAACCATTTTTCAATTTTGGAGATAGCATTGTTTACATCATCATAAACGATAGGATGTTTTTAACTTTGAATAATAAAGAGGCATCATTTGCAAATAGTAGTATCTCATGAATATTGTTAGTATACCGATATAGTTTCAGTACTGATCTTGATTTGGATCCCAATAATGCTCTTGAGTCTAATTCCAATTTCACACTCACTCCGTTTTGACACGGATCGTGTTTTCAATTTCGGCCTCGGTCCTGGCTCTCAATCACGCTCCTAGTCCACTTTCAATTTTGATACTAATTCCAGTTTCTATGAAGTTAAAACAAATGCTAATATCAAAACAAAATATAGGCTATATTACTTTGTGTTAGTGTAGCTTTCTATAAGTAAGAATTTTTATACTTTATACAACTCCACCCCCCACACCTGAGAATAACTTTTTCTGACATTCAATTTAAATAAAATAAAGCCTATATTTTGCTTTAAGTCAAGCTATATCTACCCGTGAAAACTATATTAAAACTCATTCAATAATTTCAAATATTTGTGAGAACAGTAGACAGAAAAAAAATTAAAAATCGTTGTTTTTCTTATAATTGTCTTTCTCTTATCATCCTCCCTCCATTTTTCATAAGTAGGTGCTAGCAATGTACAGATACACCGAGTTTCATAGTTTTAATATGTACATATATAGATATATCAAATACTTAAATATATCATAGTTTTGTAAATCATTAATTAAACTTTAGTATCTACAAATTTTTTTTCTACCAATAGTAATGGTGCCCTCAGTCCATAAGAATCCAATTTGATTGTCTTATTCTATACGAGACAACTAAAATTAGAACAATAATTTAAATTGTGAGCTAACTGAAGAAGAGGCCAATCATATCCATCATGAAAACAAAGTCATAATAGTATTCCCTCTAAATAAATTCAAATAAGGAAGCATAGATGAGTAAACAATGATATCATGATGACAATGATCCACATTCGACAGCTAAAAGAAGGGCGAGACCCATTTTTAGATTACTTATGTTGATGACCATATGATTATTAAAGTAAACCTTATATAGTTGAAACATTTAAAACATTCTGATTATTAAGCCAAACAGTATATAGTTGTTTTTAATTACATATTGTGACCTATTTGCTACATACAACTACAGAAAAAACTTATTTTATATAAAAAAATATGCATAAAGTTTGTACAAAAAAAATTATAATAAAGATGTATTAATGTGGAATGAATAAAAGTACTGAATGAAAATCAAAGCTGTAAATAAAACAAGTTTGCAAATAAGACTTATTTAAAATTATTTAAAGCAAAAGACAGAATGATTTTAAAAAATTAAAATGGAGTACATATTAAGGAAAAAATTTCAGTAAGGTGTAAAAGTTTTTTTAAAAATGTTACAATAAAATATTAGATTATATTGTTCTTTGTTATATTATTCTACGTCTTAGGAAAAAGGTCCATAGTATTAAAACTTAAGAATTTAATTTTGAATTTTGCTGGGCATTTCCTCTTTTATCACACCTTCTTCAGCAACTGCAGGAGTAAACAATAATTTTTTTTCTTTACAGTACAATTCATTTATAAATGTAAAATGTGATTGTTTATTAATTATGTAAACTCCTTTCTCTCCTTGTTAAATTAAATTTAATTATAAAGTTTCAATACTAATATTCTTTTAAGATAAATTATTTACATCAAATACCTTTGAGTTTATCCTCAACCTCAAGCCTTGTCCCAAATGTTAATAAAACATACAATTAGTGTCAAATTATTGTTAAAATATAAATTGAAAAAGGTTGGATTAGTTTGGCCATCCGGAAAGGATGAATGAAGGTAGACTGATAAAATAAATCTATAGACCGAATATATGTGATGGGAAGGTCAGCAAGGGTCACCCTAGAAAGTTTTACGCAGACCAAATTAATGACATATTAAAAAAATCGGCCAAAAGCATGTTCGGTTCCGAAGCCTTTACTACAAAGAAATGCACTAAAGATGAAAAAAGTATGTTGTTTCACTTTTTCCGCACAGAATAGTTATAAGCATTTTAGACTCCTATAACTAGAGAAACAAGTAGGTATGTTGAATATTACTCTTAAAATAGTGTAAACAAAAAGTTGCACCAGCAAAAGAACATAAATATGTTCTTTTACCAATGCAACTTAGTTTACAACTTCATAGCACTTACGTCCTTATGTTAAGAAGGGCAGTTTTTTGGCAAATCTCAAGATAATATATGTGATGATCGTCAAATCATCTTTTCAAAGGTACGGTTTACAAAATAGAAGGGCAGACACAATTTCTGCTATTTTCGAAACGATTCTATTCTACCGAAAATATTCAATTAATCAAAAAAATTGCTTAGAAACCTTAAAATGTTTTTAAAAGAAAATTCGAAATGTGTGCCACACATTGATGTTTGCTGAAAAAGAATTTTTTCAGATTCTGTTACATGTATTGAGTGCACCCCCTAGAAATGTTTATTTTTGTTATTTAACTACTCAACTAAGTAGCAGCTTCTACAAGACACCTACATTATAAATTTCATCAATATATGTCCGGTAGTTTTTGAATAAAATGCTTGTGACATATGGACAGAGGGACGAATGGACATAACAAAACTATAAGGATTCCATTTTTTGCCATTTTGGCTCGGAACCCTAAAAACTACATTGTTACACTTTTTTCCATGTTTCCCACACATAATAAGTATTAGAGATGTGCCGAGTAACACTTTTGCCGAGTAACGAGTACCGAGTTTTACTCGGCTCAAATTTTTTTCAACCGAGTACTCGGCCGAGTAACTCGGTTCGATCAAATTCGCATTTCGCGCGCGTAATCAAGTTCAAACAGGTTTGCGCCGGTCAAGACGTCGTCGGCTCGCGTTTTGTTTCATTACTCCTAAATCAGTAACATAATTTTGATTTTATTAATTCAGATTTTGAAAGATTTCCTAAATTACTAATAAATACTTTTTGATTAACAATTGTATTAATTATATCTACCTAAATATAGTGCTTTTCTTAAACAAAGTATACTCGTTACTCGTTATCAAATAACCGAGTTATTCGGCCGAGTACGAGTAACAAAAAACCCGCCGAGTACGCAGAGTACCGAGTATCAAACGAGTACTCGGGCCCATCCCTAATAAGTATAAACATTTTAGTCACCAAAAACTAGAGAAACAAGAAGGTATGTTGACTATTAGTCTTAAAATAGTGTAAACTAAAAAGCACCAACAAAAAAACCATCTTCATGACATATGTATTTTTATTGAGAAATAAAGTTTTTCGACAATAACTCAAAATACTATATTCGATCATGTTCAAAATAACTTCCATTGAAAACATTTATTAAGCATTACTGTTGCAATTTTATTTCATATTTTTGGACATACCGTTTAAAAAATAAAGGGAGGAGGGCAAATTTGTGCTATTATACTTTTGGAGTAATTGTTTCCGAAAACATTAACTTAATCAAAAAATTGGTTAGAAACCTTGAAATGTTTTTAAAAGAACTGTCAAAATATGTGTCACATTGTTGAAAAAAAATTTTTTTCAACTTCTGTTACATGTATTGAGTGCCCCCCAAGAAATATTTATTTTTGTTATTTAACTACCTACACTATCAATTTCAATAATATACACCTTGTAGTTCGAGTAAAATGCCTGTGACATACAGATGGACATGACAAAACCATAAAGATTCCGTTTTTGCTGTTTTGGCTCAGAACCCTAATAAGAGGCAAATTTCAAGCACCCAAATCGATAAGCATGCATGAAAGATTGATAGATGTAAGCTAAACAAGAGAGATATGCAAAGGTCGTACATTATGCAAATCTATTGTCTCTGCCTATCTTCTGGGAAAGGGGTGAGAGTTTATATTATATAGAAAATATGAAAGAAGTTGTGAAATTCAATTAACAGAGAACACGTGTCATATTACCATTTCAACTTTTGTAATTTATAGTAAGATAATGACATCAAATAACGGTGTTCTAAATATATTAAATGTATTTTACACAAATGATATTCAAATTTTCTAATATTGGATTAATTTCTATCAGATTTCCCTTAGGCAAACAAAATTTTTATGTTAATGTGAGGAACATTTTCTTCATCAAAAATATATTTTTAATAGGTTTAAATATTCTTATTGACAGTTACGCATACAAAATAGAAATCTTTATTAGAAATAGATTTTCAAGAGCAAAAATACTATTATACATTTTAATTGGAATTTGTCATTAAGTTTGTTTTTTATTTTGGTTAAGAGATTAGTGAATTAGCCAAAATTTTGCATATAAAATAGTTGAAAAAGATTTTGACAAAAAATATATTTTTATTATAATTATCTATATGTTGGCCTCTTTGTGTTCTTTTTATGGAAAAACTACAACAGTCAACCTCAAATCTAGGACATACAATGACTATTTTTGGTCAAAGCATGAATAGTGTATGTAAATGAAAAGTTCACTTGTTTCCCTTTATTCAATAACTACTAAAGCAATGAATCACAAATACTTGTGTAGAATGGTTCGAACTCTGATTGAAACATGGATTATGTATTATGATGCTGTCAAGCCTGGAAATGAGAACAAAGGCTAAAGCAAGAGCAGCAATGGGATTACAATCTAGAGAATGATTAAATTGAAACATAATC
This sequence comes from Eumeta japonica, assembly GCA_005406025.1. NCBI lineage: Eukaryota > Metazoa > Arthropoda > Insecta > Lepidoptera > Psychidae > Eumeta > Eumeta japonica. Next base: position 152,869 of record BGZK01000312.1, on the reverse strand, counting down.
TGTGCTGAGATTCAGAACTCAGAAGAAGTTCTAGAACAGTTTTAGAATGGTCTTGATGTAAAAGATAAAGGAATTAGTTCCATCATCAAGTGGGAATAGCAGTTCGTCAATATAGATGAAGAGCTGTAGTAATGGTTGAGAAACATGTTTTACCTGACAGCCTTTCAACCATAAATAATTAAGTGAGCATGAGTTTGTTATACTTAGTTTTCATTGGTTTTTCCATTTTCTTCATTGATCTATGATAGTTGTTATAAAAACTAACTGTCAAGAGTTTAGAAAACTTAGTTTGAAAGTTTTAGAAGTTTAAAAATCAATAAGTTGAAAGTTTTGCAAATTTTTATTTATGTAATAATTAATTTTTTTTTCATATTATTGCACTTATTGCATTTAAAATATTTTTATTACAGTTTGAAGCAAAAAGTGTAATGAAATAGTATATTCCTAACAATGAAACATTACATTTATTGTTATTTGAATCTCATGAATGATCGACTTGATCAGATGGATATAGTTAGTAGTTTTTTATTTGATCCATATTTGGGTCAAACAAAAAACAAAATTATTATTATTTTTTTTTGAAGATCAATCGCATAAAAACTATCCTTCATATCAGTATGGAACTGCGACCATTTGATGTGGAATAGGCTAGTTGACAAAATTTTAAAAACTAGTTATTTATACACCTAGACACTTATTTTATCCAAAAAAAATATATTTTAAGGAAAAACTAATATTTACAATTAGTATTTTGCATTTAAAAAAATCAATTTAATTTTCCGTCAAAAACGCTCAAGACTGTCATGGCGTCTCGAATGACGTCACGGCTCGCCAAACAAAACTGTTTGTTTACTAAGATTGGAAGTGTTTTAAAATAAAAATGGATTTGCCGTCTTATAACTATTACAAGTGCTGTGTAGTGCCTCAGTGTGAAAGTACAAGCATAAAACGCCCAAAAATTATTTATATATGTTCCAAGAAATCAACAAATACGGAAAAAGTGGCTAACACTTGCAAGGAGGAATGATAGTCATTGTTTTTCAACAAACTCAACAATGTACTTTTGTGAAGATCATTTCGATGTAAGTATTCCGCTCAACATAGTGTAGGTAATGTAAATGTGATGTAAATATACATTAAAACAATAATATACTATTTAAGGTTATCTATTTTATAATCATCAAAGTCAAAGTGTTTATTATCTTATTTAGAATATGTCAGTTGTATTCAAACAACAATACGTACAAAATCAATAATCGGTAATAAAACATAAATATTTATATCTAAACTTATAATAAATATATTATACTTACATTGAAGCTTTAACATTGCGGAATTCCGATGAGCAAAAGTCTCTATTTGATGCGAAAAATGTACCAAGCATAACGGCGTCAACTCTGGGCAAGTTATTGCTATTTGTTTTATAAATCCTGATTCCATGATGATATCTGTTTGTCTCTTCACTACACGACTAAGAATAACTGTATTTACGTGTTAAAAAGGGATAAAACGAGAAATTATAATGAAAATGGCAGGAGGCTCTTTGTTGTATGAATGAAAACGTCAACGACAGCAGATGTTTGTAGAGCCGGACGTCACACTTTCTAATTGGTGTTTACTGTCACGTGACTTAATGCCTATTTTTAAGATTTATTTTCTAAAAATATAAATAATCTTTAATTTTTATGATAATTAGATTTTTTTTTCCTAATCTAAATGTCTTGATCTATAATTAGAAACTATAATCCATCCGATTTGTTCTTAGTGGAAACAAGCCGATTGTTTGTAGATGGTTATAAGCCATTTATAATATTTTTTATATCATAAATGGCTTATAACCATCTACAAACATCCATACTAACATATCCATAAAAATATGTTAGTATGGATGTTTATCATAAGCCGACAGCTTTATGGATTTTAATTGGAACTTTAACTATTCCACATTGAATCCATTTGTAGATGGTTATAGGCCATTTATCATACAAAAAATGTCAAAGTATGTTTGTATGGATGTTTGTCATATACTATTGGCTGAAAGGATTGTAAATGGGACTTTAACCATTGAACACATAATCAATCAGTTGTAGATGTTATAGGATATTTATAATTTAAGAAATGTAAAAGTATGTCTGTATGGATATTTGTTATATACTGATGGCTGGACAAATTGTAATCAAATTTCGCATACAGATATGTTATTTTCTCAAATAGAATATTGATTAATATAATAAGATTATATTATATTATATATCACATTATCTTTATGTAAAATGTACATATACCAGTAATAATGGTATTTATACATTTTGCTGTAATTTCGATGTCTGTTCCAGTATAAATCGTAATTGGTTATTACTACCATTAATGCCCAAGGGAGGACCAAGATCGGTAACGAGACAGGCATTGAAACCGAGAGTAGGACAAGTACTGGACCTGGCAATGGAACCAGAATTGACATCGAGAATATGACCGCGATCACGATCATAATTGACAGCAAAATCAGCCGATATAGAAGATAAAGGAATTCATTCTAATCCAGGTCCACAGGTGCGAAACCAGGGGCATATTTAAATAATAAAAAATAATTGCCAAATTTAAATTTACTCAGCAAAGCAGGCGGGTGACCATTAGGAAGTAATAATTTCAAAAATACAGGTTATATTTTCTTTAAGGTTTTTATAAGTCAAACTTTGAGTTATATGTTGATATTAATTAAACTATTAAAACTTAACATATGTAAAATTTTCTATAAAAAAAATATAAGATTTTACATACAATATTAATATGATTGTTAATATGATTTAAACCAATCCCTGGTTTTATTTTTTAGATGCACAATGTATTTTAAATAACAGGAAGGGGTACTACTAATGAGATATATATAGGAAGAGAGAGATGCTAACAGTACATTTGACACTTGAGTAGTGGTAGGTGTCCAAAGGTCATAAAGTGGAAGGTGGAAGAAGGTGTTACATTCCAGCCATTGTTCTAATTATTGCAACCAGCAATTACATCAGAAACCTTTATTTTAAAAATAATCAGTTTCCTTATTATATGCACACAAGTTATTGACAGCTCCAAAACAAATTCAATCATTTTTAAATTTCAGTACTATGCTATTGCATAGGGCTAACACCTTATGGGATGAGATAGTAACTGTTATAAACATGAAATTGAGTAACTTTGATGTGACAATACATAAAAGAATGCAGACAAATAATGTTACTGTTATCAACAATAACATTACTTTCTAACATTTCATAATCTTTCTTAAATACATTATGACGATACAATCATAATTTATATTCCTGTATATAGATAGGTACTTAAGTACATTAAAATCCTTGACTTTCCAATAACATGTGGTGTTATATATGGATGAAAACATGGAGTATATTTATTATTAAAACATGATTTCAAAACAAAACCTTTATTGAACTGGAGCATGATTATATAATACAGGTAATTGTGTCAAGAACATAATCAAGGTAAGTATTTTGAAACAAAGTTATATGCATAAATTCATTTAATAATTATTATTATTCTTTGATATAATACAAGAAAATAAGTACTGTATAAAGAAAGTTATTTTCTAAATATCAAGGAATATGATAAAAGGACATTGTAGCATACTTTTCAACTTTCTAAGTAATTTTTGTGAGTTTATACAGAATTTTCATTCTGTTCAGTCTATTTGCTAGAATTGACGATTAGTTGACAATCACAATATCGATATTACATGTCTTCTTAACATTATTTTACATAAAATATGTAAAAACCTTAGAGAATATATCCCAGAACTACTAATATATGAACTTTCCCCTAAAAATAGACTAGTGTAGCGATTATAGTTTTCTCTGACATTCTGTATTATAATTGACTACATAATATATATTTTTTTTATAAATAATATGTTTCAGCAATTTTAACACTATATTCTAATAGAGAAATAAACATAAGTCCCAAATATGATTTTGAAAGTACACATAAACACTCAATAAGAAAATTAATTTGGGAAAGTGGACCAACAAATATGAAACTGCGGTAGAAATTATTTTATCATAGCCAATACATATAACATTATTTTACATAAAAATAGCTTTTATATCCCTATTAACTATCTAAATTCTCAAAATAAGTATTTTAAATGCTTATTTTGAGATATTGTTTATTATTATATACAGAATGTCATAGTATGTTACTAATGTTTAATATACAAAATGCAGTAAAAATGCTAACCTTAATGCAAAAACATTTTTAGCTGTAGTGATAAATATTATGCAATATAATACAAAGTTAAAGAAATTAAACTTAATTAAATAAACACATAAACATGATGTTATAACCTTTAAAAGTTAATGTCTTACTAAATTATATTATTATTGATTAACAGAGATGACTGATGATGGTGAAAAAGTATTTTGTTTTTCATCATTTTTAACTTAAGAGGAAATAGTGACCAGATTTTAATGTACTTATTTCCAAATAACTGTATACTAGTCACAAATCGCAAAATTTGATAGTTAAATAACATTACAAGGACAGAAAAGAAATAGAAGCTAATCATGGAATTCCCACCAATATTTAGAAGGAAAATATGTTATATCTGAAATTTATCACAGTATTTGTAGAGGTCTACCTTATCTAATGTATTATGCGAACTTGATATCACCTGGTTACATGAAGTGATGATATCATAATAATGTTATTTCCGTTTATGAATTTCACTCAATATAGGATAGTTTTACTTTTTTCCTCAAAGCACTGGATGTTTATCAAATAAATTACAATACAAGAACACTATGACTTGAAACAATATAGACTCTCAAATTTTATAATTGAATTTTAGAAATTAAATATAATTTAATGTACATGATTGTTTTTTTTTTAATTTCATTAAGATTTAAAATCATCTGAACAAGAACAACAGGTGGTAACCGTTATGTCAAAGGTTTCAAAATAAAAAAAATCCGAAGCAAATTGAAAGCGAAAAGGCAAATTTCGATAGAAATGATAATTCGACTCACCGATAGAGTAAGTGAAGATCTCGTGCTGGGCACCCTTGATGCAAAATCATTATTAGAAGAGTCTTGCGAGGACTGACTGTCACAAGAAAAGTCCGAGTGGTTCGAGTGATTATCACTCACCTCCAGCTTCATCGTCATTGATGATATAAGTTCGTAACAACACAAGTAAAAAAAAAACACAAAATTAAAAAATTCAGCTATTTTGCAATCCAACAAAAGGCGCTGTAGAGACTGATACACTATCTAATAACAGTTACGCTTGTTAATATTCACGTCGGGCACTCGATTCGAATACTTTGACAGTTCTACGAATGACAGCAGCCCAAATCAAAATAATGCGCGGTGAAAAGATTATCTCTAGAACACAACAATGATGACTCATCATACGAATGACGTAGTTGCGCTTCGGGGATGCCCTTCTCCTGAGAATTTCTGATCACTAGGACCGTAGAGGCGTAACTGCGCTCTTTCCTGAGACAGATTAAACCTTCTGAACATGCCAATCCACCGTAACCCACACAAAAATGTAGGGGTGATCTCACCGTCTATAAATAGGTATGGCGTGATTTTTAACCAATGAGAAAACTTGTTGTGAATGATGTCACTTGCAGTTTGACTTGTTTCGTTCTAAAACCAATGTTCCGTCTTATCTATTTGATAACATTGATAAGATACTGAAACCAGTCATAAACTTTTTGTAAATAAACGTGCTACCTATCTACACTAGATACCCATGCTACAATATTTAAAGAGAATATTTTATTAGATTACAATAAATTTATATTTTTTTTCCTGTTAATACAAAAATTAGATTGAGAGTAGATGTTTTAACGGTACACAATGATATTGACCATCGTACAAGGCCAGTAAAAAAATAATTAAAAAGAAAAAGTAAATTAGTAAAAAAAGTCTATGAAGAATGTCATATAAAGTTTTGTACGCCCTCACAGGATCAAGGCCAAACATGCATCAGTAACAATAAAGTTAAATTCCGATTTTTCAGTAGGTAATTTTAGCTGAAAAAGTATTTATCTATAAACACAGGATCGAAGATGTGGAAATAACAATTTTTTAAAACTGTTAATTAAGATCTTTATAACATGTTAAATTGGTTATAACGAATAATTTTCTCAAGAAATTTTTATATTTAGATAATTCCATCATTGGCTCAAATCACCTTTCCACGCTTTTAAGTACAAAGTATATTTCAAGTAAAATTTTCTATGGGACTATTTTAAGATAACAAAAAGTTGGTATTTAACATTTTAAGCCCGTGTAGTCATTATAAGTGACCAACTGTAAAAAAAATTTTATTGCCTTCTTGTTAAAAATGAAATTAAAAAAGTATTAACAGGACCCCTATACTACCGTTAAATGAGAATATATTTTGAAGCGTGATAGATGGCTTATTGAAATTTTGAAAGAATTTGTGTTGTTATTGTCTAAGAAATTAAAAAAAAAGGTAAGGGCGGTCGCCAAACAATAATAGTAATAATAATTTATTTCTCACCACAATCAGGCAGCATGTCTCTTGGAGGACATTTTATAATTGAATGAATATCCTAAGATTGTGAGAGACTGGTGCTAAGTTGGGTACAGTGTACCTGTATTATAGGTTACCAGGGTCCCATCTCGCAGTATGTGTACTTGAGAAACATTATAAGATCAGTTGTTAGGCAGTTACTTAACAAGGCAAGATATAGGATTGCAGCAATATTTCAGATAAGTATTCGTACTTATAAATAGTTATTATTCAGTGAAAGTCTTAAAACAAATCGAGTTTTTTTTAGACTTTACTATGCATATATATAGTTAAAAAATACATCAAACATGGATAATAATCTTTCGCAGTAATATTTTGGAAACATTTAGACTTAAGTAGTCATTTAGTAATACAAGTATTAAATGATCTTAATTTCGTTTAATATTACAAAGTTATCTGTATATATTAGTTAATATTAATATTTAGTAGTTGTATGAGAATTAATCTATGTGGGAGGATACATAGGTATGTGGGCGGGTGAAGGGTGTGTAAAGATGAATGAATGAATGTGTGTGAGTGAGGCAAATGGGCGAGAGACAGAGCGAGGGCGTGTGACAGAACTAAGTAAAAACCAATTAGACTGGAGGGACAAGAAGACTCTCTGTTTGGACATAACCTAATGTTTTTAGATACGTACTGATTTTTGTTTTACACATAAATTTTGGGAGAGAATAGATGTCGAGGATTGAATTCATCGTATTAGATAGATGATTACCCGAATAAATGTAATGTCTGTGAGATATATTTGTGGTAGTGCGGGATGGGAGACACAAATTTCTCTTCCTTCTTCTATTGAGTACAATTTCAGGAGAGTAAATCAACTGAGAGTGTTTCTTAATTAGAGTTTTTAGGACAAACAACTGTATGACTGAGAGGACATTCCCAATCGCGTAAACGTCGGTAAACAATGAACACGTCTTTCACTTTTTTTATTATTTTGTTCTATTGAAAAACGGTAAATTACACAAGCACGAAATTTGGTATGATCGTAGTAGGAATTATAAAGAAAAATAAGAAAAAGTAAAGACCAACGCAGTGACAATGGGGCTCTTGCTAAGGATTCCATACTCAATATAAGAAAACACATTTAGCATTACACATATGCATTTTTCATGCATACACAACTTCCATATATTTTATGCTGTGTTTACTGATTGATATGAGTCTAATTCACACTTAACCGTTTTTTTTTTATTTCCTAGAAAGAAAATTCATTTTCTCGTCTCTGCATAGGAGAATAATCAAATGAAATATAATGCTTACTTTAGGTCAATTTATTTTAAAAAGTGTAACACCATAAAAAAGGCTCAAAATTTTAATTTACTTACATAACGTAAAAATGATATAACAACATAAACATCCACATGGTATGATTTTCGTTTCACTGACATATATCAATTGTTTCAAGCAATCTCGTCGGTTTCAGGTGCTCAAAAATTGGTCCTTTTTTAATATGCTCATAATTTTATCACCATAAAGTTTATTTTTTTACGGAGATCTTTGCTGTTTCTTCCATCACACACATTCATTCTTTGAAATTTGTTTTATCGACGTACTTTCCTTCATTCTTTTCTGATGTCTAAGCCACCGCAGTTTAACTTAATCTACGCTAGTCACCACATTTTCTTTCAGACCACACCGCTCTCTGAAATCACTGTTCCTAAATGTATCATCTTTCAAAGACATTCCCCTTATACTATGGACGGATCACATCACCACTGCATTGATTTTGGTTTCATTTTGCTTCTTCTATACCTAGCTTTCACTAACTTGCATATTCATAGGAACCAGGACTTTATTGTGGATAGCCAAGTGTAGTGGATATAAGACACTCTTAGTACTCACATACAGGAAGTAAGGACATATTTACTTCATTTCTCGTATTCACTCTCTTTTCAACGTCTCTATCACGTTTACCTTTATTTGTAAATAAACTATCCAATTAAGCAAACTATAAACTCTCTCACCTTCTATACATATATCGTTTTCAATTATGCTTTAGCTTTCTTCAAACACTGTCACTTTATTCTTACTAACACTTATTTTTTTATAACTCTATTCGTAGCAGAATCATTCATTTTAATTATCATCGCTTACAACTAGGCACGCCTACGACATAAAGACAGCTTATAAAGACAGACTGTTCATCCAGTCCACACTCATACTCTTTCAAATCATACATAAACAGGTTGTAGTACAAATGCTGTAATATAAATGTAGTAGTAATCACTATGAATAGGTTGAATATCGAAATGTGAAGCTACTTATCCTTGTCTGACATTCTACGGATGTCAAACCAGTCAATTTATACCCTATTTATTTTGATGCAGGAATTCTACCCTCTGTAGAGATAGTTTCTGCATGATAATAAATAGGACATATTATATATATACCCTCTGTAGAGTATCCGTATCAATCCGCTTTTACAACTTGCAAAGATGGGGTTTCCATAGATCTTTCCTTTTCACTATATCGACAGCTTCTTCCAGATCTATTAAAGTAAAGAAAACGTATTGACTTTTGGTGAAAATTTTTCCCATAACATTTTGCAGGGGAAAAACTTGGTAAAACACGCCATTTCGTTTGAGAATCTTATTTTTCCATCCCATATCTTACTTTTAGCTTCATTCATAACCTTTTCAATAATAACTTTCGAACACAGTATGCTAGCGACGTTAAGGACGTTAAAGGGCGGTATTTTCCGTAAACCTGGTGTGAGCCTTTCCTTTTAAAGAAGGGTACAATGAATGCTTTTCACCAGTCATAAGGATTCTTAAGCCTTATCCAGCATTTATTACGGAGTTGGTACAGCATGCATGCCACTATACCCCCGCCATCCATCAGCATCTTTGACGAGACATCCTCTCAGCATCTTTGATAACTATTCGGCGACTTTTCCAACTTTCATAATTTTATCCATACTAATTATGTTTTCATTTTCATCATTATTCGTACATTTAGTTGCAATAACTTGCCATCAAAATCAATTATTAGTATTCATGATCAGGTGTTGCAAAACATTCTTTCTAATCGACGAAATTTGTAAATTTAATATCAACAATATCATCATTATTGAATATGTATCCTCATATGCAGCAAAAACACTTTCGAATCAATTCATCCAATGTTCTTTTACATTGCTTTTTACTTTAAGTAAGCAACCATTATCGTCTCTAATTACATTTATATACGAGTTCTCGGAATCTTCGGAATTAATTCATCGAATTTAAAAAAAATTGTAGGTTTGCTCGGAAATTATCTGAGAATCGATTGTTAAAACATTCTATTTTATTCTTTTTTTTTTCGCATATTCTTAAACTATTTTTGTCTATTTATATGTACTCTCAGTCTCTTTTAGCTTATTTTTCAAACTACTCTATCTTTGTACGCCTTTGCAAATAACAAATCATTCTTTCTTCTTTTCACCAAAAATTTTTCTTATTTCTAAATTCCATCAATCACTACTATTCTTAGTAACATTTGTTCCCTTATTCACTCCACAGATTTTTTTCTTTTGTTTAATAGTAAAGATTTTGTTAGTTTCTGAAGTTCATCTAGTTCTAAATATTCGTACTCTTTCATTTCATCTAAGCCAGCCACTCAAAATATTTATCTTTGACATTCGGATCCTAAACCATACCAAATCTTATTTGTTTTAACTTCGTAGTGACTATTTTCACATAGCGTCACTAAAGTTTTAATTTTGCAGATAACTAGGAAGCGATTAGTGCCAACGGTTTCACTCTCATATCCACAACTTTGCTTCTCAACAGTTAATCTACAATTATAAAATCTGTCATGCTTTTGCTTTTTTCTCTCTGCCAAGTACATGAGTTCATGATATAGCATATAAGGGTATCCTTCTGTGGTTCAACATACTGTTTGTTTCATACAAGTTAAATTCTTAGCATACCATAAGCGATACATATAAAACAAGGCAGTCACCATTCTCATTCACACTTCCTCCAAATTTATTTAAGACTTTTACATATCCATTCCGCTGTGTTCTCACCTCGCCAAAAAAATCACCTAAAACTATTTATTAAGTAACTAAGTGACAGTGTTTAATTATGTTATTATTCTTTCAAATAAAACGGTTGCTTTAAAGTATATATTTAATAAATAAACCAAAACTGTCGTTTTGTGTATTTATTAAATATTATATAGTATATCAAGAATTCTTAAAACTTAAAATTACTTAAAAAACAAGTAGGATAGATTTTTTTAATAACGCTTTTTTAATTATCCTAATATACGTAATTTTCTTTTTAAGCAATTTTAAGTTTTGAAAATTTCTAATGCTTACTACGTTCAATGAAATTAAATGAGAACAGTTATAAATATATCCTAAGCCTTGTTAACTAATTGATTTTTTTTTTAAAACTGTTGTTTTGACAGTGCTTTACTACGAAATTTTGTTATATGGTTCGTCTTAATGCAATAATATAATCTGGAAGATGGCATTAGTCGCATAAGATTTAAATTTTATTCTTGGCATGTTTCTTTTTTGTACCTATTATAAACAACAGTTGTAGTTTCAAAATCGCTTCAGCAATTTTTCGTATAAGCTTTAGCATGAATTAATTCATTGAAAATAGAACGATAGAAGCAAATGTATCGGGGCTGGAAGGCAGATTTATATTCACTTAACGTTAGTGTTTCTAATCGTTGTGTTCTAACCGTTATAATAGGCGTTTCCGTCAATCTAAAATACATGTGCGCTATTCCATACAGGAGTGATTGAATGTTGCAATGATTTGGTTAAGGTTAGTCTATAATAATTGACAAAAATAACAATTGGTGATTGCCTATGGCTACTTCTGTCACCCTTTATTTATCGAATCATGTAATGTGCCACTATACAAATTTATAGCATAGCGCATAAATTAATATGAATATTACTACCATAGACAATACACTATATGGCGAGCAGTGGTTGGTAGCTTTTGTGATGGTAGTTTTAACATTCTTGACACCCTGGTAGAAGCAACTGTTTGTATTTTCCTGAGGATATGCTGATCTGGCATCAAACGTAGATAAAGACAACATTGTAACAATTTAGCAGGCTAAGATAAATAAAATATTGACACTTATTTAGGTGTTCGATATCTGTCAATCCTTTCGAATCAATATACCATTCATTGCATAGGGATTCGCAGTGGAAGAATACATTTTAGGGTCAGCGGTGAGTTACTTGCTACATGTTAACACATGTTGCTAGAAAGCTCTGTTAATGTTGCGTCTATTTTATCAATAAATTACGATGTAAATAAAAATTAGTTGTCTGTAAAGTCGGTTTACGAACGATAATTTTACGTGATAATGTCATAAGAAAACATTAAAGGAAAATTGCATCTTTTGTGAATTAAATTGAATTACGATCATTGAATTATCAATATGTTGCACAATACAAAAAAGGAGTTAATTGAAAATGACAATGTTTTCGATAAATTAACATTTATTTGTACTCGTTAATACACATAGTTTTCTAATTAAATTATAAAGTAAAGAGATGCGTCACAAACCAAACGCTTAGGCCGATCGTGCCTCTATTGTTCCGCGCTCTCGCTCACACGATCGGCTCAGGTGAAACACGACAATAAGTCATGCTTTTTCGTGCGTGCAACCGGCGTTCATCGATTTATAAGATGTTATCACGTACAAAAATATTTTGAGTAAGCGTGACATCATTTTACCCATATTTTGTTGTAGTATTATAACAAAGCATTTTGTTGTAGTGATTGTACTTAGTATATAATTAAATTGCTGTGGCTGTAAATATTTCGCTGTTCATCGTAGTGTTTGGAAAGTAGCAATGAGCCATGTAATCATTGTGTGAACACTCTATTGCGTATTGGCGATGTTGGCTTATAGTGCTTGTGACTGTAAATGATACATTGTGTATTGGGTCTTAAAATCTAAGAGCACAACCTATGACATATGTCATACGTGTTGTCAATGCCATATTTTCAAACTCGAAATTTTCTCTCGAGAAGTCTAAAGAAACATTCGGATTAATTTGTTTCATAGTTAATTAAATAGACGAATATATGTTTTTCAAGTAAAATCTGTAGCAATATATAAGTACAATACAATTTTTTAGGTATATCATGTCTGGAAAAAAATGTAAACATTGCGGTTCTTCTGAAATCGAAGTTGATCCGGCACGAGGAGATGCTGTCTGTACTGTTTGTGGTACAGTTTTAGAAGATAACATTATCGTAGCCGAAGTAGAATTTCAAGAAAATGCTCATGGTGGTGCATCAGCTATTGGTCAGTTCGTATCTGCAGAAACCAAAGGAGGAGCAACAGGTTTTGGTGGAGGTAAGGTATTCAAATAAAAAAAAAATGTAAGTGAAATTAAATAACACGTTATGGATAGCTTAAAAGTTATTTCCGAATTATTGTTAAAATAGTAAAATATTATAAACACTTGTTAGTTAGATCAGACTGAATGAAAGTACTATTAAAAATAAGAGAAAAATATGTTAATAAGAATGAGTAGAGAAATTAAAAAAATAGGAAAATGAAAATGTTCTAAAATAGTACTTGGGTACTTTACATAAACATTTGTCCATAAAAAACAAAAATATCATCAAAATAACTCAAAATTTGGATTTTTCTATTTTACATTATTTCATTATTTTCTTACGTTATAGCAGTATTGTGGAGACCCCTGATGATTTTTTTTGTATATTTCCAATAAAATATAGATTATTTTAAGAAATTGATTTCAATGTTTTTGAAAAGCGATAGTGGTTTAGTTCAATTCATTTTTGCATTGAAATTTTAGCAGTTCTCTTTGTAAGTCTTTGAAAATTCCTTATAATGAGAATTATAAGGATATTGTATTATTATAATTTTTATAACTGTAATAATACTATTGTAAACCTTCATATATCTCTTAATAGATGATGCTGTCATAATATAAATAATTTATGTGGGTGAGTGCCTGCCCTACTTTTATTGATGCATATTAAACTAACAAAAATAAAATAATGTATAAAATTATGAAATTTTTAAATAGTAATTAATGTTTACTTGAACTATTGTCAATCATATTTACCAAGTTTATAATCACATCAAAGAAGTACAAATTCTAATATATGTGCAATCGTGCACTTAATTTATTTATTTTATGTGGAAATTAAGCAATGCTGAAATGTCTCAATGAATAAAAGAATGAATAAACCTATTTCTTAAAAATATTTGAAATCAGTTTTATGATTTTGGTATGTAAATTTATAAGTAGTTTCCTAAAAATGGTTGTAATGGTTTTTCAATTATCCATTTTTTACTTCTGAACAATCCTTATTAATAAGCTTTGAAATTATTTTATAATATAAATTAAAATTAATGTTTTCAGAAATATTTAATAACTTTATGTTGCCTTTGCAGCTTTTAATGCTGGCATAGGTCAAGAATCTAGAGAAGTTACATTAAAGAAAGCTCGACATGGAATTACAGCCTTGTGCCAACAATTAAGACTTAATCAACAGTGCATAGGAATGGCATGTAATTTCTTTAAAATGGCATTGTCCCGGCATCTAACTAAAGGTCGGCCAGCTAGCCAAATCCACGCTGCATGTGTTTACATCACATGCAGAACAGAGGGCACTGCTCGTATCCTTTCAATTAATCTTTGTTATGGTATATCTATTTTTTTGAATATTTACAATCAGCTCTTTCTTTAAGGTAAGGATTTCTATGAGTAATAATTAAAAAATGGAATAGATTGGTGGATTTTGGGGAAGAATTGATGACAAATTTTTATGTTGTTGAAGTCCAGAAAATAAAAACGGCAAAAACAGTACTCATTTTTAAAAAAAGAATTATTACATATACTGTCAAGTTCTAATAAAGCATATGAAAAAAGGAATCGAAGATGGAGACCATTAAGTGACTCGACTAAGAACAAAGCAGGGACAAAAAACAAACAATTATTACTTGACTATTAGTTTTTTGCAGTATGACATTCCATTTATTATATTTAAATGTGAATTAATAAGAGGGTAGATGTCCTGACCCTCAATGCAGCTGTGGTAAAAGTCATGTATTAGAATAATAAAAAAAATTAAAGTATGAGAAAAATAAATCAGCACCTAACTAAATTTGATTACAGGTATTGATTTATTGTTTAAATCTTTCTAGATACCAAAATAAATAAAACAATGTTATAACAATAGAAAAATATATGGATTAAGATTAAATATTGGAAACTTAAGCCATTATTACTTTTTATGTGCATGATTATTATATCTTTAAAAGATTCTTACAAATTAATATGTTCCTGAGGGCCTCTTCCACCACCTTCACTTAACTAAAGTCGCTTACAATTGACTTTGCATTCCATATCTCATAATTAATGGGTTTTAACCCGAACAACTGTTAAAAGAAGGATGTGGAATGCAAATTTTATTTTAAGTGACTTTTGTCAAATGTCATTTTAAAAGGAGATGGTGGAAGAGGCTCTTAGAATTTAACTTTTTGCTATGAAAATTAAAAATTTTCATATAATTGGAGTCACTGTTTTCATCCTGATTTTAGACAATCGAGTTTTCAACAGATTTTGAAATTTTTGGGGTCCTAGGAATCTATTTTGACCATTTTCCGAGTAACGTCTATATGCCAGTATGTCTGTGTGTGCATGCATGTGTGTAAACCTCTCATAACTTTTGTATAGATAACCAATTGAAATGCAGTTTTCAACATTTGAAAGTAATCCACTCAACTTAGAGTTCCTAAAACATCGCACTAGTTTCGCCTGGTAGATTTCGAGTAATCTCAAAAATAAAGTTTTCTGAAAAAAGATTTTTTTAAATAACTTTTACACAACTCTGCCAATTAATATCAAAATCTAATCAGCTCTTTTCCTCAAACAGTTGTTATTGCATAAAAATCTGTTGATTTATTCAAGAGGTATCATTGGAGAAAAATTTACTACGACGTGTTTTTTTATAATATTTTATTAATTGCTCTACCGCTAAATTCTAAAATATATTCAGTTGTTCTCCTCAAAAAACAATGTCGATTGTTTGCTAAACTCATCAAGATTGGTTTATTTGTTCAAGAAATATTGTTGGGGAAAAATTTTTTCAAAAAGTGTTTTTTTTAGAATATTTCTTAAACTACTCTACCAATAAATTCTTAGATGAGACCAGTTTTTTTTTTTGGAAAAAGCGTCTATCGTCGCAAATTGAATCAAAAATGATTGGTTTGTTCGAAAGATATGTTTAATGAAAAATAAAAAAAAGGGTTTTTTCCAAAAATGTTTGTTTTTCACAATGTTGGGTACTCGGTCATCTTTTTCTGTATAAAAAACTGCATTGGATGCCATAAAGCAGATCGAAATCAAACAATGTGTTCCAAAGATATTGTAGTTGAAAAAAGATGCAGTTTTTTAAAACACAGATTTTTAAATTTTGTAAGAGCTCAAAATGTAATAAAACTATATTTTTGGCTCGAAGAGCTTAAAATAGCTATATGATCGTTCTTTTGAGCATGAGCTAAATAATTTACTGCCCCTTCATTTTCATCATTGAGCTCGAAAGTAACAAGAAGGTTCAGGGAAAGCCTGAAGGATCAAACTGTTTCAAAATTTTGAGTACAAAAACTTACATGTACACTAAAGCAAATTCCATAACGGAATTTTTATTTATCCAGCATCTGTGAACAAGTATTTTTCCTTAACACATTTGTCATCACCTTGTAACATTTTCTATAGAGCTGTGGAAATTTCAGATTTTCCTCTTTTCTTAGCTACCTAATGCCAAGAGAAACAAAAATAAGTATTAGACATTAGGTAATGGAGTTATAGAATGATAACATTCCTTTATAAAATAATTTTCTCGTGTTTATATTTGGTGAGTAAGAAACTTGTCGAAGATCAAACATTATCCTGTCTTTTTGAGCTTGTTCTTTACATTGTTCTCAATTCTGCAGAATGCAATCTTCTCATTTTTGTGACGCTTGCAATTTTTCAAATACCCTTTCTTTCAAATCATCAGTTCTGATGCCATTGATTTTACTTAAATAAGTAAAAAAGTAAGATCATTTATTTAAAAACTTTTCAGTACATGGAAAAATCCAGTTCCAGATTTACATCTAATTCACCAAAAATCATGATGTAATTATATTTTTTTATTAAAAGGTTTGGGTTCAAATACTTGTTAGCTATATCAATATAATAATAATGTGACTTTGTTGTAACAAATTCATTAGTGCTCTTCAATAAACTTTCTTCTTGCATCATCTATTGCTAAATAATTTTTTGACAATGTCCCGTTTTTTCTTATAGATATTTGCTTTCTTAATATGCATTCGAATATTGATTGCAAATTAAGGTGGGAATTTTGGAAAAACAAGAACACAGTGATCCATCATAAGAAACACATCTTTTGAGATACAATAAAGTTGTGTTGCATGTAATTTTCTTTAAAAATTATTGTTCTGTAATATCACTTTTTTGAGTATAACAATGTTACTTTGCCTTTATATCAACTTTTTCACTTTTAATTGCATGCCTTGATTTCTTTATTGAAACAGTTTCTAGTGCTATCATTCCTTTTCACTATGACATTCCTAATCAACTACAATTAAAATATATGAATGATTCCTTATTAAGTACTTATTAAGCTGTTATCATTTGTAGAAAGATTATATTTTTCTAGACTTCATTAAGTATAAAAAAGAAGAAATATGAAATTAAAGGTGACAGTCAATGTTACTCCTTGAAAATGTACAATATTATGGTATTTCTTGAGGTAGACCTCTGTGAATAAATTTGATTAAAACATATATCACAAAGGGGCATTACTTGATTTACATTACTTAGTGATATATAATAAGGCATATTGTTTTCAAATATGCTTCCACATCGATTGTATACAGACGAGTGAATATAGTCTATATCAAGGTAGTCATGGTGCTTGTAGAGATTTATATGCTTTATTTAGGTACATACTGGTGGGATCACATAAAAATTGGCAATTTTTTAAATATGCTTGTTAGTCCCATGTCATCCATTGGTATGAAAATGTATCAACATCATAATTTCAAATCAAACATTCAAAGAATTTTCTCTATATTACAAGAAAAAATGAATGCATGTTGAATGAATGAACAAAAAGAAATTTAAATCTCTGTAAGTCAAGGAGAATATAAATTAAAATCTGCCTGATTAGGCATTTCTGGTTTCATCTTCCAAAAAAAAATCTTGAAGATGGTAGGTTTTACATTTTTCAGTTCAAAATTATCAGTCTTCTCTATCAATATTAGAGCTGTGAAAGAAATTACCTCATTGTTATTTTCAAATGTATTGTGAAAGATATCCTTTGAATGAAGTTATCCATTTGAACTGGACTTGTGGCATTCCATGCTCTTTAAAAATATTTAGGTCAATATCAGAAATATTTAGATTTTAAAAATCGTTTGATAGAGAAATGTATTATTTTGGAAAAACATTTTTTTATTTTATTTCAACAATGATATATTACTTTGAATAAGTTTTTCATATTTTATGAGTAAAAAGTTGCAGTAAACTCTTTTTAGTTGTGCTGTTGTGCTGTGGTATCTTATGCATCTTATCCATTTTTAGTGCACTGGATTGCCTGAACACATTGTTTATTTTCCAATAGTAAAACATTTTCTTCATCAATATTACCTGTCTGTGTATGGAAGGTGTTGCTTAAGCCACTGTTAATATTTCTGTACTGTTTTTGAAATGATTGTGAAAATTATTATCTGTTAGCAAATAATTACATAGTCAACGTCATTCGCTGGCATAAGATTATTATCCAATACATTCCCATCCTGATTTATTGGTACAATGTTTTGTTTATTATAATAATAATCATTATTTGGTGAAGACAGTCGATCATTATTAAAAATCTCGTTAGCAAATGTTGCTGTCTTGGAAAAAAAGTGATAATTCCTCATTTAATAATGTGCTTGGAAACATCAGTAGTGATTCAATATATTTCTTATTAGACTTTGGTGTTTAAACATTTAATCGTTTCTTTGAGACATTATCTAAAAGAAAAAGAAAAAGAAAGAAAAATCAGCATT
The DNA here is from genome assembly GCA_005406025.1 of Eumeta japonica. Lineage (NCBI taxonomy): Eukaryota > Metazoa > Arthropoda > Insecta > Lepidoptera > Psychidae > Eumeta > Eumeta japonica. The sequence continues at coordinate 134,230 of BGZK01000312.1, read as the reverse complement.
AAATATGTGCACGTACTACGTTTAATAATATTTAATAAACTAGTTTAACGCTAATATGCCATATTTGAAATTCATTAGTTAGTAATTAAAAGGACACTTCTAGGTAGTTCAATAATTAAAAGAATTTAATCTATAATATGTCAAAATTTATCTCCACTTGTTTCGTAATAAAACAAAATATCACAAAGATTATCAGAGGTTTGACTACATCACACTCAGCCACTGTCGACACGTGACTGTTCGGTCTACTTAATGCCAAAGGCAGGTGGAGAAACCCACGAGTGCGAAAGAGACATAAATCAATATTCATCACTTTCGTATTGGAATTATGGCTCTTTCTCTATGTAAAGCAATGGATGCTACGTTTTTAAGACACTTTATTAATATAACACGAAATTCAAAAATGTTGTATTAGGTTACTTTATTATTGAGGGTGCGATATTTTGTAATAATTTTATTATCACTCGTGTTCAAGGACTCTGAAAGTATTAAAGTTTGAACATAGATTTTATAAATTATATATTCATTATATTAACATAAACTCTTTATTGCACAAACATATAAAAATTAAATACAAATAAACCAGACGAGTGTGAGTTTAACTGGTGCACTGAGACATATGTTCTAAGTCACAAGATGGTTATGAGCTATTCCCACCGGGAAACTAAGAAAATTTCCAAAAAATAAAGGGAATGTATTTTGTAATTTCATTGTGTTGGCAGGTGGTATTTGATATCTAAGCAGTTAGTGTAACTGTTTTATGTATCTAGACCACTGGTTTGAGCCTCAGTGATGTCCAATATTTTTTATTTTGCTGCACTTTTTATTTTTATATTTAAAATTATTTTTTCACACACTTGGACATAGTTCAGAGTAATACAGTGGAATCTCGATAACTCGAATGTCAAGGGAATGCAAAAAAATTCGAGTTAACGAGTTTTCGATTTAACTAGAACTTCGAGATACATATGACTTAACTGCTGAAATTTCGTCTTACGAAGTAAACTGTACAATAAAAAAAAAACAAACATAACAGAACAAACATAATGTTCACAGCTGTATTACTTAGAAATTTTCATGAATGTATTCATTCATTGCACAAAAACAATAGATTAGAAGCCCCGAACCCGAACATTCATTTTGGATTTTATTGCTATTATTTCAGGGAATTCCAAGTAAGACGTCATTATATTTTACCAACTACGACTTACGGAGTTTCCTTTTTGAAATTCGAGTTATAGAATATAAATATGTATAATCAATACTTCGTAGAGAAATAACATTTTGAACAAGTTACAAAGTCTAAATAATTCGAGATACCCCGTATTTAAGGGTTCATCGGAAGGGGATGGCAATTTTTTTCAACTTAGTGAGGATTTCTACCTAATGAGGTTCAAGTTATTAAGATTCCACTGTAATAGTCCAAGAACTAGTAACATGTGTTTCATGAAGTGTTTGATGCACCTTGAAATTTTTCCAGTTTAACATCTATGAGATAAACAGCCAGAATACCTGTGTTGGCTTAGCCCAACCCGGGACACCAGGTACTGCGCATAATAGAAAGGTGTAATAAAATTCAACCCGAAAAAAGTGTTTTATTCAGAGGCCAACAAACTTTAATCAAAAGTTTAAATAATTTTAAAAATAAAATTTAATAAGGCAGACATATTTCTCACGCCGCTAACCACGCGCTACCTATTTCTTTCTATTTTAAATGAGACTTATTTTCATGTTTGTCTGTAATTAAACCCCGGAAAAAGTGTCTGGCTTTTTATTATTAATTTTTTAAATATTTATTTAAATGCTATTAAAACTTCAGAGTGAATCAAATACGTCAAACTGTATTTTCAAAAAAACAACTTTGGGAACAATAAATTTTATGTAAACCCTCTCAAAAATGTCTGCCTTATTAAATTTTATTTTTAAAATTATTTAAAACTTTCGATTAAAGTTTGTTAGCCTCTGAATAAAACACTTTTTTCGGGTTAAATTTTATTACACCTTTCCATTATGCGCAGTACCTGGTGTCCAGGGTTGAGCTAAGTCAACAGGTATAGGTATTCTGGCTGTTTATCTCATAGATATTAAACTTGAAAAATTTCAAGATGTATCAAATACTTCATGAAACACGTGTTACTAGCTCTCCGACTATAATCTAGTATACAAGTATGTTCATCAGTGTAAAAAGTTTGGTAATTGAAAAAATGTTTTATACAATATAACTACCAATTAATGTACATTGTACATTCACATTTTTTATTTAAAAAGTGAACTAAAACAATCTCCTGCTTAATTATTATAATTTGATTTTAGTGTGGTAGTGATTGTATTGAATGCTACAATTTATTACTTTCTTATATGTGACTTCAGGCAGGGAAATTTAGAAAAATCAAAAAAATCCTGAACCTTGGTGCGGGTGGGGGCACCTGTTCCCCCTTGACTGTTAGAAGATTGTACATGTACATAAAGGAAGTTGTTAATCTTTTTGTCAAATATTTTTAAAGAATATAGTGTATGGAAATAATAACCGTGGAGGAATAGAAGCTTCATTTGTTACCACAATCCAGATGTAATGTAGAGTGAATGATAAAATTCACTCATTGTTCATATAGCAAACTGCATCCATTGCCATCGATCAGATCTTACGAATAAAAATAATAAAATTTATTTAGTATTAACAAATATAATCTCAATTTATTTTGTTGCAAATGGTAGGTAGTATTTTATTGTATTTTTTGAATTGTCCTTGTTTTCTAAAAATTGTGTAATATTTAGACTTAACCATAATAACAGATCTTTTAATAGACATAAGTGATGCACTCAATATTTGCTGTTACCAGTTGGGTCGTACATATCTTCGACTATCTCGTGCCCTATGCATCAACATTCCATCTATTGGTAAGTGTTCTGTTATTTTTTGGGTCTGTAATGGTTGTTTGTTTTGTAAATAATCATTTAAAATAATTATTTATATTTTAAATGTAATTGCAAATTATTCAATGATGTGCTTATGAATGATCCTAGTTATCACAGGAGTTTAAAAGGTTGAGTATTTTAGGTCCTTCCGCCGTACATATTCGTTCTATTGATAGAATGCAAACACTGTAAGGGCACTAGTTTATTAACAAAAGTTAATACACTAAATACTGATCCGTGGCACCAATTAATTAAGTCTTGCCATAAAAATTGTTTAGAATAGAAAGTCATATAAAGTTTATGCAATATAGGTTTTTCTTACAATGTATTTTCTGTTTTGAACAGATGAACCACTATGTCAATTACAACACACTAATGGCAGGTTGCACCAGAATTAGTGCAATCTATGTAAAATAATATATGATAATAATTTAAGTAGTATTTTGTTAGAAAGAGGTATCTATTACTTATTACATGAATTATTTATTATTTTCTCAGTTACATTTTCATTTAAAAGTTTATGATATTACCCGCTCCAACTAAAATTGTGTATAAACCACATAGTTAAAAATTCTGTGTTTAATAACAAACAGGTGCTTTGCAACTAAAGCTAATTATTTTAAATCCTATGTTTTAAACAATTTTTTGCATTATGTGATGACATTAAATAAAACCTGTTTGTCTTAATTGAATTACTGCATATTAAAAGACTAAAACTACCTGCCACCATGAAAAGCCAGAAATAATCTTCTCTAAGGAATTACTAAGGTTATCTTTTTTAAACATCATAATTTGATTAGATGTTTGTCGAAATTTACCACAAATTAATAAAATATAAATACAAAATGCCAGTCTGCAATGCATACATTTAATAGAATCAGACATTTTGTCTACACATTAAAGATTTTTGGAAAAAATAAAGGTTATGAAGAATATATAAGGTAAAGAAGTAATTTCTGTCAATTTGTGGGTTTGTTCATTTGCACACTTATAAGGTGAAAACCATATATTCTAAATATTATGTAAAAATCTGGTGTAAGGAGTGGATGGTGGAAAGCTGAAATCTAAATCAAGAATGGGTTTGGGTTTCAGGACTATCGATGACACTAATTGGTCGATACAAAAGAGGAAGAAATTAACTGTATGCCGTAGTGGAGATAGCAGGCGATAGCTAATATTTATGGCCCATCATATTCCATAATATTTAGAATATTGTTACTCAGAGAGTATGTATCAGTGTACAAATATAATTTATTATTTAATCTGTGCCACAACTACATTGAATCAGTATGCAAAAAGTAAAGATTCAATGTATTCAATCTGGAATATAAACATTTGTGTAAGGATATAGATTTTTTACAGTACAATCTGTATGTCATGTCTCTTGTCATCATAATAAGATCTGAAAATCATTTTCCAATTAGATAGAGACTGTGAGATGTGAAATATATTTAAATATATTTCACAAATATAGCTTATTGTTAAGTAGGTATATCATAAAAATTTGGATGCTTAGGTACAGTATGAGTGAAAACATGACTTGTTTTTTTGAAAACATTAAAATGCCAGTTTTGATTTATGCCAGCATGAAATTAAGTCTGTAGGTATGCAAATAAAATAAATAACACCATGAATACAAATGGTTATTAAGTATTAGAACATTCAATTTGTGTGTATTGTGCCAAATGTTGAAATTATTAATAAAACAGCATTTTCTAGAGTTAAATTTTATTGCAATAAAATGTGATAGAACAATATGGAAATAAGCAATTTTAGTGAAAGCTACGACATCCATATCACAATTTTAGGTTTTTAATTAAGGCCTAAATAAATTCAACAATATACACATTTCTTTATAATTTTCAACAAAGCATTTTGGAATGATTACAAACTAGATTAAAACTTGATTCTCATTAATATCGAGATCCCTACATAACTAGACAAGCTTTACTATGTTAAACAAAATAATTATGTTGAATTATCTTTGTTTGTCAGTCCTCATTTGTGTTAGGATTTGACAAATTCATGCTCACAGTCGGACCATAATAGATCAATTCAGGTATTTGACCACCTTGAACTCCTGTTCCATTGGTACTTTCAGAGGAACAATGAAACTGGAATGTCACTGTTCCCATGTATACTTCACTTAACCCTTCTTGTCCAAAGTAACTCAATTCACTACCATCTAATATGGCAGAAGCTGTATAAAAACATTCTGGCTCAATTTGTATTGGATTTTCAAAATACACATGGAAGGTATTACTAGAACCATCAGAGAAAAACTTTGTATTGTTCTCAGCCATAACCCGACCTAACCTTTTTAACTCTATTTTGACATTATAGTCAGCAGCACCATTAGATGAACCATAAAGTCCAAAACCCACAACAAATATCCTTTTGTCAACAGAAAATTGTATTGAATCACACCTTCCGCGATACCTCCACTGATTGCTCCTATAAGCACATGATTGGAACCTGTGGCATATCTGTAGTAAACAAAAATTAATGTATAAATTTCCCAATGTAAGAACAAATGCTTAAAACATGCTCTCTAAAAATAAAATAATTATTTATGCGCTCTTTTAAAAATATTTCTTTTATTGTGCAAAGGTTTTAATGGGAAAAATTATATCATAATACTTGTAACAATAGTTACCTGTGCTTTTAATCCAGCTCGAGACTTGATGGGATATAGTAACTGTGGCTTATTTGAAGCAGTGAAATGCAAAAATATATCTATTGTTTCTTGAGGAGTTAAAATTCCAAGTTGGGCTGCACTGTTTGCAAATTCCTCTAAGGACATTGTTGGGAATCTGATAAGATATATGGCACTACCTAACATTGCCCTTTTATTTTGTGGTGTAGTGTCTGTCTCCCTTCTTATGCATTCAGCATTAGCCCAAGCTAGGGCTGCTTCAAATAAATTAATTTCTTTACAATTCAATGTTTCTCGTGCCAACACTGACTCGAGTGTTGAAACATCAATGTCGACAAACCCTTCAGATGTAAGTGCCATTTCAGCCTAAAAACAATGTCTTTATACAGCAAAACTTACACAGCATTTTCATATGTTTTTTACTTTTTAAGGCATAGATTGCATATAGTTAAATTGTCAAGTAACAGAAGGGAGGTTTTTAAAAAGAAAATCAATAAAACTGCAATACAATTTTTCAAATTCATTTATTTGGATCAGTGCATATTTACACATCTAGATTTACATAGGATGACATTTGAACACAATTTTATGTCAAGTAAACATGTAATTCAAACCACACTACAGATATAGATTGTATTGCAGTTATATTCTATCCTATAATATCAATATTTGACTAGGAACCAATATTTATTTAACTGGAATGTTCCTCTCACATCTACACAAACAAGTTTACTCTTATATGTCAAATCACAACCGATTACATAGTATCATTATGTATAAATAGTATAAATCTGAGATTCATTCCTCTATACCACTATTGCAAGTGTGGAAATTTTCTATGCTATTTCTATTTTCGGGACTGGAGAAATTTCTGCTAGATGATTCTGACAGTTCCATTAATAAACTATTGAAAGAAGAAGATTTTTCCATAGAAATAGCAGCAAGATTCTCTGTTGACTCACATACCTGTGCGTCAATTACTTCCCAACAACGTTGCATTAATTCAGGTTCTTCAAAAAGTCTTGACTGGCTAAGTAGCAAACAGGCATTTTTTGCTGTGAGACTTGTTTCGAGGTAATTTACACATGCTCTAGCCAAATGTGGCACTATATACTTCTTCGCAACATATAATGTTGATAATACTGTATCTGCCTCCAATTGTATTTCATCACAGTATAAATATCTGAAAAAAAAAATTAAAACAATATGTATAAAAAAAATCTTCATGTATTGACCAGACAACATAAAATTTTCTTTGATTGATAAAGTTTATCATTGATAATTAAAATTTTGAAATCTTAAAAAAAGTTGTTTTTTAGCCCCTAATTAGTTTGGTACTAATTAGGGGCTAAAAATCAATTCTTACTTTAGGTCATACAATACCATAGTATATGTATAGATTGTGATGATATATACTTATTGTGACTTAATTGATTTTTGATGACTCATTCTAAAGTTTTAATTATTCATCAAAATATTTTCTGTGATTTCCGGTCTCAATGTTTTTGGTATAGTACATTTTATTAATTTCTGAAGAACTAATAGTACTTACATTACTTTCATTCAATTGAAAACACTTGGGTAAGATTTAGACTATTCATTGTCATTATTTCTATACACTACTAAAAAGTTTTCTTTATATAGTTTTTTATAAACATAGGTACATTTCAATAAATATACTTATTTTTTATATTGAAGTTATTAAGAATTAGATAGTGTTATAGAATCAATTGTACAATTAACCCCACAGCATCAAGATTTGCAAATGTATATAAGATATAAATTTTACTTGAGCAATGTTAGGAAAGCAGATGGCTCAACATCGGGCACTTCGATTTCTTGTTTACATTCAGCTAATCCACCATAGAACATAGCATAAAACACGGAGCTGCCTGTGGCTAATACATATTTGTGAGCTGGAATTACTTGTGTGTGACCTGCAAATAGTAATAAAAACATTTTATATTGCTCATATTTGAATAAATCTTTTTTAATTTTGAAAATAATAATTTCACTCATTTTTATCATTCAATATCATTGTTCAAAATTTGATTAATGACATTTACACATTACATTCGGCATATTTAATTAGAAAAATTATACCTGGTGCGCCAACTATAAAAGTAATATCAGCCATTAGTTGGTTATTAAACATGGCTGCATTTCGTTCCCTCACGGTAGGTTTACTGGCCTGCCAGTTTGGGTCATGAGTTGCAGTCCCAGGTGGAGGAGCTGGTGAAGTAGTCGGTGATCGTGACGGTGTGCCCGATCCACAAGGTGACGGCGGTCCACTGTAGCATTGTGACACTTGTGTTCCGGCTTCTCGTTGAGAGATTGTATGTGGTGGAGATAGAGACAATCCTCCTCCATTATTTATGTTTTCAGCTGAAATCCATCAATATACTACTTTAATATATCTGTTTCATGTTCATATTACTCTTTTTACCAACCTAATATAAGTGATTTAACTCAGAAATATTAAAATAATTTAAACATAATAAAGAATTTAAATAGCCCGACCATCAAATGTAAATAGGTCATGCGACCGAAATATACATTTCCTTGACGTACAAAATGTAATGTACTAGTTGTAATTTATGACATTATTTATTAAGAAATACTATGAAAATAAATCGATATCAAGGAAACAAAAGCTCACCATTCATCCAAGCATTCGTCTGTGCAAAAGACATATTATCCTGTAACCTTTTCGTTGGTTTCAATACAATTCTAGAACACAAATTCGACATATCGTCGGAGTAGAGAGCTTTCGATATCGCAAATTATCTAATTTTCCTACATTTAAAATATTTTACACATCAATTTTTATGCGATGTATATGCTGACGTCAGCCATTTTGTTTTTAATTTGTTCATCCAATACAGCGCTAAAGCGCTGTTGATGTATTCGTGATTTAATTAGTGTTGCCAGGTGTATTTTGTAAATACAGTAGAACTTTGAAAGATTTAATAATTAATGCAAAATTATTTGCAATTCTTAATTGAAATTCTTTAAATTTTTGTACAAAAACATTGTATATTAATTTGAAGGCAATGTTGTTTAACCGAAATCATTTAAATGTTCATAAAGAAAACCTAGACAAATTAGTTTAAATTATATATTTCTCCATTTAAAATCAAAAAATATACGTAGATTTTCGGACCTTAGAAATAAATGAGTATAAAGATACTAGAAGAAATATTTATTTTAGTTCCCAAAGCATATCGCTACATATTTTAATATTTGAAACGAGAGAATTAGTGTATTTGATTTTAAAAAGAAATACTTTTATGCCTATTTTATGAAAGAAAAAGAGAATTTAATGTAATAAGTTAAGGTAATATTATTATTATTGATCCAAATTTTAAACTCTGTGAAAAGATACCTTGAAAATAAATTAATCAATGAAAAATGTGGCGTATTATTGAGATGAAAAGTTGCTCAGAAATAGCGTTAGTTAGTTTTCTGTGTTTAAAATTCTACAATATCTTTATTTCATTGGTTATATATTTATTGCATATATATATAAACCTTGAAATTCGTCATTGTATTATGAATTTACCACTCTTTAGAAAACCAATATTGTAACGAGATAATATGTACAGACCAACACCTTGGAATAAAAAAACGATAACGTAAATATAGATTATTTAATTTTTTCTGCCGAATACTCAAATAGATGCTAAACATTTTTTCACAGCCAAAAAAGAAACATTCGCTAAGGAGTCTGTTTAAAAATGAAAGTTCAAGCTATTGCAATATTGGAAATATTTTTGTTTTTTTCTTTTAATGATTTATGTTCCATCAATTCATTCTTTCAAGAAAGAGTAATCGTATCAAATGTTCGTTTTTCAGTAATGCATGTCTTAAATGGACTGTGTTTTTCATAAATGCGTGACATATATATTAAAACTCAGATCCGTTTAAGACGAATTATGCGTCTTATATGGACTACGTTTTTAATGTAAATCATATCATAGTTCTTAATATAATTTTTGTGATGTGATGTGAATATTTAATGAGAACTATTACTTATTAAAAAATAGTGATTTCGGGTAGCATCTTACGAGTTAAGTTTTTTCAATTTTGTGTCAAAGCAGTAAAAATTGAATAGTGTAAAACATTAAAAAGGAAATGATTTTCTTGATTTATTATTATGAAACATCAATAGAAATTTTATAGTTCAGTATAGTGAGCGCCAAATAACTTTGTCGATATTAAATGAGTTGTTGGACAAGGCTTTCATAAAAGCTTACTTCGGTTGCTGCAACTCTTTAATGTTCACTTTACAGTAACAATAAGTTGGCGAAAACTGTCAAGTTTGTTGCAGTTTCAGTAGATCTAGCAACACTAAGTAACTAACGCATACAAAGCACGAAACTCTGCCGCTGTGAAGTTAGTGACGAAAGCGTTACAGTGGCATAAAATTGAACCGCGGGGAGAAGGAGGAAGGGCCGGGGAGCGTTAAACCTGCGCTTTACATCATTCGTAGGCAAATCAGAATGGCAATTTTGTGGGTTGTATTGTACAAAAAGTTACCTATTAAAAATTTTATCTTGATTTTAAACTTGCTTTAATTTCATTGTCTTTTATATCTTTAAATTGATTTTGTACGAGAATCTTCTAAGAATTTTTTGTAGTTTTTAAACTGTTCGTTGTATCATTTATCATTAATTTTATGTATTAATAGCTATTGCGTGGATTTAATTTTCAATAAAACCGAATGGAACAAAAAACGACCTTGGACTCTGAGAATTAATAATCATTTTTAAGTTTCCGTAACTTAAGGGAAAATGTAGCCTTTGTAGGTTCCTTATGTTCGTACGTATGTCACAACCTTATAATTCCTCTTTTACATTTGTTTTAATGAATTGTATATTTGAAAATCTTGAACTTCTGTATAATTTTACAATTAAATAACATAAACGTATAGTGAGATGGCTTTCCGTACATGAAATTGAGGGATGTTAAATTTATTTGTCGCGGTTATTGTATTTGTGCCGTTATTTTAGTCTAAATTTTACAAGTTTTTGAAGAGTGATGTTGATATGATTCAATGATTGATAGCCGATTTTATTTTAGACTTTGCAAATGTCGTCCCTTTCCATTCTTTAGTATGGAACTCTGATCACAGGAGTCCAACTCACAATTAGGTCAGATTTGTAAATTGCATAGATTTTGTATAATACGTCGGGTCAAAAAGTTTTTTACTATTTTATAAGTTCAAAGTTGCACTAAAATCTCTTTGCTTGTGCTGTTTTTATGTCGCTAGTTTTGATACCATTAAATGATATTAAAAAAAAAGTAAAAACGGTATTCCGCCATTTTTCTATTGTTTTTTGTCCATCAAAATGAGTGAATCGTTCATAGACCTAATACAGTGCTGGTAAGAGTAGCACAAAACAGGTTCAAGCGTTTTCAGTCCGGTGATTTTGATGTCAAATTTGAATCTCGCTCTGATCGACCTGTTACGGATAAAGTCGACGCCATTTTGGAAACAGTGGAGCAAGATCGGTATATTAGTTCTTACGACATGTTCAAAAGATGGGAATTGATCACAGAACAGTTTTGACCCATTTGAAAAAATGCTGCATATATAATAAAGCTCTATAGTTGGGACCCACACGAGCTCACTGAATGAAATCTAACGAATCGTGTACTCATTTGCGATTGTTGATTGAAACGTAATGAAATTGAATATATTTACAAGGTGATCAATGTCATACATAATAGAATCGGCCACCGTTAGAAAGTCTAGGTCATTGTTAATTCTATCTTTATTAAGAGTTAATGAATCGAATGTTAGTGATATTAGGTATTACGGAACATACAATGGATTCACAGCTTGAGAGAGACACGTGCGATATATATATGTAGTATTTGCATATTGTGATTTCACTCATGATAGATTAATAAGTGTCCTTAAACTATTGTGGACATATTATATGTGTGTGAGTGTCTGTATATTTATATATATGTATGTAACTGCAATATTTTGGGTGTGCATTGTATAGTGATAAAAAAGATTAATGATATTATACAGGACTATAAAAAGAAATACAAAGAATATAACGAAATGGAATAACAAACAATTTAAGCAATTTTTTTGTAGATCGTCTTCGTTGATTCGGAGAGGAGGTCGACTGTCCCGCCCCCTCACAAAAACCTTTCCGTAGGAAATCCATCTGGAACATATTTTCTTGCGTTTAACAAGTTCATGGGCAAGAAAGTGCAATCGCTTCGCTTTGTTTGTTAGCGATTCTGAGATAAATATCTGTTTTCCTGGATCGGATATGAAACATTGCTTAGTGTCAAGTTGAGACTCCTTTTCCCTCTTTGACTTGTTGAATTCTTTGATTCAACAATTATGAAGCTTTATAAGCCATCATTCTGAAGCCAGAAAATCATCCATTGTTATTGTTATGTTAAAATCCGCCATTATATTGCTATTTTTATTTCGATAGCTATGGAAAAACTCTTGGTCCTGAATAGTAGGGGTATATTCCAACTGATGAATTAATGTTTTTCAGTATGTTAATCATTTTTGGATTCATTGTTATTCTTGGGTATATTACGCATTTTTATAGATTTACCTCGACTGTCTCTAAATGTGTTTCTAATAATTAATTTGTTTTTTTCTGTTCGGAATGTACCTTTTCTAGTGCATTAGTTTTTTATGAGCAGTGCGTCATATTGTTACGACACAACAGCTGCTGAAATTTGTATTTAGTTATTTTGAGCCATGGTCAAGGTCATAGCTTCGTTTAAAGACACGAATTTGCTTGATTGTTGGTCGTTAATTTTCTTGAATATAGCTTTAATCTCGTTCATAGATGCCCCTACTTCAACGGAAAAATCGGAAATCTTGCGTTTTATTCGTTTAGTGATATCTCGGAACTTTTCTTGCATGTCTAGTACCGTAAAAGAAAGGTTTAGGGCCCAATCCGAACCATATTGAGACGAAGAAAAGCGGTGAGTGAAATTTGATGAGGATATTTTAGGTGGAGTATGCTTAACATATTATTGACTCAAAATAATTTTATTTTTCAGACGGAATATTTCTTTTACTGGGTAAATTTAATTATATACAAAACGATCTAATGCGCGCACGTACACAATCACATGTTAAGCAAAGTGAGCCCGTTTTATGTCACTTAAACAGTTGAAAACAAATGTTTATTTCGCTTTTACTCACCACCAACTGACATTACACTAGGGCTCCCGTGGTTGTTCGGAATACGTTAACACAATGTTTACTAGTAGAGTTTTGTGTAGTTTTGCGATAAAATTAGTTAGCACTAATTACTGACCTCCTCGACGACCGAGAACGGAATGTTTATTATAACTTATAATTGACAAAACAGTTAGGTGTTTTAGGGCTAAGGTGAGACCCTATATGTCAGAGGTCGCATAAAAAGAACCATACATCCTGAACCTCTTGTCTCTTGAATACAAATAAAAATTGTGTATTGTATCTTTGTGCCTTTCATTTATTTTTATTGTTAAACTGGCTTTTGAAAGATAAAGTATTACAAGGTTTCTCCTTTTATGAGATGTTTAAAATATATGGAACCAGAAGAGTCTGCGACCGCCTTCAACAAGTACGTGTAAAATATGCGCTCAGATCAGTGGTTCCTAGGTTTTAAAAATTGGTTTTAGCGAATGGAAAAGCGTATGAAATGTAATTAGAATATTTTCAAAAGCATCATAAGTAATATTTTACTCGTGTTTGCATCAATTAAGAGTTTGTGTAAAAATTTTTATGTACAATGCAACCTGTTATTTTGAGCGTCAGAGTTGCCAAACAAGTAATTTTATGAACTATAGACTCCATTCTCCTTATTTACATTATGATAGTGCTCTAAATATAGTTTATAGAAGCGTATTCGACCGTATACAAACGCTCGTTGATATATCGCATCGTATATTCTTATATAAGCTTTTTGAGAGACAGTTTTCTATGAGTTTGTCTATCTGACAATCCCATTCTATTATAAATAAATGGGTAATTTATAGAGTCGGAGCCACGTGGAATGAGCTCCCGCATTATAAATTATCTCATTACTTAACTATGTTTTCTACATCTAAACTAAATATGCGCGTGGTAACTAAAATAAAAAAAAAAGTTATACGAAATAAGAAAAAATATAAAATCGTCGACTAAAGTTGGAACGCGAATATTTCACATAAGAAAGCTACCATAGTTACCTTACCACCACCAAAGCAATTAATTCTCGGTAAATGTAAGCAATGCATTTTATTTTATACGAATTTCGTTTAAGTTTTTCTATAAAAATACAGCGAATTCCTATATTCCATTATTTATCTTAATGTTTTAATCGAAATATTTATCGAAATTTCAGACTCAGTAGTCGGAAATAACGAGAAATGCTAAATATCCGTATTTTTTAAATTTATATTTAAAACTAGTTATAAGATTATAAAAATGTATTATTGTATTTTTCTTAACGAATTGTTTTATGTTACGTTACCGCATTTTTTTTTTAATTTTCTAATTTACCCACAAATTTAAACCTTAGAATCAAAATTCGTTTGTTCGTTTACCCGTGATTCATTTACCTAACTGTACATTTACTAAATTTCGAATTTTTTTCGAGCAGCACATTCGGAAAAAATTAACTGGGAGACGGACACAGATACGAGTGTCATTCTATAAAGTTTCTGTTTTACCTTCAGATGTGCCAAACCCGAAAAAGTGACATATACGAAAAGAAATTCAAAAACTATACGTGGGCTGTAAACTCTATTTCATTTTAACCTGCAACTTGCTGCTCTGTATTATTCTTATAAATACTAAAATTTATCTTTTATTTAATATTTAAATGTACTAAAAATATTTTTCTCGAAGAAAATAAATTAGCAATTTGAAATATTAATGAAATTAATGAAAATTGCGTAATGGTATCCATGATTTTAAAATGAAGTATTTATGTTCTAATTGAACTTAAACAAATTTTTCGATGATAAATTACTTAAAAGATGTCCTTTTTGAATAATTAAATCCCCAAAATCTCATAAGCATCGATTTCAACTAGTATTGTTTTTTTTTATTCGCGTGTAAACTCAAAATCTTGTATTGTTTTTATTGCGGCAAAGAGGTTCACCTTGCGCATGCGGCCTGACGAGCGGTCTTTGTCGGCGCTGAGGTCTTTGGTAGTTGTTCAGCTCCGCGAACCGGTCATCTTCGTCTATTAGGCTTTCGAAGAAATCCACGCTGTAGTTCATAGAGGAACTCACTCGCACTTTACAGGCGTACCATACGAAACTGAAAGTTAGAAAAAAAAATAGAGTTATTATGATTTAACAAATGAAAAATATTCGTTTTCTTTTTTTCAAATGTTATCTCGCAACTGATTGTGAACCAAGTATTTAAAGAATCTCTTTTGGTCTTTTTGGGGTTCCGTACTTCAAAAGCATAAACGGAACCTTTATAGGATCACTTTGTTACCCGTCCGTCTGTCTGTCAAGATCCTTTATTTCGAGAACTCATGTAGGTATCTGGTTGAAATTAAAACCATATACTCAAGTGTACAGTCCCTTAAAGTTGTGAAAATATCAAACTTCTAAGTTAACGTGAAAAAAAGATACGGCACTTTATGCCGCAAAAAAACATATATTTTGACACTCGTAAGGGAATAAAAATTTTTATAAGGCATTTTCCATTGACCTAGAACTACAAAATTTGGCAAGTAATACCCTCTTATACTATGAGTATAGGAAAAAAATTAAAAATTATACATTTGTAATTAAATCATAAAAAATATAGTCTTTATTTTTTAAAGTATGTAATCAGTCATCGAGCACTTATCCAGTTTTTCCTTATTCCTTAAATCGGGCGGCGAATATATTGAAATATGAGTAGAAATAATTACTTAAACAAATGTTATATAGTTCAATAATTTTTATATTGATTCGTGTTTATGTAATTGATTCCCGTACTCTTGTTGCGGTCCCGGTCCTTCTTTCAATTCTGATCGTGGTCCCGTTCTCGGTCTTGCTCTCCATAGCGCTTTCAATTCTTGAGTAAATTGTAGTGGAAACGCACTACAATTTACTCAAGATTTGTGAAAATACCTATTAGTGAAAGGATTTTTAGGTTCGGTTCTTTTTACCTCTAGGTTTATATGTGAGGTCGGAGAAAAAGATTTTTCGTATTTTATATACAAATTCATGATAATTTTTCATCATATTTCATTTACATTTTATTTTAATATATGTGTATCTGTGTGTGCGTGTGCGCGTTCGTGGCGTTAACCTAATCCTACCTGAAGAATTCTGAAGGGACCGAAACAGGTGAAAATCTGTGGGTACAAGTCAGGATTTTATGGTGGGCACATTAACACTTCCCAACAAAATTCTCTCAATATATGCTGCGTGGATAGATATGTGTGTGGTTTGGCGTTATCATGGTGAAAAACGGTTGTAAAAGCTCATAATGAATAATGTCCTTCCAGTTTCATAACACATAGCATCAAGTTATTGCAAGTTAATCCGGATTTCGCTATAGTCTGTGGAGCTTGTTTGTCTTTTGACCATGACCTTTAATTACACATTTTCCACAAATTCTTGTATGTAATCCATTATACATCACCAGTGATCAATCTTTTTAAAAACAGTTAAATATCATTACGTTTCAATAGAAAATCGCAAATGAGTAGGGTAGAGCGGGGCTAATAGTCCCCATTTTTCCCTTCAAAGCCTATAAGTCCTAAAATCAAGTACTCACTGTCAGCATAAATGGCTGTAAAAGGGTTTTTACAAATCAACTTAACAATTTAACTATCAAAAGTGTGATCATTCATTTAATTAGCGAACTATTTAGCCTAAATGCAAAATAAAATTTTGTCCTTTTTTTCCTTCCTCATGTGATAAAAATTCCCACACTCGGGGTAAAAACTCCATCTATTTAATTTGTTAACCAATCAGGCACTTTTGAACAAGTAAAGGTAAATAAAAATGGGGTACATGTAATGATCTAGCCATGCTGTGGTCAACTTGGCTGCAGCACAAAAATGAGCTAACTCGACCAGTGTGATATCACGCTCTCACAGAATGCAGACATGAAGTAACAGCTTCTGTTGTGCGTTTCGTGCAGTGAATTAAAATTTTCGTGGCCCTCTCCCTCTACATTTTTAGTTTAATTAATTTTAAAAGCGTGTTTTT
Source organism: Eumeta japonica (assembly GCA_005406025.1). NCBI lineage: Eukaryota > Metazoa > Arthropoda > Insecta > Lepidoptera > Psychidae > Eumeta > Eumeta japonica. The sequence goes on along the minus strand of BGZK01000312.1, from coordinate 117,474 downwards.
TTGGTTATTTAAACTATAATTTATTTAAATGTCACCTCTCTAATATTATCAAAACTAGCCAGATACAAACAGCAGAAGTTATGCTGTTTGTAAAAAGTTGCAGTATAATCTCTTTAGTTGCGCTGCACAACCAAAGAGATTATACTGCAACTTTTTACTTATAAAATACAAAAAAACCTTTTTCTCTGAACTAATAAATATGTTCATGAATGAATGAATGAAAGTCATGACATAAGTTTTCACACTTGAAATTTGTAATAATAAAATATCTATGTATTTTTGTATATTTCTTTTTTCATGTACAGAATTATCTATACATGCATGCTCTTCATTCCTTATAAAAAAATATGCTAGTTTTAAGAAATTAAACGAGGATTAGGATTCTTTGAATTCTCTATTGGCACACCGCTCTAAGCAGTATATTATGACATGTCGGTTTCCCAGGTATATTTATATGTAGATATAACGCGTTGTCTAAAGTATTTTTCAGTTTCTTAAATATTATAAATATATAATAAATCTTCATATTGTATATTCGGAATTATGTATAACGTTGCCGAGGAGAGATGAATAGGCCAAACGATAAGAAAATTAAAACGACAATTACCAACAATAATACATATAAATTAGCTTTTGCCTGCGGTTTTGCTCGAGTGGACATAAAAAAAATCATCGCTATTTTATATCGATCTCATGGCATCCAATCTCATTCTGAATCCTGTAGTTCTTATATTGGTCCCCGTTGTGGTTCCGGTTTCACAATTTACATTCCGTTCCAGCTATCGGTTCCAGTTTCGATACCGCTCTCGATTCTCATCCCGACTTCACCCTTATCCGAGTAAAATAAATTCCCATGTGATTTTCAATGCAATAAATTATCCAAACTTAAAAGTGCAAAGTGTAGATATTTTACGCAAAGAAACCAACAAACTCACTTTCCCTAACTATATGGATATAGAATTTAGATCCGTCGATGACTTATGGAAATATTTGAAATTTGTAGTAAGTAAAAAAAAAACTCATATTAGGATATCACTTCCGCATGTCTGTCATTAGCTGGCCCGGCAGATATTTTGCCCTTTTTTGTGGGCGGTTTATCCATACAATTGATGTCAATAGCTCCGTCAGCATGGATATACAATGAGTAGGCCTAATTTTTTTTGTAGCGCTTGATGTAAATCTCAATCCCGTCTCGCTTTTGTATTCGATACCGGTCATACTTTTGATGCTGATCTCATCCCTACACTTGTTGTCGACCCCGCTGCCGTTCGCGATTTCGGTCCCGTTTCCGATTTCAATTCTTATCCTAATTCCGTTTTGGATTCTGTTTCCTGCCCCATTTTCAATTCCGATTCTGCTACCAGCCGCTGTTCCAGTTTGGATGAAACTGGGGGCAAATGTTATAAGTCAAAGAATTATTAAAATTGTATTAGGAATATAAGTTCATGAATAAAGCCGGAGGCTAAATTCTGATTTGCTCAAAAATATTGTAACTACCTGTTTAGTGAAAAATTTTTAGAATCGGCTCATTAGTTCGGCTTAGAAGTACAAATGCGCGAATGAAACCACAGACAATTGCTAATTTTTTTTAGAAAGTTTCTCGAATATATGTACTACATAACATCACCAAGTTTGATCGCTATCGGATTAATGGTTTGGCCACGCATAGGGGATAAACATGCAAATATTCATTTTATGTGTTTGAATTCCTTCATCTTTTGTATCGATCAATATCAGTTTTGTTCCCGATCTCACTCAGATTCCGAACAAAAAAAGAATTACATGTCATAATTGGGTATGTATCTTATCCATCGTTCAAATCGTAGGTTATGATCACGAGTTGGTTGGCCCATTGTTGCAAGCGAACTTCCTCCAGATTCGTATAGGTCAGTCAAATCTTACAAAAAATATCTTAAAAACGTTAAATGTAATGTAAAGCTAAATTTTTGGTATGTTGTTTGAACCCATTAGAGAAGCACAAAACTATATTTTGCAAGCAAAAAAAGTTTTACTAGCTGCGTTAAACTCGTACGTGAAAAACTGTAAAATTTTCGAACTTTTTTAGCATTTTTTGTACTTTACCTCACAAACTATGCTTTTTTTTTAAATTATTACGTATATAATTTTTAAAATGTATTAAATTTGTCACAATTTAAGCTAACCCACATCTCGGTACATCTAATAATTTACGAGATACAACACATTAAATATCGACATTAAAAAAAAAATTATTAACAATTTTTTATTTTGCTCTCGTTTTTAGCTGAGTATCGGCACAGCAACTCATCTTATGAGAAAAACTATACGAAACTAATTTCTAGTACACATATTCATTTATCATCAAAACACAAAACGGGGTTATAGATCTTATAGTTACTTTGCGATCGCTGCGAAAACTAAAAATGGGAAAATATAATTTTTACGATATGGACTTAACCTAAACACTTATTACATGAAATAGTGGTCATTAGGAGAAAAGAAAAGCTAGATAAAACTTATTAGGTCTGTCGATATTTATTATATTACAAAAAATAAAAATCTTAAAAAATATTTTTTACGTTTTTTTAGGGTACGGTTGAACATCTTGTTGAGACAACTTTTGTTGATAAAACATCTCCAAAGCCTTGATATATTCTTCGCTGTCAGAGTCGTCTATTTCTATTGTGGTGATATTTTGGCATGACTTGCCCCGATAGAATTAACAAACAGCGGATCACTTTAGGCTTTCTGGCATGTGCAACTTCGTCCAGTGCACCTTTTGCGGCACTTGCATGATACAAATTGAAGGAGAGTTTGAAAAGCTGGGTCTTTTACGGAGTTCACGGGAAAAGGTCCCTGCTGGTTACTGGTCAATTCCTAGTTAATTGGATTTTTGTCTATTCCCAGCCACTTCTGAACTTGGTGATATGTTCGATATGCATGTTGAGTTGCAGCCTCTACATTTGGGGGAAGACGACCTGGCTCGTCTTCCGCCAAATGAATTTTGTATTTTGGCGTTAGCAGCTGGTCGCACGAAAATTTCATAACGAAGAGTGTGAAGATTGGTTGTAGGAGTTTATTTCCAGTAGAAACTATTTCTTAATTAATGGCTTCAGGTTGTTGTAATATGGTAGTCACATCTATCATTTGGGAATGTTTTTGGAGGACGTTCAACATCTTCATCTTTCCATGCCAGAAAAGAGCAGGAGTAGTATCGCAACCGGAGAATGCTTGTACAAATAATACTAATCTAGGGGTGAAAGATACCTCCCCGTGATTGAAACGTGTATAAGAAAACAAAGAGTCTAATTCACTCTTGTTAATTATCTGAAAGTACACATTGTTCACACTAGATGCCAGTCCATTTAATAGTACCAAGATTTTTTAAATGCCAATTTTTAAAGTATCTTGTAAGTTATTAGACATACGGAGCTGTATGTGAGATCAAATTGTCGTAAATTTAATACACTTTAAAAATGATGTTGTGAAATATTTAAAAAAAGACGCATAATTTATGAAATAAAGTACAAAAGTAAAAAAGTCCGAAAATTATTTCGTTTTTCACTTATAACACAGCTAGCACAACTTTTTTTTGCAAAATATAGTTTCATGTTTCTCTAATGGGTTCAAATAACATACTACAAATTTAGCTTTACATCACGTTTATTGCTTGTAATGTACAACATGACTGGCCTATTATAAGAATAAGCATTTTAAAGAAAAATATATTGAATTTAAAGATGTTCCATTTTAAATTTATCACTAAATAACCAGTATTTACGATGGTGTATAACTTGCCAATATAAAATTATTGAGGAAAGCGTATGTAATTACTTCTGGCATACCTCTCGTATGTACAACATATTAGTTTTTCACTGTTGCCCGGTCTCTCCGGACTCAAGGAGATTTATCCATATTTCGTCTTCATTTATTTCAGTTCATACTTTGATTTCGGCCTTTTAGCGTATCATCTCTGCTAAAATGATAATTTTGTCTTATTTTCTAAGATTTGTCAACGTTATATGTTTTTTTTTAAGTTTTGTGTTTATATAATGCGAAATTTGTCTGATATTTCATTAAACTCAATACCGACAGTGATAATTATGATTCTGTTTTGATTGCAGACGAACAATGAAAATAATTATTACTAAATTAGGTAGCTATGTAAATTGAACCTATTGTTTCAAATGCAAATGGTCTTTGTTTTTAGGTCAGTTACAGTCGATGACTTTTAGATTGTTGCATTTTAATGCTCGACATATATTCTAGCCTCGAGTTGTCTAATTGAATATTTATGGTGTATCTATTTCATCTTTTGTTACTTAGTACACTTGACAGGCATTTATCTTATGAATAGTATGAAGGTACTAGTTTTACATTTCACTCTGCGTCATAAAATAATTTCATTATGCATATTATAGATCTTGTCGTAGTCTCTGCTCTTGATCTAATTCTTATTCTAGTTTCTATCTGAATATTTCATCTGGCAATCGACGTGACCTGATATATAAGAATCGGTGTACATTGTAGATTAAAATGAATCGCTTGGCATACAACCAAACCTTTTAATTTGTGTATGTACCTCCTTATTACTAATTTAATGAGTCACGCCCTTTGTAAGTAATCGCGTTGGTTAATGATAAAAGTGTAACTTGATGGAACGTTTCAAATTGATTTTACTACAGAAAAGGTGCGTCTTTAAACATCGATGAAGTGAAGATGATACTAAAACTTTTGGCCACACAACCAAAAAGATATCTATTCCATGTAAATTTATATTATTGGTGTTTCTGGGAGTCTTCACTTAAGAGTTAACTGACTATCTCTAATGCTTCTTTCGTTAAGATACATATGGCTCCCATAAGTTTTTGCATAAATTTCAAGTAATACAACAAAATTATGAACTAAAAGTCCTTAAAACCAAAATCTGGGCAAAATAGCAAGTTAAGTTTTTTAAAATACTATCTATTGAGATCAATACCAGGGCTGCTATTTATGTATCTGGAACTGGCCACATACAGAAAAATATTTAAAAAGTAATTATAACATTTAAAAATAGAACTTTTTGGCTGTAGAAATACAGTTTATTTCATGTAATTGTCAACTGTTTTACTATTGTGGCGTCATTTTTTAAATTGTGTGTCTTTATGGATTTACTCGTGAAAATTTTCGTGCGATGAACTATTACGATTATCGGCGTGGGCCAACTCAAAAATAATGCATCGATCAACTAACTTCAACTTTTGGGGACGAAGCGCCATCAAAAACTATTGTGTATTTTTAATTTATTGAATTTGGTTTAGTGAATTTAATCGTGGGTGGTCTATGATCACGGACGAATTTGAAGAAAGTCGCCCTAAATCAGTTATTGTACCACAAAACAACGATGCTGTGCGGGAACTAATAATGCAAGATTAATATGTTACATATTGCGAAATAGAGCGTCCCTGGTTGGGTATGAGGGGCATACATAAAATATTAATAAAAAATTATAATATAAAAATAAAGTAAAAAATTGGGTGTAAAAAATTTGCTTGTGTTGGATTCCGCACAACTTGAGCATCGATAAAAACAGACTCGTGTCAATTGGTGCAAACAAAAAAATACATCATGGTGCGTTAAAATCTGTTTATAATATCTGCACAGGTGATGAATCTTAGATCTATGCGTATTATCCCTAAAGTAAACAATAGTCAATGGCGTGGATGTTCCAAGATGAGCCGAACCCCACAAAGTGATTCGTACCAAAAGAACTTTGAAGCAAATGGTTGCCTGTTTGGTATAAATAGACTTGTTACAGTGTCACTAGAGAATCGTAAAACGGTTAATTCGGAGTGGTTTACGACCATTGGTTTACCAGAAATCTTTGAAGAAATAAAAAGAACAACCGACAACGCATTCTTCATCTTCATCTAGCTGGCACACGTAGGCCGAAAACTGCGGTTTTGGAAGCTCAAAATATCGAATTGACGGGTCATCCGCCGAACAGCTTCGATTTGGCACCCAACGATTTCTACTGATTCCGAAGCGTGAAGAATAAGTTACGTCGTCAACGTTTTCGAGCTGCGAAGAGGCGTTGATTCTTTCAATACACGTTTTGGAGATACCTCAAGCAGAATGGAAAAGTGCTGTAAAATTGGTTTCCAGCGAATGCAAAAGTACATCGATCGGCATGCCAAATATTTTGAAAAGCAATGAAACCATATTAAATAATTTTTTTGATATTCCGCACACATAAGTAGCAGTCCTCGTATATCGATGCATTCGATGGAACCACTAAGAGAAACACTTTCTCGGCACTTAGGGGTCATTTTGACGGCTTTTTCATATGTAGCCACTGCTTGCTCGGCATTCATAAACCACTTTCCTCGAAGGTTTTTTTTTTAGTAAATAAATAAAAATCGCACCGTGCGAGGTCAGGGCAGTAAGACAGGTGAGCCAGTATTCTATTGTAACGTTTAAGTAACGTCTCCAAATTGATAGTTGTTTGTCTAGCAGTATGTGGCGAGGCGTTGTCCTGATAAACGGGAATCTTACTGCGTGGTCGTTTGTCTCGAACACTTTCTAAAATAAGAGGCAAACAATTGTTAGTGTACCATTATGTAGTGGCTCTTTCTTTTATCTTCTAAAACAATTATTGCATTGCGTAGAAGAAGGCCGCCATATCTTTTTCCGACGCTTTGACCTCGTTTTACCGAGACAACTCCTTGAAAGGAAACACCCACTGAGCCGACTGTCTTTGGTTTCGGAATCGTAACAATAAATCCAGCTTTCGTCATCTGTAACTATATCTTATACATATTTGGGTCACCACATCTTTGCATCGTTTTGCGGCACCAATTAACATGACAGAATTTTGAGTTTCGGTCAAATAATGAGGTATCTACCGAGTACAAAGCTTTCTTGACCGCTAAATGTTCATAAAAGATTTTGTGTATTTGACTCATACCAATGCCTAAGCTTGTCCGAATCTGCTGGTAGGTCACTCTTTTGTCAGTCTCTATCATGAGCCACACCACTGATATTGTTAGTCGTCGTTGTAGGATGATGTGCCTTACGCAAACCATCAATCAGATCAGTTTGAATACGTTTGAACTCGTTAAACCGTTTATAAATATGTAGCAAAGGATGGATCTACATTATGAAATGCCAACCAAAGCTGTTACAACTTTCTTTTGGTTTAAATGTTAACGTAAAGAATCATTGCTCGAAAATTTTCTCGCGTTAAATTCATATTGACTTTAGACCAACGATTGTTAACGCTGATTATACAAAACAAATGACAGATGAATAAAATATACATATGTAATAAGGTTAGGAGTTTTCCATTTTTAAATGTAAATATGTTCTATAATTTTACAATTTCTAAGTGGCCGATTCAAAATGTTAAGCGTTATCTACGAAGTCATAATTTTAAGTATGTTTTGATATATGATCCATGTGGCCGATTTTGGCCGATGGTGCGATTTATAGGATTAGGAGATGAAATTGATTTACATGACTTTCATACATAGTTTCAACACAACAAAATGACGTTAAAATCTAACTTATATGCATTTATATGGTTATAAATTGTTTAGTTCTTTCTTTGTTAGTTTTTCTAAATCTCATCTTCTTTACTTACAGCGGTATGCTTTAAACTCTTAATTGAAATAGTTAACTGTTAAAATTAAAAGGTAAACACATCAAAATACGTTGTTTTAACTTTACAATTAGCAGTTAAATAAGATAATCTTAAAGATTTGTGACTATTTTTATCCACAACTGAAATATCTATTGTGAAACTCACAATATGTATCGCATACCTGTAATAAACAGCACCAGATTGTGGGAATTTGTAACGTAATAAAACTTGTTACAAGGATTGCGTATTTTTGACGAACTGTATAACAACGATTTAACCCAGGCTGCCCTACTTTGTGCAACAGCTAAAAGATATCCTTCGTGCCGTTTACTCTTGAGCCACTCTTGAGATATGTAAGATTTTTGTGACAGATTCAGTAAATCAAAAACAGACACCTCTTATGTTTACACTCGAAATGTAATGATGTATCATGAAGTACTAAGTATGATTTTTGATGTGCACAGTCCTACATTTCTGTGCAGGATGATATAGATAGATCGTTAAACTCTAGTTAGCCTTTATTTGCGTACGCAGAAACCCCATCGGCCCACGGCCGAATAGGATAATATTACTCGTGGGTGGAATCCCATTTATTTATTTTTCAGTTGGAAAGCAGCTCCAACCCGCGTAGACTGAAGTCGACGTTTAGCGCATTCTAATAGGCGCGTCCTCGTGCCCGCCAATGCCATTAATGCCGTAACGGCGCGCTCCGGCCGTAAACAAACAGCATTGGACGCTATTTGAATGCAGACTGTACGGATTTCGTGTCTGTGATGCGACGTGCCGAGTGCCAGTTGTACGGTACAAGGTGGGCGACCGGGTTGTTTATTATTTATGAAGGATGTGCAACGCGACCTTTTATTTTTTCGTTGCTTTGATTCTGGAATTGGAAAATGCGATTTTATATTTCGATTCGATAGCTAGCATAATAGAGAAAAAAAAAGTTTTTAAAATTAACTTGTGAAATATGGTTCCTAAAATGTCTTGATTTAAGGGCCTCTTCATCATCCCTTTCAAACTGACTTTTAACATAAAGTTACTGTTAAAATTAATTTATGTTCTACATCCTCCTTTTAACGCTTGTTAAAGCTAAAACCGTTATGAAGGTGTAATTAATGTGCTTACAAAAATAAATAAAACTCTAAAAGCATACAACATAAAATATTGCTAGTTAATACGGCAGCAATATTATAATTTTGATAACAATTCTTAATTCATTGCAATGCATCTTCGATAAATAATTTATTTCTAAACGCGTTCCTTGGTTTTGATGAGTTTAGCCATAATTTTTTTCTGTCGTAATTTTATGAGTGTCCTTGAAGGTACCACACAAACAGAATTGTTTAGGTGGTCTAAACATTCAAAGTTTCTTGCAATTTGTCTCCAATTTCTAATTTCAAACGTGCATCATTAAAATTAGAAAAACTTAGAAACAAGCAACTTCTTAATTAAAATGAAATTGAAAGATTTCTGCCAATATAGTTACTATATAATTCTACATACTTTATGAACGTTTGGTTGATATTGTTTACTCTCTGATTATGCGAAACAGAGAGAACAACACTTGTTTGTATGTATGTAAGTTTATTCCTTTTAATGTTTTATATTAGAGTCTAAAACGAGTTATCTAATTTCGGCGATTATTGTACCAAGGATTTTTCTTACAGTCGCTAATGCTATTGTGAGTACAGTACGACAACATCTGAAGTCCAAGATAGAGCGATCAATAGACAAAAGATAGACAATGTTGGCACAATCAAAAAGTTTGTCTCAGAAATCTAAAATGACAAATTAATGAAATTAGAACGTTAACGGGTTAGGGTAGTGGACTATTTTCTTTTATTACATATGCATTCGTTACATATATGTTTATACCGTGTAAACTCACATTTTCCAATTCCGTAATTAAACCAACGAAAAAAATAAAAAGATCGCGTTGCCCATTTATGATTCTGTCTAGCGGGCTTAACTAGACAAATCCTTTTAAAGGACTATCCTTCTGATGCCAACGTAATGAATAAAAGCGAAAATTCTATAGATGGATACTTAGAAAAACCCATTGGTGATACATTTATCTAGAACGTCACATTAGAAAAATATCTAATACATTAAATAATACATATAATTACAAACCTTTCAAAAACTTACAATTAAATATGGTATGTTTGAGCAGGTGTACCATTTTTTTCATTGAATGCATAGATGCATAAAAAAGGGAAGATGCATAGTTGCTTACTATTTTCACCTCAAAAAATTTTACAACACCATTTTGCAGTGCCAAACAAAAAGAAAGGAAGGAACATTATTTATCATTTAAAGTTTCAATCGAAACGTCATGAAACGTTAATTTTTAAGTGCAAAGAGAACAAGTCATGATCACTTTATTACTGGAAGACAATAAGCTCTATCTTTTTACAATTTACACGTGCCGTTCTAAAATGAGGCATCGAGGGAGTGGTTTAATATTATTTTAAATGTTTATTATTGTTTTTTCGTTGAACGTATGAAAAGATTTATATATTTTATTCACAATGAAACTTAATGTAGTAATCACCTAAGATTAAAATTAATATAATATGAACCTTTAATCTCATAGTGTCGGTGAAAATATTCATGAACTTGATAATTTTAAATGTATAGAGTATAGTAATATAAACTTTCTTATTATTCATTTACTAAAATAAGATGACGATTCATCAAACATTAACACATTTTAATGAACATAATACTTTATACAATTCTCTAAAAAACAAATTTAAATATAATAAACATATTTTTTTTAGAATAGGATTAATCTATTGTACGATTTCCCTTTCGAGGTAATTTTAAGATTTGTATAAATATAAAAAAAAATAATAAAAAAGGCGACTCTATTAGTATAAGAACAGTCTCTGTTGTTAAGCGACTAAATAATATGATAACGCAAGAAATACGAGGCTGATGTTGTTTAGACCTATTTCTTTTAAGTCGGTTTATATCTCGGCCTTTGATGCTATTTTAAAGAAAGACATACAAAATACTCATCGAATACTCATTATAATACGTGATCGATCATCTATTATAAATAAACTAAATTTTGTTTATCGAAAATAAGAAATACCATCCTTTTCATAGCCCGTGTTAGTTTTGTATTTTAACAGAACACTTCGATGTAGTAACGGAAGGTGCGACGAAACTACACTACTACAATGAGTGCTAAACCGTCTGTGTTTTAGCACTCATTACTGCGGCCATTTTGAGCGTGGGACTATGCATCTCCGTTTTGTAAATCAATGATTGAATGATATATCTTCTTATTCTTTTCTATCCTGCCTATACGCCCAGTTTCTGTTTTAAGTTTACTGTCCTCGTACATTTTATCATGCATAGATTTTGTTGCAGCTGTGGCATCCTCGACAACAATTTCAGTAATTTATTGTGAGAATATTTTTTATTGAACGTTTTTAACATGAACAGCTACATTTGCTGTCGAAGTAAAGGTAAACTTTTAATGTTACATTTATCCCTGTTGTGCTATGTTTGTTCTATCGCCCTGCTGGCTCAATGTTAGTCGAGAGGATGCCAACGACGGCTATTATTTTTTCAGAGAGATGCGGCTCGTGTTGTTCATCGGGATAGGAACTCGTCCAGTTCCGTTTAGAAGGCAGTGTTTGTCTTGTCCGCTCATTCACCACCGTTTATTGTCATGTTTGTATCTACCTATATTTCATTTTGTACGATGATGGATATTTTATGAAGTTTGATTAAGTATTTTCAATGGTGTTGTCCGAGTGGAATGAGTAGAAATTTACGTATTTGTCGCTTTTGGCATATTTCAATTTAAAATTATATCTATCGTGAACAAATGCGGTGATTCTGTTTAGATATTTATCGATATAATTTTATTTTTTAAAAGTTGTGTTTTTGTTATTATTTTATATTATCAAATGAAAGCAAATTATTGACAGAAATACTATATTGTTAATAATTGTATAACGCTGTTATTTTCCCTGTTGTGTAGCTTTAATTTAATAGATATTAAAGTTAGCGAGCTGCGAACTGAACTCACGCTATTCACGGTCCTAGCAATAATTTCAGTTTTAATTAAAGCACGTTTTGCAATAGTGATACCTATTATAAATTACAAAATGCAATTAATTAGTGTCGATTTAAATATACAAAAAATTCAATAACTTAGAACGCGAAAAAATAACTTTTCATCGATATATTATTAAATAGACTTCATCGGTGCGTCGATTCTGTTATAACATTTTGTGATGTAATTTATAACATAGATTTGCAATATTTGCGAAATATCATAGAAGAAAATTTATTTTATTAAAATGTGCATGATTTTATATATATTTTTTTTACTTGTTTTAATCAGCATTTTCCACTCTGTAAATAAAAAATATACACCAATATTTTGTTTTGAAATTTAAATTTCTTATCGTAAATTTGTATCTGGGCTGTCACGAATTGTAATTTACTATAATAGCATAGCGTATAACTTTGATAAGTATATTGTTAAAATTATAAAACGATTTAAGTTCTGTCTTGTACTTACTGGTAAAATTATATTATTCAAAAAATATAAGGAAATTTATTTTCGATCAGTTTTAGGTAAAACTTCATAGACGTGTCTGTTGCGAAGAAATTCATTACTTTTAATAAATATCGACATTTACTAACTATTTCGTAAAAAGAATCTTACTAGGCAATAATATTTCATGAATCCAATATCGCTATCCAGTCAGCGGTTACATTTTCTCGTCCCCTAGTCGTCTTTGAATAGTCAATAGTTTCCTGTCTGTTAATTATGTTATGAAGAAAACGTACGTTATCTAGGTTATTAAAGTCGTTATCGCATTTGTTATTGTTTCAATCCTACTTGAGGGCAACACTGACCGATGAAACCAGGTCAGCGTTTCTGAACAGCCAGCGGAGTGCGAATCTCCCCAAAAGTACCGGTAAATGATTGGTTCCACTGCCGACCTGATTTTCATTTCACACCACCTTGGAGAATTTTATCATTTCACGCTTTGATTTCTCTGTTCTCAATTTTAGGACACCACTATACATTCGTTCACTATCTTTAATTTATTCACTTTTGTGATTAATTCTTTCAATTATTTAATAATTTCTTTAGTACCACATTTGTTTCAACACTAAACACCACGGTTTTGATTCGACGTCGTTTTTCTATCGTACGTGCGCGTGTCCGAAGGGGACTGCAGCGATGAATCCGATCGCGAGACGGAGACGGTAGCGACTTTGCGACTTGCCTTACGCAAGGTCGAAACGCGAGAACGGGACAGCTATCGAACAGCATTAATAATTATCCTCATGTTTGCTATAGTTTGTAATAAATGATAAAACTGATCCGCCATTTATCTAACAATAAATTAATAAAACGGAGGGTGTATCGGTCTTTTAATCATTTTCGTAAAAATTACGAAATGAAATTGTATTATAAATACCGTCGCCCGCTCGCAGAAATACCCGCACAGACATAACGAATTCCGATTTAAATCTCAAAATGATCTGTTTTTGATACCGATCCTAATCACGACTTAGTCCAAGCTCTCTATCTATATAATTGAAAATAATATTCAATTAACTCATAAATTTAATTGATCTGTCGTTCAATTCGTTCACAATTTAATAGAAAATATGGTAGCCATATTACGGTCAAATTGGCCGCAGCACAAAAAATGGGGCAGCTCGATCGGTGAAATACTACACTCTCGCCGAAAACGGACGTTAAGTAGCAGCTTCCGATGTTCCGTCGGCCAGCGAGTGAGAGTTCCGGTAGCCCACTTTCCTCCTTCCATCAAAACGACTCTTCATTAGTTCATTACCTCCGAAAAGGTTGGCAACGCGCTAGTAACTCCTCTAGTTACTGAGTGCTATAGATCACGGTTACTGTCTACCTCCAATGACAGTAAATCTTTGATGGATCGCCTGCCTTTTGCTTTTTGACTATACATAAAAAAGAAGTAGCGATGTAAATATTTTGGTATATCTAACGGAAAACTGCTGAAACTACGAGTACTAATGAAAATGAGACACTCACAGATATGGTGTGTGACCCTTAAATCAACGTCGGATACACGTATTTTCGAAAAATACAATTTAAAACGTGACACATAGCATCGAAATGTTTTGTAAAAAAAACGTCGGAAGGTCACGAAGAAATGGACCGAATGAACAGAAACTGGATAGGATAAAAATGAATGGATGGACAATGGAAAGGAAGGGGAAAGAACCACGCAGCACGCCATTTTTTATTGGCGTTATGCTAACGATGTAAATTGAAATCTAGCAATAATTGTTTCAAATTCAAATTCTATTCCAGTTCTAGATTTTCGATCTCGGCCCGCTTAATAAATATATCAATGCCTCTTTCCAATGCTAATTCTATTTCGATGCCGATCTTGTTTTGGACATAGCAACTTTTTAGCTGCTATTATTTCTGGTTTTGTATACATTTTTCTGTACAAATTATATCCTGAACCGTATTTCTCAGAAGAATTTGTCGGTCTATGCAAAATTTGATTACCATACGTTTAGTCATTTGAGAAATTAACGCCGACAAATACAGATTTAGGTAGATTAATAACATCAAAATTATTCATACAGTTCGAGTAGGTACTTAGTTTCAATACAGATACGAAAAATATTATTATTATTCTCAGTTTAATTTGTAAATTGTATTTTACTCCAATTCAAATTTTCATATAATATAAAGTATCATTAAAATTATTATTAATATTAAACAATAAATTATATTGGTATTACAAAACCATATCTGGCATTACGAAAACCAGTATATGTCAAGTGTGGTAACAGATTACAGTTAACAGATAACCATGTTAATGTTGCAATATTGTTTATAAGCACATAGTGGTTTGTTGTTAGTGCATTTTGATTACATCTAGGCACAGAATATACATTTATTTAATTGTTGGTTGCCTATGAATCAAGTACAACTAGAGTCGAAAATATAGCAGCTTTAGAATTTTTCACTTTGAGATGATGGAAATAAAATTCTAAAAGTTATGTTATTATTCTGCTGAAAGTTAGTTACAAAGCCGCTAATTGTATATTGTTTGTTACTGATTTTCCTGCAGTAAAATCAAATAGGTATTCACAAATGATTGTTCAAGGCAAAAGGAGTGAAAGTAGTATATCGTAATAAGTTTGTAACGGATACTTTGAACAACTTTGTAAATATTTTAATATTGTATTTTGTAAATCATAAAATATATTTTATAAATTATGTATACGTTTTACTGGGCAAAATGCGTATAATGTAACAAGAGCGGTATTTTTGATTGATGATGGCTCTTCCAGCAAAGATACATTATAAACAAGTTTCACAAAGTTTATTGATGTTATCATATCTACTGCCTCTTGTCTCCAAACAGACTTAAACCTAATCAGAAACAAATATTAGCAAAATTAAACTGATAAAACTTTATATATACCCAATTTTGTTAGACTAGTTAACATATATACAATATACAACTAGAACTTAATCCGACCTGAAGAGTCATATATAATATTAATTTATAGACATCTAATACATTGCAATAAAATGAAAAAAACCCAAAGGTGGTTTAAAACCAACAGGTCCGACCAGACCTGCTGGTTTGATATCAGACGTTTGCATTTGGCATATAAATGTGCAAATGCAAACGCGCGCTTCTGATGCATATTTCGGGCCATATGGAAATTATCACACGAGACAATCTTCAAATGTGGTATTTCCTTATGCAAAATGACGAAACGTATCAAGTGACGTTAAAGTCTGTATTCTTACTCACCTACGAGCTACGGCAATTTCAAAAATATATATTTTGAGTATATGATTTTTTGTTAAATATGAAAGTACTTGTAATATTTAAAACGGAAAACATGGAGCGTAAAATCTCTCAATCATATAAAAGGACCTTTGCAGGATAGCAGTGGGACGACTGTTGGTCATGTTTCATTAAAATAAGGTTTCACCGTCGTATTGACTCTTTAAACAACTTTTAATCAGTGTCAGGAGTCTCAGAATAACGATAGCATAGAGCTAGAAACAGCAACACCCCTTTCTACTCGGACATTTTCTTATGACGTCTATAATGAAACAAAAAGGGACAGTAGTATAATTGACAAGCATGCCCTCCACGGAGTTTGTACACTTTCTCCGTGTTTATATAATAAAGTGTCATTACGTGCCTTACCAAAACTATTTTCAACAATTTTCGCACTTTATTTTTACTATGAATTCATATGAAAATTCTTAAACTTTTTAAAATGTGTTTCTTTATCCATTAGTGAAAACAAAATATATATAAAGTAAATGTCTGTTTGTTTGTTCTAATTTAAAGAGGCATGATTGTGGTCAAAGAACATTGCTTTGCTCTCATAAATTATTCTTCAAGTCAAAAGTGACAAAAATTGTTTCTACATTTCAAATAATGATTATTTACTTAAAATGTAGTTGGGACACTTTGATAAGTTATTTATTACCAAAACTATAAGGCTTTGTATTTGTAACAAAGATTAAATCTATTTTATAAAAAGCTAAAATTGCATAAAAATAAATCAACACCTGATTAATCATGATATTAATAATGAATAATATTTGCTCATTTAAGCAATTAGTTTTAATAATACTTATTTTAAAATATGATACTGCCAATTCTTAAACTTTTACATATTTATGTACCTAATGATTGCCATAATATACCATAGCATTTAGCATCTGTATTTATGAAATGTAAAGATAACTCCACTGAAGTTTCGTAACTGGTGTGGTCGAGCCGTGCGGTCCGTAGCACGAAAATGGGCCACCCTGACCGGAGAGGTACCGCACCTCGCAGAATATTTCCGTGAAGTAACAGCTGTCTCTTTTGTTTTCTTCCTTCCATCACCATATCTTCTCATTAACTACACCACTTCTCCTAGAGGGAGAATAGGATATCTGATAGATCAGATATACTATTCTTATCCATAAGGCTAATAAACGCGCAAGTGACTTTTCCGGGCTTGGAATGTTCATGGACGACGGTGGCCACTTGCTCTTTGATGGTTCTGCATGTCTCTTGGTGCCTCTAAAATGCTAAAAGAAATAGATATTGTTGTTTAATTAGTTAAATGAAAATATCTCGAAAATATTTTTTCAGTTTACATATTTAGTGTAGTAAACACGTGTTCATATTTCTAAAAAGTATTAAATAACGCTTTTGGACCCAAAAAGAATATGTATTTTATAGTATTATATATTAGTTTACAGATATCAGCTTGCATAGAAAATCTTTATATAATTTGATTTTGAATTTTAAATTACTAAATCTTTCTACATTGACAAAAAAAAAGTACTTCAGGATACTGCAAAGAAATGGAATGGTAAAAGCTATTGTTCCATTAGTGAGAAGTGTTTAATGTTGTTATAAAAAGACTCTATCAGGGATTCGAAGATTGAGATAAGATGAAAGGAAACACATAGAACATCAGCTGTATATTCAGAAATCCAGAGTCACGTCGACCGCACTTGACTTATGAATATTCTGATCGCAAAAGTAAAATTCAACTCCTGCGTACCACGCTATTTGTACGTACCGATTGGTCGTTCAGATATGTCTCCAAATCATCCGGAACAAGTCGTAAACCTGTCACGTCTGACATAAATTAACAGGGTTTGTTACTCCTCGAAAATTCCACCCCTCAAGAAATAAAAGGCTATACGTCAAAACGCCAACAGAGGTAAAAACCGCGCGGCTTATTTATAATTCTATTACCAAATATACTTTTATAGGTGAATAATTTTGTAATTCTATTTATCTTTGGACCGTAATTCGTAACAATATTATTATGTAATCCCTGTTTCTTTTAGTCTAACAAAACAGTTCTATGTCGGAAACATTACTTTGTCGACTTTCTTATTCGCTTCATACCAAATCATATTCACTTAATATTTACCAGTATTTCAAAAGCAACTGGGAATATTAAAAATAGATATACAAAATCAAGATAATGGAAATACGATATAATGATGTCTGTTTGAAAAGTAAAACCAACGACATTTGTTCCTTGTTTGCACTTTATTGACGCTACCATTTTATTTTACAGATTATATTAAATACTAACTCAATATTTTCGGGTAGTATTGTGCTAAATTTCATAGGAGGGATAGCAGACGCGGAAGCACCCTTCTTTTCCCACATGAGTTACCACCGACTGGATAAAATATTGTTTATTGTAGTTTTTCAACGAGTTATATCGAATATATTCCAATTGTAGCTAAACTCTACAAAACTCACTTTAACGGAGAATTGATGTAATAATAATCTGGAGACGGAGCCAGAGAAACGACGTTAAATCCAAGGAAGGCAACAGACTCTCAAATTATCCACTCCCATCACAGGGAGGTAGTTAGCACCCTTAAATTGTCGTTTTAAGTACTAAAAATCATGCACTAATGGAGAATTAAACTAAAAAGTGAAAAATAAATAATAGTTTGAAAAAAAACCTGAAAAACACGCTTTTGTAGATAATCAAATAAAAAAGTAGAAAATAGTTTTCAATTAATTTAAATTAACAATATAGAGATCAACAAAAAAAAATTATTGTAAAAAAGCTTGAGTAGGTTTTTAGATATTTTAAAATTTACTCTGCTTTTATCGATATCTGTCAATAAAAGATTTATAACGATTGTCATCAAGCATCGATAATCGAGATCGAATATTAACCGGTAATATAAAATTTAAATGCAATGAACTACCCTCATCTCAATGTTTATGGCGTGCGGAACATTAAGTGAAACGCTGGAAACTTTCCATTTCACGCTTTGACCGGCGCGAAGTGATCGGATATCGTCAGTGAATATTAAAAGCGCGTATTCGTTTTTGGTCGTTTCAAAATTTTCGCCTTTTACGGAGAGCGAATGGTTTGCGCAATACACTTTATGTAACATTTTGTATTTGACCGGACAATGTTATTTTGTTGTTCAATTATTCTCGGGTCATTAATAAGTCGCCTAACATCTTTTCGTATGTTATCGGAATTCCATACACGATAGTACGGATATATAACTGAGACCCATGCTGTGTAAATCGGAGTCATGGTTATTCAGTGTCTTTACTCTTCCTCCTCCACTCTTATACCGTCATCTAATTTTCGTTGACCTCTTTTAAATATTTTATAATTCGCATTTATAAAAAAAATATTTAAATTGAATTAATATAGTCTAAAATAATTTATCACCAATTTAATCCAAGCTAAAGTCATAGCAGTCCACAATCAATTGTCTCTATCTTCGTGGTAGGACAATTTTGGTAGCAATCGCAGATTGTTTATGTATTCCGCTAGATCGGAAATTAAAAGATAAAAGAAAGTATACGAATAAGCGTACGTAAGAGTGAGATAGCTGGCGTCGACCATTCTCCTTTTCTCTATAGTCCTAATATGGCGTCAGTAGTCGAAAAATCGAATCGCCTGTATATTTGTAAGTTTCGGATTTCTTAAACAATTCGATGCATGTATTATTTCATATTTGGTGAATTTGACGAATTATGGTAAAGTGTGTAGAAAATTCAATGTAAATTAATAACAAATAATTGAATTAACGTTATAGCGTTATTATCTATATGGATGACATCGCTTATATGTTTGTTTTTTTAATCGAATAAATTTTCAAAAATTGAAGTGGCCTCGTTGACGCTCTTAAAACGAGATAATAATTATTTATCACTAAATAATAAAGATGATAATTATTTTTATAATTATTACGCATTATTATACAGTACATTCCTCAGTATTTAACCTTTTATATTTGTATTAATCTTACACACTTCGTTAGTGTTGTCATAAAAAAGATACACGAGCTAATTTTAGAGTAGCAGGTTACGGACTCGATTCCGGCGTTCTCACACGTATCGCAACACGATTCCGGTTCTGCTAGCAGCTTATAATTTACTTTGGCTCTTTGTTTAATTGACGCACAGCCACACTCATAAAAAATACTCTACAATATAAGGACGTAATGTCAAGACAATACAAAATTCCTGTTCTTGTGTCGCACTTCTTAACCATGTATATCTATGTTATGCCAACTAAATCACTTTTAATATGTATTTGGATACGTTACAAGAATTTATTTCGCCAAGATGTTTGAACGTAACGGAACTCAAATTGATTCGCATTCGAAAATTCTTAGTTACTTCAGTGACACTATGCAAAATCTTTTAATATTATCAATATCGTGTATGACGTCAGAACGGACATAACCTCTGTGATATAACGACGGTGTTGCGACGTGAAAGGCGAGCGGGCTTAATGCAATCGGGTCGTAAAATATCTATATTGCTTTCGAATTCGAACAAATTTTATGTTAATTAATAATGAAGTGTGGTACTATTTTGAATACATATTCATTTCCTATCGGTAGTGTTATATACATATATATAATAAACCGGTTACGTTATTGTGTAAGCTAGGTTATGATTTTTGAAGTTATACTTCTTTGGAGTCGTTAGGAGAAAAAAAATCAGAATTCATTTTAATAAGTTACGGAAGTTGTGCGCGCCGTTGTAAGCACGATGAAATAAGTTTCGAATGAGGGTTTACTTATGTCGCCGTTTCATTTATGTAATTATATTCATGCTTAGGTAACTAGTATATATCAATATTGAATTTCCGGCTGCAATGAAAGATCTAGTCATCATTTCTTACAAACATATTACTAAAAGAAATCGTAATTGAGAATGATAAATACTGCCATGTAGTATAGATACATTTATACAAACTTATAAACGCTTCCGTAAATCTGTTCAGATATATCCATTTGAAACTAAAAGATGTAGGGTTTATTAAGAAAAAAAAAAATTTACGGCGCAGAAAAAACATACATCAGATAAATTTGTTTTAACTGTATAAAATAAATGTTATTAATTTTGATTTAGTGTTATTTATATAAACATTTATTTATGATATTTAATATTGTTTATTTAGATACGTAAAGAAATTCTTTTGATGTATAACATTTATCCCTTCGCTTTCCTGTAATTTGTATGAATGGTTTCGTGAAAAGGAACGGATGTAACAGAAAGTTGGGAAGTGCGCGCTATTTGATTTAACCAATGAATGCGCACGGAGTTAGAGTTGGCCGTCAAATGGTATCAACCCATTTTCGAGAGTTTGGTACTGTCAGCCAATGTTACCAACCGCAACCGTATTTATAAAATTTTTGGCTCGTGTAACATGTACGATCGAGTATTCGAAATCAAAGTTATAATTACAAAAATAACAGATTTTCTACATTTCATACTGCACCATATACCGAAGATAGTTCCGTTCTTTTAAAAAAACTATCACTCTTCCACGATTTCAAATAGTGATCTTAACTCAAACTTCAGTTCACCAGAAGCTGAGCCACTCATAGCTTTTTGAAATTATGAACTCAAGCTCGAAATGAACACAGATTGAAATGTTACGATAATTGACAGTGGCACTGTTATTGACACAGTTTTATAGCAGTTTTAAATACTTTGAAATCATAAGTATCATAAGGTTATTGTCTCCGCTCGCTCCCAAATTGCACAAAAACACCTGTTTCAATGAAAAATTGCATTACTCTCAGTGTTCGTTACAAATAATATTATCAACGTGAGATGTCAGATGGTACACATCATATACGACTACATACTGTAAAGTACATTCTTTATTTATTGTATTTTGTAATATGTACAAAGTACCGGCCGGATATAAAACATCTCATTACATCTCCCTGAGTACGACAATAAAAAAAATTATCGACACTAAAGAAGATAATGTCTCACGTGCGTACATAATATACACAGTATTTTTTTCCTGTTGTTTTTTCTGTCATTATTTGGTAATAATTTCGGTCTCGAACCTGATGGACATTGAAGCAATTTTTTTGCTAATTTGCGGAATTGATCAATTATAATAATATAAATACAAAAGATCATTATGTACCTAATACAATCCAATCTAATTAGTAACTATACTACAATCATAATAAAACGACATTACTCAAGCATCAATTTGATACATTGTTTATTTTCTTCTCTATTCTTAACAATCACACATTGCCTATCCCCTATTTAATTTAATTGTCAATTTAAAGTCGATTTTCTAAGAAACGCTAGATCAACTGTGTTTATTTGATTATAAACATGAATGTTGCATAGCAATTTTTTTTATTCAGCATTTTGATTAATAAATTAACATCGAGATTTTATAGCGTAGCAATATTACAGGCTATTGTACTTAAAACTTAACAAAAGAATGATGAGGCAGGCAAGCACGAAAGAACCAATAATATTATATATAGAACTGAAAAAAATTGAACTTATTAAAAAATAAAAAACGCTATCAAAAGCTATTTAAATAATTGTTTAAACGGACTCCAAAAAATTAATTACTTATTTTAAAGTGAAACTCTAATGCAACTCGAACAAGCTTGCGTTAAACGCTTAATGCTACCATGGAGGGGTATGAAAGCACTGTTGCGTTAAACGTTCAACGCCCTGGGGAGAGGGAATAGAAAGAGACAGAGCGAGTGAATGCGTGGCACTCGAACGCACGCGCGTAGTATACCTGTTACAGGCCAGCGCGAGCGTTAGCAACGAGTGGCGTCCAATATTCCAACGCAAGAGAGAGAGAAATAAAGATATACAAAGGTAGAAAGTAGAGAGAGAAAGAGGGTGAATCGGTAGATCCCAAGCACATGCGCGTATTATTCAAACATTTCGTATCTTACTTTAGTTATCATAATCCCGTTGTAAATGTTATAGATTTGGATATTTCTCCACTCGAAAATGATAATTAAAAGATGCAATCAATTGTAAATTGTAAGCAATGTTAATAAAGTTTGTCTTAAAGAAACAATATGAGTTCACTAAAAATCAATTTCTACCCCTTCCTATTTTCATTTCCACATTACAAAGTTTCACTTCTTCCACGCCGAGGGACTTCACGCACTATTTTTTTTTTTTGGAGTCGGTTTCAGCTTAAGCAAGGCAAAAGAATATGTAATCTATAACCATGAATATGAAACGTTAAATATTAAACTTGGTGACTGTGGGTCCATCTCCTGAGTATGCCTTTCCAAACAAAAAAAATCTAAATTGTTCCACAATTGACGAAGTTATCGTTGAACATATATAAAAAAATACATACAGGTGAATATAGAACCACCTTCTTTTTTAGAAGTCAGTCAAAATGTTACAGCACGCCACGAACGCAATGTTTTTTAAAATACCAAATGAACTTTTTGTTTTTATTCCTTACTTTGCATTGTCTGTAATTTTTTTTTCATTTGTTGTTAATTGCATATTATAATACACGACGCTATATTTTTGAATCGATGACCTGTTAAATTCTACAGATCTATTATAGTTCTCTCTTGAACAGATTAATCAAAGAATCAGTTAGAGCCGTTGTATTCGAGGGTCAGCGGTAGATTGCATGCCGCATTTCGCAGGCAAGCGGCTAATCATGAATTTCCGAAATAACACCGTATACAGTAGAACAATAGATATTTATTGAATCTGATGTAGAACCTTAAATTCGATTTCCATCGCGCAATGCTTGATCGCTCGACTAGTCATTTTATTTACATATTTATTAATAACGGATATACGATCCGTTGGTATAGGAAATATTTCGATTTGATCCTAGGTAAATTCAAGTTGCACTGACTTATGACGCCGATTTAAAAATGAAATAGCGTCTATGTACAAAATGATGGTATTTATACTAGTGGTGCGCTGACAGATTAATATAATGAATATGACTGTCAATGGAATTGTCAGATGATATTGATAGTTAGAATTTATTAATTCCATTATCGACCTACTTATAAATATTTTCTTGCTAAGAGCATGTAGAGACTATTCAAATATTATGTATGTAAAAGTAATATCGCCTATTTGTGACTTTCGTTTTCTTTATATGAAGAGCATTTATAAAAACAAAATATGAAAATATGTCACGTTCCATGCAAATAAACAAAGTTATAGTAATTTGGACTATTTTAGCCAATAAAATGAGTCAAAATACAAACAATATCTTCGCATTTCGAGAAAAGAAATTATCTAGAATTGTTTAGGGTTCTTATTCTGTATGTACGCGCCCGACAGCCTGAGGAGTAGTCAAGTTCGGAATCACCTGGTTTCGCTGACGCGTCGTCCCAAAGTATCCAGACACTCGAGCCGCGATCGTTTAGCAGCACTGTTGTTTTGTTGTGTTTCATTCCCACGAATTATTGATTTTTCTTAAAAATCTGGATTTATCCCGCACCAACCTTCTTTTTATTTCACACGTCCACGCGTAAGAAAAGTATTTCCGGTCCGCCCGCAAGCAAGTATATATGACGTCTCACGCCTTGTCCCGCTCCCCACCTACCTGTGTCAGTTGCTGTGGTATAGGGAGACGAACTATAATATAAAAGGGGAAAATGGTGTAAACACTGTATGCTAATTAAATATTTCATCTATAAGGATACTACAATATTAAGAAAAAAATAAGTCTCATAGATGATCAAAGAGTTATAAAAAATTTATTGAATAGTTTTCATTTTAGAGTGCCGTATGTTCAGTAAGAAAAACTGAACTCTTATAAGATCGCCCGTCTGTCTGTCTCACTGTCTGTCACAGGCGATTTGCTCCGTGACCGTATCTACTGGACTGATTAAGTCTTAAAGTTAATATGTATTTGTATTTCTGCGATAAATAAATGTATTTTGAATATGGAGATCACTTATGGAGAGTAAATTAGAAGAAAAAATTGCAAACTGTATATTGTGACATATTAAATAAAAGGGTTTGTAGTGAGGATCTCATATATATATGCACATAATAGTTTTTGTTCATAGATTTCAAAAACTTATGAAAAGTTTTGTGGTCTTAAAATCACATGGTACATCTGCCGATATTGAGTGTATATTTGCAGTTTTTGTTTTCACTTTATTACTTGAAATAAATTTGGATCAGATTTAAGAAACCATTGTAGATAACAGATCGTACTGAATCCTCTTCTTACGAGTTTAACTCGGACTTGCCTTTTATTTAATGAAAAATCGTAACATTTCTGTTTATAATTTTTGTTTTATAATATTTTAAATACAGACAAGTATTTAAATTATTATGTAAGACAATAAACCACTAGCCCATAGGTTAAAAACGTAAATAACTTTACCTCCCCCCCTTATTAACCCATTTATATAATAGTTACGTGTTTAGTTTAGAATAACATTTTACTTTAATTTAAGTAGAATAATTTGTTTAGAATAACATTTTACTGTAATTTAAGTAGAATAATTTGTTTAGTTGCCGACATAATCGAAATAATATCGAAAATGGTCCTTTCTTTGTTTTTTTCTCTACGTCTAAATTACTTCCCAAGCTTTGAATTGGCAACATGATCGGAACGTATCGAAGTTGGGAATACACCTATAACCGCTATCAAAAACACCGGTTTGTTCTATCATGCCAAACCATTGGCAGGAATTGGCAAAATGCACGTATGCAAATCATATTCTACCATGTTCTATTGCAATGACTACAATACCCTTGTAAAAGGAAACGGCCCAACTCAACAAACAGATCAAACTTAAAATTGCTCGGGGCCTCGCTTCGTCAGACACGAAACCAGTTTGCGAAGGTTAAGCTCGTTGTACGGTCGTGGATCTATTACTTACCAGGGTACTGCGTCGGTTATATATGAAAGAGAACCTTGGTGGGAAGATACTTTTTATATTCTTGGAGTTTCTGGGCATGATATTTCGTATTGCTATAATTTTTAACAACAACGTCACTTTTCATGCAACGTTATCAGTATTCATTTTTTTAATACAAGTGTGACATATTTGTTATTATTATTTATAGTAAACGATTATGTTTTATAATATATGTGTAAAAATAGCAATGCTAGTAGGTTGTTAGTTGTACGTCGAGGATTTCCTTTTTAAATACAGTATTTTTACATATACAATTTGAATAGAAATTAATATTAATGGATATTAAAATATATGACATCAAGCGAGGAATAAGTGTCATATGATTTTTTCTCTAACGTAAAACGTTTCATATTTGACGTGGATAGTGCACTAAGCGAATAGGGTCGCAACGCACTTCTTGGCCGGTTTTACCAGCACGAGTCGTCTCGTCAGTGATTAGAATGTATCCGGGTGTTCTACGATCAAAATACTTATCGATTTTGATGTGATTTTTGTTTTAGATTGACTTCCTATTATTTATTTAGTATTAAAATAAAGCCAGGAAACAAAATAATGGCATACTATTATTAACTACTCAATATATATTAATGAAACATGCAAGTCGGCGCAATATCGTAACGAGCAAAATTTGAAATATAGTAATACATTATTTTATTATTCCTTCATAGCGTCTCCATCTTCGTAATAGAAAAGCATAGAATTATAACGTCGAACAATTTACGGTCATTTGTGGCACATTACTCACATGCACAAATGTAAATGAGGATGTACGATATATTTTAAACCAAATAAATCCTTTCAAAGGACCTTATTCCTATAATTTTTAGATGTAATATCGAATGACAGTGTTATTTCTTAACCGAAGAGAAAGAAAGAGAAAGAATAAGGACATCGTGGAACAACGTTACGGCAGCGAAGCCAATACCGTATGCCACGTTTACTACGAAGCCAATTTCGTTTGGTCATTTTTTATTTAGAAATACTTCTATGCTTTTTATTTCGATGGTCTCCATAGACTAAGATTTATTATATCGATTAATAAACGTATAAATAATGAATGCGTTTTAAATTTTAGTAGAGAAATAAAGATAAAACAAATAACTCATTAAATTTGTTGAATTTATTTTTAACACATTTCAAAAAAGGAGGAAGTTCTATGTTCGTCTATATGTATTTTTTACATATGTTCAGAGATAATTTTCGTTAATTGTGGACCGATTACGTATTTTTTTGTTTGGAAGGGTATACTCCCAAGGTGGTCCCATAGTGACCAAGTCAGAATATGATGATGGGATTCCAGGAAAGTCGAGGGAAACCCTCAAATATTATAGGCATGTGTAGTGTGTTTGAGCTCTTTTTTAGTTATTCAAATTTTTGTATATGGTAGTTATATCATGCTGCTGAGCTGATTATGGAAGCTACAGCACTCTTAAACAATTAGGAGTTAAGAAATAATACTGCGATTTGTCGTTAGAAACTAGTCTTCAATGGCTATTAGTAAAACCTAGTAGACACCAAATTAAAATTAAATACTTATTGATGTACCTACTATTTTCATTCATTTATATACTTTCAACATGACAATCGTAGCAGGAAACACATCGAACTCTTAGTGATAAGAGTAGAAACAGAGTTAACTAATTTATTGTGAAAGGAATGAAAATGTAATCTGTATGAATTGAAGTAATTTTATATCAGAAAGAATAAGTATAATTTATATAGTTTGTGTAAGAATACTTTGCTTGTTGCATTCCAACTAAAATGTAGACACTGGAGTGACCCACCAGTGGACAATAAATTTGGGATCGGAACTGCTTTTTCCACTTGCCCCGTACAAAAGTAAAAGAAATTCCAGGCCGATTTTATTGTCAATGGCCTAATCCACACGTGAAGTAAGCTAAAAATTATAAAGTTACAATTACTGATAACTAAAGAATGAAACAAAGTAAATTAAAAAAACGCATTCAAATATGTACTACTTAAATAATTTTAAAATAGACATCAAAAACAATAATTAGTTGTTTTAGTGTATGGTTCCAAGTCAAAGCAAGGTAAAGTTGTTTTGAAGTTCATTTAAAAGAACAAATAAATTAAATCATTTTATATTATATATTGAATCGTGTTATCAATATGAATATTAACGAATTTTTAGAACTAGGAATTTAGTTTACTATTATCATTGTTTAAAATACATAATTATAGTTGTTTGACCGATATTAAGCAGATTGAAATACATAAATTATTAATGCTTTTTTTTATCCAGTATCTCTCGTTTCGTTGATTGTTTAGCAATGTAACTCTAAAATTTCATATCTACAGATTTTCCTTAGAACTTCGATCAATAATAAAATTATGCTTTGGGTATCACTTCATTATGGATATTACGTTAGTTTTTCAATACAACAAAAACGCGCTTAGTCACATTTCAATGAAATCTTTACACATCCTTATAAATAGAGGTTATTTATTACAAATGTAATTATGAAACACCGCATTGCGCAATCGCTTAATATTTTTAAATCTTGATAGTCTAGTTTGTATAATGTATCCAAGTAGTTGAAGTGAAATGTGTTAATATGGAATCTATTGTAAAATACAGTCGAAACCTATCATCGGAGACAGACGAGTGAAAAAGTTATTCTCATTTTTCTACCAATATCTTTACACCCTGATGGCCGTGTTAGATAGCGATACGTCCAGGAACACAGAACTTTACCTAAAAAAAAACTTAGAGTAATACGACGCGAATAATATAATAATCATCTATGCAACGGAAACATTTCAAACTTAATATGCATTTTCAGATCCGTGCCTGTACATACTACGGTTCGCGTCGCAACTGCAGTTCGGCGAACGCAAGCACGAGGTGAGCATGACCGCATTGCGGCTGGTGCAGCGCATGAAGAGGGACTCCATTCATTCCGGAAGGAGGCCTTCGGGGCTCTGTGGCGCCGGTGGGTATTTTTAAGACTCGTGTGACACGCGAAAGTTGGATATCACGTTATAAAAAGGTTTCAGCGGCATATGTGATTGTGGTTACGTTTGGCATAATTTAATGTGGTTATTTGACAATTTTCGTCTTCTATACATTTATAAAGAAAGTCTTCTATGAATATGAAAAGAATTGCTTGTTTTTTAAATAAAATTGAACACGTGCCCAATGTTGCTATGGAAAATTGTCATACCGTGAATAGTGATTGGTACACGACTATTTACCGCGAGTTATTGACGAACTCATCAATAACTCGTCAACTCGAACCGTAAAAATGACCGTAAACATCGTATCATCTTGCGCCACGACAATGCCAGTTTTCACACGGCCAAACAGACAAATAAATTTTTGAAGGAATAAAACATAGAACTTATGAGCAATTCTGCATACAGTCCCGAGCCGGTACCTTGTGCCTTTTTTTTTGTTCGTATACCCAAATTAAGAGCCGATTACGCGATCAACGATTTTCATCACCAGAAGAAACTGTCGACGAGTATGAAAAACATGTTTTCGACGTCACCAGGGAGGAGTGGCATAAATGTTTTCAAAATTGGTTTATTCACATGAAAAAGTGCATTTATGCTAACAGAGAATATTTTGAGAAACAATAAATTCATTTTTGTGCGGAACACCGCTGCCTACTGTCACAGATGTCTTTTCGCATCGCTCTCGAAATGATAAGCAATATTATTATCTAATTAGCTATTAGTATTGTCAAAATAGAGTAATTAGCTTAGTTATCTCCTTAAAAACACAAATTGTAAATATTTTCTACACATTACATAGTATGTACCTTGATAAAATTTGATGTTTCTATTTATATGTATTTATCATGTTAGCCTAGTTCACAACAAATATACGCATTCCTTCTTTAATATTTAATTTATATTCTTCAGCACTATTATTAGCTGCTCGTCTCGCATGGCTACTCAGGCCAGCGGACGTGGTTCGAATAGTAAAAGTCCACGAATCGACGCTTCGAAAACGGTTACTAGAATTCGGTGACACGCCTCTAACGTTAGATGAATTCATGAGCGTGGATCTGAAGAGGAACAAGACCCTCCCGCGTTCCGGTTGGCCAGGAAGAGAGATAAAGAGAGATTACAAAAGGTGACTCCTGTTTAGATAGAGTTTTCGAGTGATATTTCAGTTTTCTTTTTATTGAAGCAAAGGGCCTTTGTTAAAAACTATCAATATATTTGTTTGTATACCTATATTTTGACTCACGATTTTTAAAATTTTGTCCATTCTTAAAATTTTTGGAAATTATTATTCGTTAATCAATTGTCAGTGCCTGATAAGTTTAAGATCTAAGCCTTCAGTCTGAAATAAAATATTTAGTCTAAGACCCGGCATTAGAAAAATTAGAAAAATGTTAATAAATCAATTAATGTTTTAAAGGCAGATAAAAATATTATAAATTTTAATTAACAGATGATGGAAATAAGTTCGGTTTATCTACCCGTTTACCTCTGGCTACACGTAGCTGTAGCAGTCGTGAAGGTCGCTGTCCATTGTTACAAGGTGTAAAACATCATAATCGAAAGTTTTGTATTTGCGATGTGCAATTAACATAAGAAGGAAAAAAATAATTATTAATTCATTAATTATGTTAGTAGCAGCAGGACTACGGTAACAGACATTATTCTGATAAATATATAATATTTTTATCTGACTGTAAAGCATTATTTGATTCAATTAACAGTTGAGGGTACATTTTTGTAATGCCGGATCTTAGAGTAATTGTGGAAGGGATTTCTTTAACATTGCAGTTATATTTTGCCTTTGAAAACTCCCCGTGAAATTGCTATTTACGTGATACATTAAGTGAAGAAAAAATGTTAATTTTAGTTAATAGAAGAAGAAGAAGGCGAGAAGGAACTGAGTCAACTGCAAATAGAGATAGAAGTGCAACTGGAAAAGGACACTCGAGAAAGAAAATCTTACCGAATCTAAAAATCAAGGTACAAGACCACCCTAATGGAGTTCAAAAATACAGTCTGCAACAAAAGTACTATGTAATCTGTATTTGTATTACATATCGCGAAAAAAATGTAAATGAAAAAACGCTTGTCTAAAATAAATCTCCTGCATTTTTTAATGGTTATGTATAAACATAATCGTACGTATTTTTTATAATTTTAATACACCTTAGTATTTTTAGTAATTTGAATAATAAAATGAGTTATTGTATTCTTCGTTAGAAAGTAACTTCTATGAACTTTTTAAAGTATTTTTTTATTATTAGTCTGTATTGTACTTATTTGTTTATTGGTTATTTTATTTGCTTAAATTATGTTTTACGCTCCTTGTTACATTTTGATGTCATAATGCCTTTCTCCATAGGCAAGTACGTACGTTTTCTTTATAGTTGATTATTGGCATAAGTATTATTCGTACGAAATTGCGCACCCTATGCCCGTATTTGTATGTTGTAAGCTATTAATCTATATATCCGGGTATCGCTAGAGTACCAGTGAATTTTCCAAACTACACTACTACAGCTCCAAATAGCCTAATATTTTTAATAAGTATTATATAGCAATGCTAAAACTCAATAAAGTGATCAATCAAAATCCAATCTCTTGTTAATTTGAAAAATAGTTTTAAGGAACATTTTTAATTTGGAACTTTTAACATATTCCACTGAAACAAAACGCAATGCTTTGAAATTAGTATAATTTTTTTAACAAATATATAACATATTTCTATTCGTGACAGCAATTTTGCAATAATGGATGTATTGCTCCGTACGTTTTCACAACATCACAGTGACATACACACGTGCGAAAACAGCGCTCCCCATAACGTTTCCTGTCTGCGACTGCGCGGTTGCTTCTTGTCTTTCTTGTGCAATGTGTTCGTTTTTTTATTTATTCCATTTTAACGACTGCTGGTATATAAATATATAAATAGGTGTATAACAAATACCTGCATCTTTCAACAGTATTTACGCCATTAAAAAAATATAGGTGCTTAAAAGTAGTCTTGGATTTTTCAGTAAACACAAGGTTCGGGGTTAATATTTTTATATTAGTTTGTAACTAGGGGTCATAAGCTTTTAAACATTGAAAACTCTATAAGTGTGCATTAATTATTAATTAGGGATATTGCTCTATAGTGATGTTGGCATTCTGTTTTCAGACGAAAGTTATTTAGAAGATGCAGATGCTTCTAGATTCGCGACTGAAAATGCTCTGAAGTTGATAGGCGAGATCGCTCAGGAAGTTGAACCGGCAACTGACGCAGCTGCACTCAAAAGAGAAGTCGTTGAAAAGGGTCTCGGTAGGTATCTTACACTAAATCGTTCTCAATCATGCAGAAGATGAATAATTAAAGTTCCGAACCTCATAATGAAAAATGGAATACATATGATATTACTTTTGTCTGTTTGTCAACACCTTTTTCTCAGAAACGGAGGTTTTTGTTAGATTGAAAATAATACAAAATATTTAAGTCCTTTCAAGTACTAAAAAATTCTAGCTTTTACTCGGAATTAAACACAATCATCATTATTTTTTCACGTATTATGACACTAGCAAACTCACCCAAATATAAATAGTTCAAAAAAAGTTAACTTTTTTGTAGAGTAATCTTTTCTGTACACCTGTTGAGCAATGCATTATAGGTATTACTTTGATAAATTTTCATACGGGGTGCCTATTAGAGAAATATAATTTATTGAACATGAATTTTAGACGCATCCAGTTAGATGCTATGATGTTTTAGGATTTATGAGTGCGCGACTTTCAATGGAATGTTGCACCAAGAAACAAAAATTAGATTTATAATTATCGCAAAACCATGGTTTCGTCAGGACTATAGAGGATTTATAAGCGCTTACAAGTCCGGAAAAGAGCCCACTTTATAAGTCTATTTGCACTTATATCTATAATGCACCTTTGAAATGCTATCACTATGCCACCAATAATATTCCTATAATACAATAATACGTATTTAGAAATGTTCTTATAAGTGCATTTGCGCACAACCGTGGATGAAACGCCATCGATATGTTAAACTTAATCGATTTTTTTTTATTTTTCTATTAATGTCTACCAGAGTAATTAAATCTCAAATTATTATGTGGTAGAATTATTATTTTTGATGTTGTATATTCTCAGGGAAACATAAATTTTCTGTAAAAACTATCATGTTTTGACGCGCCTCCTGAAATTCGACTATATATTAATTTTTTTTAGCAAATATTCAAGGCAGCTGCCATTTATCAGCTAAGATATTGAAATGCGGTATAATACCTATAATAAGCATACCTTGTTTTATAAGGGTAAGTGAAAAAACCAAAGGACACTCCATGCTTATCAAATACACTGTTCAGAAATGCAATAAAAAAAGAACGACATAATGTTCATGAATTGCAAAGTTTTGTTGTAAGAATATTTAAAGGTGTGCTGCTTTTGACTGAATTAATTATTATTGATTATATTCAAGTATGATATTATATTCATGATTAAATATGGTTATGCTTATGGATATAAACAAATTTTTGACCAAAAATTATTTCTTCTTTTTAAGGAACTCGCTTTTAGGTTAATGTAAAATCAAACAAGAACTGTAAATGAATTCAAGTAATTTAACCCTATGTTTACTTATAAAAATCATAAAATGTCACCCTATAAGCTCTTATAAGTCTTAGTAACCGGAGTAATTGCTCCTCATTGCAATTGTTCTTGTTTTATGTTTTTATAGGAGTCTTGAGCCTATAGTGGCCAGTAAATATGATACTGTTAACGGTTACAATATAAAATTACACTAGTAAACGTAGTTAAATAAAAAACAGCATCTATTTCATCTGTTAAAAGCGTACTAGCAAATACTGGAGCCATTATTGGAGCTTTATAAGCCTATACAGTCTAAAGTACGCGTTTCAGGATAATTTTGCTTCTTAGGATGTCATCGTGTTCCTTAACCAACCCGACAAAGGAAAGCTCGACTGCAGCCGTTGTGTGCCACCAATCGTTATTGTATTGTATTACAGCTGTAGATAACGCTTGTATAATCATTTAAATGCTATCGACATCATCGCAGACTGTTGGATTGTTCAAAGAAAATGTTGTGTTCAATTAGTGATGATAAGACTTCTCTGTATAATTAAATTATTACTACATAAATTTATTAATTATGTTCAATAATTATTTGTAGTTCACGATGTTGATGATACGCATACAGATGCTTATGTTTACTTTCTTTTATATTAGCAATTTTCATGTGTTATTGTTTGTCCACCCAAATACGTAAATATAAATATAAAGTTGATTACATATTTACAGGCCCCGACATTGCAGTTATAGGATTGGGACAACACGAAGACCAAAAGTCTTTAGATAAGTTCTTAAAGCCAGAACCTAAACCTCATTACGGCAAAGATTTGCATAAAGAAGAGGATCTCCATTTGAGTGAGAAAGATGAAGCTTCCATCGATAGCATTATAATGAGCGAGGCGGAGGTGGCACACAAAACTAAACTCTGGAACAAAATTAATGCCGGTTATCTGAAAGAACAGAAAAGTGAGTATTTTTAACGCGGATTCACTATCGTGATCTCTAGTTAAGTATGATTGCAACGGAATTTTGTGTTGTGACGCAATTTTTCGTCTATGAATGATCCGAGATTTCACAGACATTAAAAACCGATGACAATACATTTTTGATAAAAAAATATTTTGAAGGAAAATATTCAAGAAAAAAAGTTCACTTACGTTTCTTTATCTAATCAATTTCACATTTAGCAAAAGTTTAAATATTGGTTAAGCAATTCAATAACATGACGTTGACTCGATCTGATAATGTTACAGGTAAGTAAATAAAGGTACACCTGCTTCCGAATATTCTACATGTATCAAATTTTAAAAATTCTAACATTACTAGGACAACTTCATAATATGACTGAATTGATGAGTGATATGGAGGTGGCCATATACATATGTTTTCATATTTTTTGTATTAGTTTTTTATAGGGATTGTGAATTTTTAAAGATGAATTATTTCATATTGAAGCATTTAAACATAATTGAAATAGAAAAACTATATAAATATTATTTTCGTAATGCAAAAATAAAAGTGGAATGGTTAAATTTCATATATTTATCCTTAAACAATATTATTATGTATTCACCTTCTTTACCATATATTCATTACCATTTATTAGAAAGCTGACTTGCTACTTTGGTCTTGAAATATTATTAAGTTTGTTCCCCAAATTTTATAAATTGTTATTGTATTGAAGTGATATTTTTTTGTCAATGTACAAAAACAGTCGTCAGCGCCTCAAAGCGTCACGTCGTATTGCAATATTTTACCATCAGTTCATTGTAAATATCAGTAAATATATATACACGCATACGCGCCATTATTCTGCCACTTCTAAATATAGGTTCATTCGAAAGTAACTATCATTAAATGATTCTACAACATTAAACAAATTTATAATTTAGTTATTTAATTCAAAACTCGTAATTTTGAATAAATTTATTTAGTTTATGAGTTATTAATTACGATTATTCGAAGAAATTATTTTTTTATTAAATAGCTGTTTTACAATCTAATTAAATGACTTTTTTGCTTAAGCCTTACTATTCATAACCGTCTTACCAAAACTTCAAATGAAATAAAAACAAGAGTATGTCGGACCATGCTCATTATAGGGTTCCGGAGCCATTATTACGAAGAATTGCACAACAGATGAAAAAAGTACATTGTTACACTTTTTTCATTTTTCCCGTACAAAATAGTTATAACGACTTTATCCGCCTATAAATAGAAAAGCAAATAGGTATGTCGACTATTACTATTAAACCAGTGTAAATTACTGTGATATGTCGTAAAGTAGTTTTGTTTCGTGCGAACCCTAATGATATTTCGTAAAGTAGTTTTATTTCATCCGTATGCATGCACTGTTTTTCGAATTCCGTAGCCAACATGGCAAAAATGGAATGGATTTTCATCATGTCCTTCCGTCTGTATGTCACAGGCATTTTATTTAAAAACTACAATAGATGTATTGATACAAATTTATAATGTAGGTGTCTTGTATAAGCCGCTACTTACTTTGCTAGTTAAATATCAAAAATAAGTACATATTTGTACGCGGGTAACTTCATA
Source organism: Eumeta japonica (assembly GCA_005406025.1). Lineage (NCBI taxonomy): Eukaryota > Metazoa > Arthropoda > Insecta > Lepidoptera > Psychidae > Eumeta > Eumeta japonica. The sequence goes on along the minus strand of BGZK01000312.1, from coordinate 82,021 downwards.
TATGTAACAGAAGCAGAGAATATTTTTTAGTAAACAAACGTGTGGCAAATATTTCGACAGTTCTTTTAAAACACTTTAAAGCTTCTAAGCAATTTTTCTGATTACTTGAAATAAATTTGGAAATAATCTCTTCGAAAGTAGCAGACATTGTCCCCCATTTATTTTATCTTGAGTTATTGCCGAAAAACTACTCTTCTGAACTAAAGGATGTAAGTGCCATGAAGTCTGAAGATACGCTCTTTTTCTGGTGCACTTTATATTAGTTTAACAGTAATAGTCGACATACCTACTTGTTTTTCTAGTTATAAAGTGCTTATAACGTATTCTGTGCGGGAAACATGGGAAAAATGCAACAACGTATTTTTCATCTGTCGTGTATTTCTTTTGTAATAATGATCTTGGAACCCTATAGTGAACATGGTCTGATATGTTCTTAGGCAATTTTTTAATGTACTACCAATTTGGTCTACATACGATTTTCTAGGGCGACCCTTGCCGAGCTTTCCACCACACACATTCGCCTTATAGAGTTGTATTATCAGTCCACTTTCATTATCATATCCAGATGGTTAAATCACCGCAACATACCTTTTTCTACTCTAGTCATTACATCTTCATTTATTATTTCCTTTTTTGTATTACACATTTTTTTTTTGCACAAAAGAATCAGCCTTCGTTTTATTTAAGCTACTGTTACACATGCTGATTACTAGCACGAAAGCATGCCACTATTGAGCAATTGCTACTTAGTAGTATGTGTGTCGAAACATTGCTAATAATGAGCATGCTCATTTTGAGTTTGCTCAAAATCAACGGTCGTGCGATTTTGGGCATGCTACCTGCAGCGCGGGTGGAGTGGGCGTGCTTTAGCGCGTGAACAGGTTTGCCTATTGAGCATGCTAGTATCGATCAGTCGTTCGCAACAGGTGCGTGTGCACCATCTTCACGCAAAATGTCTCGCTGGCGACGAAAACGCTCAAATTTGTAAATTTATACCGAAATCACGAGTGCTTGTGCCCGCATACCGCAGTATAAAAATAATGTTGATCGAAATAATGCGTACCAAGACTTATTAACGAACATGGAGGATCCGTCCTTGACTGTGAAAATCATTAAAACCAAAATTAAAATTTAAGGTCTGTGTACCACACAGAATTAAAAAGTCGAGAATTCAAAGCGATCAGGTTCTGGTGCCGCCACTGTATACAAACCATCCGCGGCATGGTTTCATGAAATGAATTCCCTTCTTGGGGACACCAGCGAGTACAGGGAAACTACTTCTACGGAAATGGTGAGTTTCAGTTTTAATAAATAAAATGCACTTAACTGTTTGTAAAACATAATTGTTTAATATCATAGAACAAGTACAGCATGTTTTATTGATTAATTTATATCAGGGCAGAAGAATTAAATGACGATGGTGAATTTTAGGGTCTCTGCCGTTTCACCAAAATATTTTTGTGTCAAATGTTTCATTTGCCAAATTTTTCGTTTCCCAAATAATAATTTTCTCCGAAACCATATTTTTTTCAGACTTTCATAAAACAAACCTAACCTACTGTATTCTATAAAACCATAACAAAATACACTGAGATTTTTTTTTGGTTTCGGAGGTTTGGGAAATGAAACATTTGGCAAATGAAACATTTGACCAAAAATATTTTGGCGAAACGGCAGGATCCCGAATTTATATCATATGACCTTGCCACGGTACCGCCTCTGTAGTTTCAAAGAGCTGCGCATAGGTGTTTCTTATTGCTTCTGCCCGCCGAGAAGCGTGGTTATTGTAGCGTGTAGGTGGTAAGCCTTCCAAAACTTGCCGCATTTGTGCCCTCCATGCTCCTGGTACCACAACACCTTGTTGTATATCTTCGAAGTCTACGCATCTTTGCGTGATGTACATATCTGATGTTTTCCGAAGCCAATTGTGTAAAGCGCAGGCAGCTAATGTAATTGGATCAATTTTTTTGGGGGTCATATCGATGGCATTAATAAGAACTCGAAATCTAGTTACTAAAATACCAAACGCATTTTCAACGATTCGTCGGGCTCTTGATAAACGGTAGTTAAATATTTTTTCTCTACGCGTTGGGGTTGTTTGATATGGCTTCATAAGATATGTCTTTAGAGGAAAAGCTGCGTCTGCCACAATAACCGATTGGTCCGGTAAATTGAGAGTATTGTTTTCCATAGCTTGTGCCAAATTAGATTTTTGATAAACACCTCCATCAGAAGCTCTTCCATTAGTTCCAACGTTTATGTATGAAAAACAATAGTCATCATCTACTAATGCCAGAAGTATAATGCTATTGGCGCCCTTGTAGTTATAGTAGTCAGAAGTATCATCAGGAGCGAATATATTTATGTGTTTCCCATCTAACGCTCCAACACATCCTGGAAAGTTCCATTTTGTACGAAAACCATGCTCAATGCGTATCCAGTCTTCACGGCTTGGAATCTGTAAAAAAAAACTTTATTACATTACAGTACACTATTATGTTGCAGGATTCAGACCAGTCTTCAGCATTCGGACGTGTCTTTGCAGCGTCCGGAAAATTCAACTACGCCAGAGAATGTAATGTCACCACCTTCGACGATCCCAGAAGACAGACCTCAATCACGCTCATCTAGTCAATCTAGTGTCACATCGACACGACGTAAAAGAAGAGCTCCACAGGAGGAGCCAATGAATGATGCACTCAACCGGTTGGAAAACATAAGTTCTGCGATAAATACACAAACAGAATATGACGAATTCCATTATTTTGCCTGAATCTTGCAGCCCAACTGCGAAGCCTGCCACTGTATGATGCATTAGACGTACAAACTCAAATCCAGAACATTTTGACTACAGCAAGACGTCGCCATCTGTTATCTGCCGTGACAGAAACAAGCTCTGCTTTAAGCGCAGCTTCACAAACAGGCACACAATTTTACACACTTCCTGATAACAACAGCGTTGATTTGTTGCATCAAGCATGGCAGTCTTCTTAAAAGTTATTACTCAATATGTTCAAATGTTGTTGATTACTTTTTTGATTATCTAATACTTAATTCATATAAGTGTATAAAAGAGTTAATTATTTCTTAATAAATGTTTAAATGTTGTTGATTACTACTTAATACAAATAAAAAAAATAGTACCTATATATAGTTACTATGGCATCGTAAATGTTTAAACATTACTGTTTTTTTTAATAAATGCCTTATGTCTACTATCAACGTTTTACTTACCCTTATATAATCCTTCAAAGCACTGTATATTGCTTCACAAACTTCAGGTAGAAATATCGATATAGTAGATCTTCCAACCCTGTAAAGTGCTTCCAATGTATGTAAAGAGTCTCCAGTTGCTAGATATCTTAATGTCACTTCCAACTTCACTTTAGCTGGGATAGCATTTCGCATGTGTGTATCTTGTTTCTGTATAGCGCTTTCAACTTGAGAGAGTAAAAAGTCAAATTGATGCGGCAGCATCCCCAAATGCCCCCCGTAACCCGCAGCATCTTCTACTCGCATTTCTGTAAGCAATTGCGCACTTGCTCCTAAGTCCTGTCTTCTAGATATCCAATCACGAACCCAAATCTTTCTCTTTCTTTTCTTCTTTGCCGAGCCGATACATGCCTCTGGATGCATTGCATCGCCAGCAAAAGGATGATCTTATTCAGCTCCATACGGATAGCTGTTTGATTGTCCATGGCTTTGTTTGAACTGACAGAGAGTGAGAGAGCATGCTATAAAATGGCATGTGTATTGGAGTGTTTGCTTTGAGCATGCTAATTCAGGAGCATACTTAAAACTAGCATGCCTATTGCTAGCAAATGTAAACTGCTCATAAGCATGCTCATATTGAGCATACTCAATAGCATGCTTTTAGCATGCTATTTTAGAGCATGTGTAACAGTAGCTTTATTCCATCAATCGCCCGCGCGGAAACGTCGTTGGCGTCGGGCACCCGCGTTCTTTGACATACATCAAGTGTAATGTCGCGTTTCCTGCACTTTTTGGCCCGCCCCGCTATCAAGTCTATTCTTTATGTCATAGCTCAAAGATTATTGAGCTGAGGGATGAAAAATAGCGTAAACACGAATCAAACCAAGAAAAACACACGATAAAGTTACTTTAGAAATAATGTGTTGCTGAGAGTGTCCAATTCTAAAAGATACGAAATACAAGTTATTTCATATAATTAACTTTTTCATTGATTTTTTTTTCATTTAAAAACTAAATTAGTTCGATCATATTGATACTACTTTGATGTAGAAATTTATGATTAGGGGGAACCGCATAAACACAGGCTTGTAATTATTATGAATGGATTGTCTGTCACAGTCACGGCCATTATGACTTATGACGATGTTGGTTGTATAGTTTCTTGTATTTATAGTGGTTATTCACGAAAACGATATAATTAATTCTATCCATTTTAGGACAAAAATATGCTGTATTTTTTAAGATTCTATTTCTTTGGATATGCACTGCCCTCTGGTGCGCCTTCAACCTATTACTATTTATATAATACAAAGAAAGAAATTATACTTTAATTAGAATGCAAATAATGAAGTTATATATATATATAAGCCGTTATTATTTTTGGTATTTAGTAATAAGAAAGCATAAGTTGGAATAAAAGTTACTGTTCGGTAGTCGATATTACGTGCTTTTTTTTATTGAACGTTTATCTATTTTTCCGTGCTTCATTTGTTCCACAACCTGTATTTTGAGTAAAGATTGTAACTTTATACTGTTTATTTTATCATCAGTCAAAGAAGAAATGCGAGCCAAGGAACAAGAAGAAGGGAAAGATCGGAAACGAAAAATTCGTGGCTCATACAAAAAGAAAGTGCCCAGCAATTCGGCGACGGCCGTAGAAGCGATAGAGAAAATGTTGCAAGAAAAGAAAATTAGTAGTAAAATAAATTACGACATATTAAGAAGTTTAGACCAAGGCTCTGCTCCGACGCCCAGCGATGATAAAGAACTTGCAACGGTCTCGGATAAGTGAGTAATAACATCTAGTTTAAACTTAATGAATTAAGTGTAAAACGTGGCCATGTAAGCGTTCTTGGATATCCATGAAACCAGTGTTCTTTGTTACTGCTAACTAACAGCTAACAAATTATTGTTCAAAGGAGTATCGAAATTAAAAAATAACAACTGAAGATGCTATATCGATATGGTTTATGTCGAATACCTTAACGTCTTAAATAAAATATAATAAATTCTGACTTCCATATGTAAAACTCTTTTCTGGTACTATTGAACTAGATTTGGAACTTTTCTAGTACGAAACGAAGAATTGGACTTTGGGGGTCCTTATACCAGTAGATGGCAAAAAGGTTTAAACCTGCGCTGCCTATGTGGTGAAAAGAATACGAAAATTAATATTGATATTAGTTTTTGTTTTGCTGTTTCCATAGCCTGAAAACATATGGCACCTTTTTGTTCTAGGGACGTATTATAGATATTCATAGAATTTTCATGTTGCAAAATAGCGGGCCGTGCGTGCGACTCACAAGCAAGGTCTTCGATTATCTCTTACAACTAAGTTTAAAGAAATTGAGAAGAAGCTCGGCACTTGGGTGCCACACGAGCTCACTGAAAGAAATCTAATGAATCTTATACTCATTTCCGATTCTTTATTGAAACGTAATGAAACCGAATCGTTTTTGAAAACATTGATCACTTGTGATGAAAAATGATTACGATAAGAACGTACAAAAAATATCATGCTCAAAAGGCGTATAGCGAAATAGCGTAACCAGCAATAACTTGATGTTATGCGTATGGTGGGATTGGAAGGTCATTATTCATTATGAGCTTTTACCCGGGTTGGACAAAACTATCAAATTTTGGCGATCTATTTTTATATATATAGATTAAATGTTAATAAAATATGAGGAAAAAATATCTTGAATTTGTATATAAAATACGAATAAACTTTTTTGCCGACCCTATATGTAAGAAAATATTCAGAAATTCCTGAAACTCGGATGGTAGTCTGTCTTGTGGACTCTTACTACCCTTCTAAGATAGAAGCATTAGTTTTATTTAAAAATATATATAAAAATGTTCAAGAAAAATGATGATCGACATTAACTCAATATTAGAGATAACAATAAATTGTATTTCATTTTTAGTCGACAATATAAAGTTGCGAGCTCGTTTCAAGGGCTTTTCTTTAAAGGGTTGATCCCTGTAGATATGTAAAGTTCGCTCTTATATAAATAAAGTCCGTAGTGAAACAAATGCTTATAAAAATGGTGTTACATAATCCGATTATTTAAAAGACAAATATTCATGGACATGATCAGCTTGATTTCTTTCTGATTTATCCCTTTTTCTAATACTCTTAAATTTAATATTGTAGAGTTTAATTGAAAGAGAGCTGTTAATATAAAATATGAAGGAATTCATTCTGTATCTAAGTTTATGGACCCAAGCGAAAATTAACATACAATATGGAGAATTCTATATTCATAATAGTGTCTCCTGTCCATCAGTATAACCCCACCGGCTGCTACCACAACAGAGCCAATAGTATTGACTTCGCCGGTGCCGCGTAAACGCAGTAAGAAGAACACCGCACCTGCGCTGGTATTGCCCAGCAGTCCAGCTCCAGCCACGCCAGCCACTCCTGCGCCAGAGACTCCCGCGCCGTCCACTCCAGCACCACCTACTCCTATACTCACCGGTTAGTAAACAATTTATTATAACTTTCAATTAAATATAGTACTATGGCTAATTGCGAAAAACCTAACGATTAGCTTAACCTAACATAACGCTTTTAAGTATATTGTTGTTATAAAAATATTCGAACGTTCAAAGAAAAGTCAATAAAATACAATATCTATTTAAACAGACGCCGGTGAGGACTACGACGAAGATATTGAAGTTGAGCCTGTGGACGGAGAGATGTCGCTGGCGGCGATGCTGCGCGACGGCCGCGAGGAGGACGACTACGACTACGATGAATACTAGATAAATACATTTACATGCATTTTGTATATGTAAGAGAAACAACTAGTACAAGAATCTGTATTTAGAAGTTGCTGTATATTGAACTCTCTATCACATGTTACTGTTTTGTATATATTGCTTTTTAATTTTTTATCTTTTAAAAATATTTTTCGCAACCTGAGGTATACAATATACTGTGTCAGGGTTTATAACTTATATATATATACAGAGTGATACAAAATTCCTTAGAGTTTGATCTACAAGTGATTGGTCTAGTCCAGTGTTTCCCAATTATGGTACGCGTACCCCCAGTGGTACGTGAAATTGCATCAAGGGGTACGCGCGGTTATCAGTAAAACAACAATTTCCAAAGTATTATTATATAACGTTCATCATTGTAAAAGCACGGAGCACCGAGCACTACGACCGACTAAGGCTATCCTGCGCGACCCCGCGCCTCCCGCCTCGCGTCATTCGCCAGCCCCCGCCACCCGTCACCCGTTCCCGCTTCCCGCCAGTCCGGCTTTTGTTATGAGCCATGTGCCAGTGTTTTGTTTTGATTGTGAATTAAGTACTAAGCGTCGCGTTACCTCGGCCTAATATACCTTACAAAACGGTAAGATAATGTTTTAAGACTACTTTTAAACTTATACTTTCATTATAAATTGCAATACAACTTAACCATGTTTAGTTTGTTTTTCTTATAATTTAAAAAACTTCGAATAATTAATAATAATAAGTATATGAGTTGAGTTGCTTCAGGTTTACACGTGTTCGCGGTTACTGTTTTGTAAGCTTTTTAATTAAAAAATATATAAGCAGACTTATTAAGTCCAGTTGTATTTCAGATGGAAAAGTGGCTGATAAGTCGTCAAATGTTGCTGAGGTGTCAGGCAATACTGAACAGTCACCTGATAATGATGTATCATTCTCTACCACTACTCCGACACAAGAAAAAGAAAACTTGATAACAAGGAATCGTCTCTCAAAAAAAGGAAATATGATGGTAGTTGTATTCAGTTCGGTTTTACAAGCTCTGGAAACCCTGATTCTCCATTGCCACAGTGTGTCGTTTGTGCAGAAACGCTGTTAAATCATTAGCTAAAGCCAGTCTTTACTACATCGCCATTTAGAAACTAAACATGCTAATTTGAAAGACCAGTCTGTACCCTTCTTTCGACATAAATTAAAAGATCTCAAACAAAGACAAAAATCTATTGAGGCGCTCTCCCGCCGAATGACAACGCTCTGCAAGTCTCTTTTAGAGTGAGTTATTTAATTCCTAAGCAAGCGAAACCTCGCACTATTTGGGAGAACCTTATGTTGCCTGCAGTAAAAGAGATAGTGAAATGTATGATTGGAGAAAAAATGGCACGCAAACTTGATGTTATTCCTATGTCAAATAACACTGTCTCTCGTCGTATTACAAACATGTCAGAGAATCTGAAAACCCACCAAATTAAACGGATTTTAGAAAGCGATTACTTGGCCATACAACTTGATGAATCCACAGACAACTAACTTGGCTCAACTTTTAACGTACGTTCGTTATGTTCATTCCAAAATGTTTCATGAAGAATTCCTGTTTTGTCGTGCCCTTTCGATTCGCACCACCGAGGAGGACATATTTCATATGGTTGACAGTTTTGTAAAGGAAAACCAATTGGATTGGTTAAAATGTGAATATGTACTGATGGTGCCAGAGCAATGTCTGGTCGTTTTTCAGGACTTGTAAAGCGGATACAAGATAGCCCCAGAAACAAAATGGACTCATTGTGGAATTCATCGAGAGGCACTGGCTTGTAAAAAAATTCCAGCCAGTTTAGATATTACTCTCAAAATGTTGTAAAATTGTTAACTTAATCAAGGCCCGTGCCACAAACTCTAGAATTTTTGCAGCTATTTGCAAAGAGCTTGACAGTGAACACCGAGACCCTGTTGTTACATACTGAAGTGCGTTGGCTGTCCAGAGGAAGAGTTGTTTCGAGGATATTTGAGTTGAGACGTGAAATGGAGTTATTTTTGGTCGAGCAGGGACACGATGAATACAAACTGATGCTGACTGACTCTTTGTGTTTGCAAAAATTGGCTTACTTGTCAGATATCTTCACAAAATTAAATGAGTTGAATTTGGGACTACAAGGCCGTGATACAACCGTATTCGCTATGCAGGAGAAAGTTGAGTCCACTATAAAAAAAATATCCCTCTGGACATCTTTGATTGAGAAGTGTAAATATGACCAGTTTCCGAATCTTAAACTTTTTTTGGATACAACTTCTTCGACAGGAAATGAAGATTTAAAATCAGACATAAAATGCCACTTGCAAAATCTGTCGGCGACTTTACGCAGTTACTTCCCAGAAATATCGCCACAATGGAACTGGGTAAACAATCCTTTTGCGAACCATTCCGTCGACCACCTACCCATCTCTGATCAAGAGGAATTAATAGACATCTCATGCAACAGCAGACTCAAGAGTTGTTTTGCAGAGCAATCACTCGGTGACTTTTGGGCTAATTTAAAATATATTTATCATATCAGCGAATCAGCAATAAAATATCTACTGCCATTTTGCACGATCTACCTTTGCGAAAGCGGATTTTCGGCCATGACGAACTTCAAAACAAAACATTGTCACAGACTTCAACTTGAAGAGGATTTAAGACTGAAGCTGATTGAAGGACAACCAGATTCTCAAGAGCTGTGCAAAGAAAAACGTGCACATTTATCACATTAGCGTCTTCGCCGATACATCATATTATTCTGATTTTCACTATTGTACTGTAATTTGAAAATAATAAATGTTATTTAAACTGACTTATTTTTTTTATTTATCTTTGCTACAATAAGGGGTACGATGCAGGTTTGAGGTCTTTTTTGAAGTGGTACGCAGCAAAAACTAATTGGGAACCACTGGTCTAGTCAAACTGAAAAACTTTTGTTGTACGAACTTTGTCGAAAACGCTTCATTCCGGGAAAAAAAATTATATGTTTACAAATTTCAATCTATAGTTCATTATTTTACCTTCGTAAAATGCAATCTCTTAGTTGCATTTTACTCAATACTATCAAAGAAAACTAATTACTTAACTTTGTTTTTAATGAGAACATAACAGTGAAACTTTTAAAAAAGCTTTGAAAATTTTAATCTTGTCCCCATAATACGCGACGTCTGCTATAACAGCTGATCATTAAATTGGTAAATCATCGGTTTTAGGAAAGACGCCGAGCGTTCAATAAACTGGTGTAGACTTTGACTCGAAATATTGAATTGGTAATAATTGAATATTAAATAATATTGAATCGTATAGCATCACAATAAATGTTTCTCTTGGTTAAAATTCGCATGAATAATAACACAGGTACTTTATTATTATTCAGTGTACGTCAACTAACCAATTAAATTTATAAATATGGACTATTTATTGCATGGGATTTGACTTTATTTTTGAATTAATGTTTATATAATACTTTGTGTCTATAGCCATCAAAAGACACCACCAAATAGTTGTTAGCAAACAAGTATTATATAATACTTAATATAAGAGCAGCAAGGTTTAGTTTCACCTGACATAACTAATCGTTTCTTAACCCTTTACCGCATACTAACCCATATAAGGTGATCTAAGTAATTTTTTTTCTTAATTATTAAACGTAAAGAAAAACAAAACGCAACTTTCATCTGTACTCATTGCCTATAGTCTCGGTAACACACCAAAAAATCGATGTCCGAAAAGAGTTTATTCCAAAAGGATTATTTGGAAGATAAAGGTAAGTTTCTGTCCTGCAAAAATTGTTTTTGTTGCATGTACCCTTCTTCTAAGTATTTGTAAATGGAAGTCTAATTTTTTTTGTGCTTACCTACTATTTCGAAGGATTTTTTCCAGTAAATCATATATGGATTAGTATGCGTTGTCAGACTTTACAACTGCTTTTTGCCTATACCATATATGTTTTACTATGTATCTGAGGCTTTTCGGATATAGCCAAAAAATTGCATGTGCTTGCTTACGGAATGGATCCAGCTCGCTTTTATGGAAGATTTCAGCATGTTAATGTCATACCGGGTGATGGATCGCAAAGCGATGATGAATGTGATTCCGGTTCTGACAGTGAATATGTTCGTCCAAGTCGATTTCGCTTTCACAAAAAAATCGCTTATTATCCCTGAGACTGACAGCGATAGTTCCGATGAGGAAGTGGCTCCTGCTCCTCTTCCTCCCAAAAATAAGAAAACGAAGCAGAAACAAGTCAAACCCGCTAAAGTTGATTGGGTGCCGGGAAAATTAGATAATTTCGACATAAATAATTATATATTTACAGGCAATATTGAATTACCAGACTACATCGAAAATCTCGAAGAACCAGCGGAGTTTTTCAAATTCCTTTTCACTGACGAACTGATCCGAACCATTATAGATCAGTCCAATCTCAAATCAGTTCAAGACAACATAAACAGATTTGCTAATATAACAAAAGATGAAATGGAGCAGTTTATTGGCATTGTTTTTCTCGTGTCAATAGTTAAACTACCAGCTGCACATTCATACTGGAATATAAGTATAGGGCAAGCTCAAGTCTACGAAATAATGACGTGCAATAGATTTGAAGTTATAAAACAGAACTTACATTTCAATGATAATAACCGTTTTATCCCTAAAGGTCAAGCAGACCATGACAAACTATTCAAAGTGCATTCACTATTGGAGGAAAGCAATTATTGCTTGTACCTAAAGAAGAATTTATGGCTGTAGATGAACAGATTATACCAACAAAAATGCGACATGATATAAAACAATATAACCCAGCAAAGCCTCATAAATGGGGATACAAGAATCAAGTGCTCAGTGGAGTATCAGGTTTTAGTTATGATTTCGATATTTTCGCTGGTGATCAAAGCAACATTTACCCAGATGATGCGTCTGATTTGGGAGTTAGCGGGAATGTTGTTGCTCGTCTCACGGAGACCGTACCGAGACACGTAAATCATAAGATTTTCTTCAATAATTGGTTCTACAGCCCAAATTTCCAGGTACATCTGACGAAAATTGGACTTTTGCTATTAAGTATCGTGCGCCTGAATCGTGTCCCAAATATTGCAATGCCTACAGAAAAAGAGCTCAAAAAACAAGAACGTGGATTTTTTGTTGCGAAAGTTGCCACAATTGATAATATCCGGGTTTGTGCCATTACTTGGTATGATAACAAACCTGTCAATATTCTGTCAACCTACGTGGGCAGCGTACCAGTCACTAAGAAACAAAGATACTTCAAAAAAAAAAAATAAACAGCACATATAAATAAACTGTCCTCAGGCAATCGAAGTTTACAATCAACATATGAGAGGTGTTGTCCTACTAGATTCCATGCTGGGCCTGTATAGAATTTATCTAAGGTCCAAAAATGATACCATAGGATCTTTTTCCATATGTTGGGCATGTGCATCGTGAATGCTTGGCTTCTTTGGCGAAGAAAGCACCTAAATGAATATATGAGCCTCTTCACCTTCAAACAAGTTGTATCTGAGCATTTCTGTAAATCTGGCAAAGCCATTTCCGGTAAAAGAGGACGGCCGTCAAACGCAGCCGAAAACCACAGCAGGGTTGGAACACCATTAGGATTTGCAAGCCATGGCAGTCCAGCAGTGTCTAATCTGGGCACATCAATGCAACCAAAGAAGCTTAGGAAACGTGGAAGGCCTCAAGATATGCCACTTGCCTCTGTAAGATTCGATGTCGATCATATGCCAGAGTGGCAATAGAAGAGGCAAAAATTGCAGGTTTGTGACAAAAAAAAAAAAACATTCACAAAATGCAGAAAATGCAAACTGTTTTTGTGCTATAACGATAAACGCAATTGCTTAGTCAAGTACCACTAGTGAAGTGCATAAAATTTTTATTATATTTAAGTTACTAATATTTAAACTGTGATTGAATAAAAGTTTATTGTTTTCCCATTGTTTATTGTTAACCCATATATGGTACGTAACTTTTTGACGCTAAGTCATCGCACTACATATTAACCCTTATATGGTCAGGATATTTTTCAGTTGCTGAAAGTGGTAATTTTTTATTTCATGTATTTTGTTACTTGTTTGTCTTCAATAAAAACTATAAACCAACCTTAATTTTTTAATTTCACTTATTTCATAATTCATGCAGTAAAGGGTTAAAAGCAAAATGTACTATTAAATTTATTGCTAACCCTTTGAGGTTACAGGCCAATCACCTGTAGATCAAAGTCCATGGAATTTTGTAGCACTTTGTATATTAATTATATTTATATTACCCTACACTACAGAGGCATACCCCCCCACAATTGGATCTTAAACCCCCCCACACCGGTTCAACACTGACCCAGTTGTCACCAGTATGGGGAAAGTATCCAGGCTTAACGTGACACTAGTATTTAATTTTTTTAGGTGTATTTGATAGTATTTAAAAGGTTGTGTTTATTGTGTTTCAATATGGTTATAGCGAAGATTTATTAAAACAATATATATTCCTTTCAATCCATCAAAGTTATCAATAATAACAGTCAATGCTTATTGATATCGATTTTTCTGCTATTAAAACTAAATTGTTGGTCCGGTGTCGCCTTCATAATTTTTTATGAGTCTACTAATTTACATGATTTAGGTAAAACTCATTACATATATTTATTGTAACTTATTCCTTAGGCTTAAGCATTGTACCTTTAGGTTTTATTAATATTGAATACTAAGTACCTATTAAAAGACTGAGATTAAAAATTATAACGATGCAAGTTATTTTTAGAATTATTCCAATATTGTAATAAAAAGTAGCTTCCTATCTATATTCCTTGCTATATTATTGTATGGTAAATATTTTATTTAAATGCAAAAATAAAAATGATTATCATAAAGATAACATTAAAAAAACATGGGAATAGAAAACACGTAATTAATGAATGATAAATGTTTTGTGTATATTACCTTCTTTTATATCATCACAACTACATTATGTAGTAAAATAAGTAAGATTATTATTTATTTATCGATATAAAAATATGGTTGTATATTTTAATGTAAATCGTGAAAAGCAAATATTGTACAATTCTTTCAGTAACTACAGTGTCACTTCTCTTTGTAATATCTTTTAATCTGGATAGTGAATTACAATGTATTTTAAAAATTAATCTCTTTTGGTGTACACATAGATCTACTGATTATATAATAACAAACACATCATTGTAAAGTTAAGATCGGTATCTTTAGACAGAAAATACAGCTATTTAAAATTCTCAAAATTCTACAATCATCAAGGGTATGTCAATTATGCTGTTCTAATTAGTACCTAACTAGGGCGTGTAAAATTACGAACTATAAAACTTAGAAAAGGAGAATAATAATTTTACCTCATTAATACACAAATAACTACTTACAAAATTATTGGTAGTTTTAAGATTGCTCATTTTTCAATATACTCAGAGCCTCTTCCGCCACTTCCTTTTAAACTGTCTTTTAAAAACTCGTTTTCAAAATAAAATTTGCACTCCACGTCCGCCTTTTTACGGTTGTCCTGGTTAAATCCCGTTAAACGGAAGACGTGGAACGAAAAATTAATTTTAAAAGTGATTTTTATTTAAAAGTGAGTTTAAAAAGTGGTGGTATAAGAGGCCCTTAACATGTTTTTTATACGTGAAATTATAACAAAGTTTAATTCTTTGATTATCAAGACATTAAAAATTTTCTTCCTTTTATAGTGGAAATTGACCCATCTTACCAGATCGAATTATAAAAATGAATACTCCACAAATTGACATGTTGAGAGAAAGAAAAATCAAAATGGACTTAAATAGTACGATCACAAAATAACACAAACATTAAGGAATTTTAGACCGAATTCTAATGTATGACGAATGACGAAATGACGAAAATCTTTTTAGTGTAGTTTACAAAGCAGAAGCGGAACAATGTAGAAAAAAACACTTAAGCGCAATATCCAAAAAGAAGTTTAGCGATAGGAAAGTACGGACATGATGAATAATGGTTATTTGGTGTATTTTACTCATATAATTACCTATATCTCTATGAAATCTGGTAAAAGTTTGCTTATTCTTTGTAGTGAAGGATTTTGGATGATGATGTCGAAATTGGCAGTTAAACAACACCGACTCAAAGCAACTCATTTAAATTATTACTTCACTACAACACGAAACCTTATATTATCCAGGAACAGCACAAAAATTAGAATCGGAAACCATCGATCCTCTGAATTCGACTGATTCAGCTTCAACCGAATACCTGCCGCCTTGTTCGCAAATAGAAAAAAGACTGCTCACTCCTTTAATATTCGATTGTCGATTTATAAAGCGTTTAAACACATTTGTAATAGTAGTTATGACAATTAAGTGTAGAATAATCACAATTAAAATTAAGTCGTACAATTGTCAAAATCTAACAATCCTAATTATTTTTTTCCTCTTTTGTTAAAATTTGGCTCTAAAGATTTATTTTAATATTGTTGCTTCTTCATTGGCGAATATTTTACGCAACAATTTAATACTATTAAAAATTTCAACAAGTGATTAAATGAAATTTTTGAGAGTTTTAAATCAAAATCTTTTTATTTTAATGATAAAAAAAATCAAAAATTTCTATGTAAGTACATACTTAATTTTAGGATGTGTATCAATTTTAGTAATATGAATAGTCTTTAAACCGAATATTCAATTTACGTATGCATTGTATAGGAAATATGGCGATTTTGTTAATAGTATATTCAAAATGCATCACATAATTTATTCCTGAATTAAAAACGATATTAGCGTTTAAAAAATATTTAGCGAATATTACATTTCTCTGCGCTAATAGTAATACGAATTTGAAGACATCTGAGCAAAAATAACTACCTATAGTGGTATAGAAGCTAAAAATAACAGCAGCGCCTATTTAACTCTACCGATTTACATTACGCTGTCAATGGACCTCAATCTTCGATTGATGTCCCTCAAAATGAGTCTTCTCGCTACCTATTATCGTACAAATCATACACATATATAATAACATTCACAAAATGTTACCAAAACATGCACATAATAAAGCTAAATAAGGCACCTAAAATAGGTAAGTTTAATCATGTGTTTCATTATTTTAATTTCTAAAATTATGTATTTGATAATACATACATTAGACATTGGTACTATCGCCTTGTTTTTTACTTTAATATATTAATTTTAATGTACTAAGTATTAGATGTAAAATAACCGATTGATATCGTTTATTAAATTATTATACTTACATTCCTATATTAATTTGATTCCATATATTATTTCTTAACCTAGATTACAAATACCATTTTTTGGATATATGCTTTATTATTATATAACAAAACGTTATTATTTTATAGTATTTTGTCGAATACGTATAACATTGCCTTCCCATCATTAAAATGACAATAAATTACTGGACAAATAATCATTAATGAAATAAACGAATATTTGTCAAGGCTAGATTACAGTCATTTGAATACTTTTTTTACGTGGTTATATTTTACAGAATTAATTAAGCAAAAATAAAGTTTTCTCCATTTGATGAATTATTGTTTATTTTTTTGTATTAATTGTAACTCAAAAAATACAAAATCTCAAAGAGAATTGAAAAACTCGGACGAGTTGAGACCTGCACATTTTAATGTTTATTTACTTATGTCATGGAGTCACAATATGTATGCAGTTCTTAAGCAGCTATCTAGTGTTGTGCTTACATTTGAGTAGGAATATGAAATATAAAATATATATATTTTTTATCTTACAATATTAAACGTAAGAAAAGTATTATTGTTATACAATACATATATTATTGAAAATATGAATGTATGTTTGTTTCGATATTTATCATTTGGCCACGTTTGAACGGCTCTATGGGTAGTAATTAGATGTAAAATAATAGGACACAAGATACATTCTTTATAAAAGTAATATGTATAAATACCTTATTCAGTGCAAAAACTAACTGACCATCACTAACAACAAAGTACAAAATCTCGATCGAAATCGTCACTAGAATCGAAAGCCGATCCGAGAGCAAGATCGGGATAGAATACAAGAGCAGAACCGGGAATCTATCAGACTTTGCAATCAGAACTGAAATTGATGAGAGAATATATTCGATGATCATGCGGTCGAAGCCGGGGGCAAATTTAAATGAGTGGAGAAAAGAAAGCAAATACTTTCAAAATTTGTATTTTATCTCGTTAACGAATGCTTAAAATATACTTATTAAAGATAATATATAATGACATAGTTATTGGTTTTATTCAATATTACTACAGATGTTATATTATAAAAGTACAAAAAATGGTGTAAAAAAATATTTTACCTGGTGAGGGAAATATATTTTTTCATTCGAAATTTTGTGTACAATTCACGGATAAATAAACTTTACTAAATAAATTTCACAATCAAAAGCAATAGTATACACCACTGCACTGACTATTCGTTTCTCATTCCTATCGTGGACACGTCACTGCACTATCCGCGACTTGTCCGCACAAGTATCGCAGCGAGGTTTTGACCGCTCATACGTTCTAAAATCAAAACATTTCCGCATGGCGCCAAATCATGACAAGTTTATTCTAGTCAAGCAATCTTTGTGATAAAATTTAAAATACATTAAATATATTGATTTCTAAATTATAAAATTTAATTATCCAGCTCGATGGGGTTTTTGTGTAAAAAATCATTAGTGAATTTAGCAAAATTGTTGAGAATGATGAATGGTCACAATAGAAAAAGGACTATCGTTGATCTGTTATTACAGTCGAGTGAAGTGCATCTACCACCAAGGCCAAAACAAAAACGTCTTGACAAGTAAGTGATTAATTTTAATGTTTGATTTTAAATGTAAAGGAGTTAAGTATAATAAATAATTATCAGTATCAAAGCGAAGTATGCATCAAAGAAATAAGATTATTATCATTTTAGGTCATTATCAAAGCGGTAATAGTGATAAGAAATTTTAAATTATCTTTTCATTGCCCGCCGTAAAATAAATAAAAATGCGTTCATTTTTAAATATACATAATGCAAGTACAGTTGCTGTATAACATAATTTGCGGATTTGTCTTTTTATCCTTACAGTTGTCATATTAAGATAATTATTCATCATTGTATTTATACAATTATTTATAATATTACAAGCTTTATTTAACAATATAAATTATAATAAAACGTTGCATTTCTACATTTTTTCTGATATGTTCATGCTTGTCTTTGTAAATATATAAAATTCCCTGTTATTCTTTTTTATTTTTTTATAGCCTTTTATTATACTTTCATAAGAAGATAACAAGATGTATTTTTTTTGCTTGTCTTAAGAAAATGTTATCTGCGCCCAAACGCGTTCGGTTACACTGTGAAAGTCCTTGGGCTAATAGAAAGGTGTAAGGAAATGTTTTAGTGAACAAGAACTTTATATTGTTTATAGATTCATACGCGTGTTGAGAATTTTATCTTTCTTCTGCGCATAAATAAAAGGATTAGGGTTTATCTCGAAAATACTAAATTATTTTGATAAACTATATTTTATGTTTTATAGTATTAGTTGTGGATTAAAATAATATCGTAGAACTCACACTTGGGTCCTAAAATAATTCATATCTTGTAAAAATATCATATATATCTCTTTAACTGACTCATGTATAGTATTAACTAAGTTTAGATTAAAATTAGTAATTGAACAAGTTGGACGCGCCTTAAGAGATTTTCGTATTAAAAATCATAGCAATAGTTCTGAAATTGGACTACACACATTTTCATGACTATTTTGCGTTCCTTGTGGCAATTTTTAAGATTTAAGTAAGCTTCATATACTGTATTTTTTTCAAAATCTTCGACTTAGTATTTTCGAAAATAATGGGAATTCCAGATTTTAATTATAAAAAATGTGTACAGTTCGTAACAAAATCATTCATTTGACATATCACGTGACGCTTAACTACAGATTTTTTTGAGTTTCTAATTGACCCATCAAAATTAACGCCAAAATCGTTATTCGTTTAATTACATTATATGTTCGTGATTCGATTGTTTAACTATATGCATATGCGTATGTACTAAATAACAAGTTTTGCGTCTCCTAGACCCAAATTATGATAGATAGATAAGCAGAAAGGTAGACACACATAAGATTGGTTCTAAAAGGATTCCGTTTTTTCATTGGGTGTACACACTCGCAAAATCTACTTGAAGATACATTATCTTATCTGGAACAATTTTAACATTTGCAGTATTGATAAACTTCTGGAGCTAATAGAAAAATTATACGTTTATGTAAAAAGCCGTAAAAAAATTAAAGCGCACTTTTGCTGCATGTTGGTAAAATCGTTAAAAGTGGCATCCTTTGAAACTCTTTTACAAACTGTATGTTGTTTAATGAACACATGCAAGCGAAAACGAGACTAAAATTAATTCTGTTAAAATACAAATTATAAAGGCTTACATATTCTAAGAATAATATTAAATGACATAAGCTTTTATTTTTACTTTTTTGTCATTAGTTTTAATCATAATTTGCAGTCTTTTTTTAATTTTAGGTATAAAATAGATAAGGACAATAAATTTGGATTTTAGAGAAATTCTGCAATCAGCATTTTTATTCAAGTAAATGATATACTTAGGTGAATGACAATATTTAATACTCAAATCTAATTTTTTTGTTTAGTATAATAAAAACATTGTAAACATTCGATTTTCATATAATAATATAAAGGTAGGCAGTTATAATATAAAATGGTAGTAATACTTTCTCGTATTGCACTAGGTATTGAAGCATTTCATGAAATTAAATAGCTTAATGATTTTTGAGAATAGAAGTATGAGATGTGTGAAAAAAAACTAGTTTATTTGGTGTCGCAGTGGATATAGGTAACCAAATATGATATAAAATATAGGCGAACGCATTTTTCCTTGTGTAAGTTGGCCAAACTGCTCTTACTGTACTGGCTATGTTGGCCAATGGTCTCGAGTTTGTAAGAAAGAGAGAGCAATATATACAGCATTTCATTGGACGCCAGTAATAATTCGTAGGTTGTTACCCATGTATATTGAAGTACAAGCGTGTCATTCATTCATTATATGTATGAAGTTCGTTGCGATACTCCAAATTCATATTTTAATTTAGTAGTTTATGTGATTTCCCGTCTTGGGAGGTTTACATTAAAGGCGACAAAAAACAAAACTGTGTTGTTTGATTATTAGCTATTATATTTGTGTTTACAAATAAGGTGCTAACGAGGTGAGGAAGTTTAATGCCTCCTAAAGTGAAGTGCAAGCCAGTTATTCGAGTTCTAGCGAAAATGAAGCGTAGTGCTTTTATCGCTCTTTAGCGATGCGTGAATTTTGGAAATATAAATTAATGGTGTTATAAATAGAATACATGGTGTTTCTGTTGCCAGTGTTGTTGGTGAAGTATAATTCAAAACATAGGGTCCACAATCGACGAGACGGATTCTATCATGGTCGTAAAACGGTGAGTGCATGTTTTGCTCTTCATTGTTCATCGTACACTCGCGTACGCTACATATATCGAGTATGTATTGCCGTTATAATGTTTTAAACATCCATTAATACAATTGTATGGGCACGTTTTTAACAGTAATAACAACTCTTCACATTGCAATGTATGAATATATGTAAACAATTCATTAGTTAATTCATAGATATTTGTTTACATTCTTTAAAGACAATGAATTTGAATAGGATATTAATTTCTTTTGTTAGATGGTGCATGTAAAAAAAAAAAACAGTTTCTGCATTAATAATTATTGATTTCTGACCTTTAAAGTTTTTAATAGTTATCATTGTATTTAATTCCATTTTTCTACAAAAATATATTTTATATGGCTTTATAGAAACACTTTGATGTATTTAATAGAGAAAAGTACATTTTCCTTTGTGAAGGTAGTTAACTGCTTTCATAAATTAATAAAAGCTTATTTTTTTATTTAGTATTTATAGTTTGTTTATGAGCAAGTGGCAAACATAGTATTAGGCCTTCTCAAAGTTCATAAGAGAAACTAAACTCAAATTAATAGTAAAAGAATGACTAAAAATATTCAATAATTTAGGGCGTTTTTAGCATTTGCTATGTAATTGAATAGAAATAACATATGAACTTTCAAAGTTATTGGGTTAAAACAAAAACAAAAGTGATAGTAAAGAATGAATCTCCATAATGATATTAAATAAAAAAACCAAAAAATGAGAAAACATTATTGATTACAATATTAATATTTTTTTCAATAATCGCTCTAAATGTTTGTAGTTTTTTGAAAATAAAATGGTTTTCTTTTTGGAAAACTCCATCGAATCCCAATTTTTTTTTATTTCGATCTAATAAATCTGCAACATTTAAAAAAACTGCATCTCCAACATTTATTTTACTATTAGTTATTAAACTTGGATGAAATTTTTACACTGCCAAACTTTAGCAAAACACAAAAACAATGTTAATTTTCCAAAATGAAAAATATGAATAGTTCTAAGTGATAATTAAACATACAACACAAAGAGGGAAGAACTCAAAAATGACATTAGTGGACTTTATTTTGCATAAAATAGAAAGAAAAATAAACCACACTTTTAATGTTTAGTATACAAATATGGTTAGGTATACAAAAATGTTCTCAATATTAAAAAATTAAATGATGTATGTTTATGATTAAGCATCAATATTTCGATTTTTCATTCAAATCAATCCTTAAAAAAAATGATTACTACGTATTAAGGTGGGAAAAAGTTTATTCATATTTTATAAGTAAAAAGTTGCAGGAAAATCTCTTTGGTTGTGCTGTTTGTATCTGGCTTATTTTGATACCATTAAATAGATGATATTTGAATAAAAATAATAAATAAAAGCAGTGTCTTGCCATTTAATTATTATTTTTCTGTCCACCGAAATGAGTAAATTTACCATAGGAATTCAATACAGTTCGAAGTTTTTTACAAAAAAAAGGAAAAATGCAACACAAACCGTAAAAAAGATTGTGACATTTATAGACCTAATGCAGTGTTGATAAAAATAGCACATAGCTGGTTAGTGTTTTCAATCCAGTAATTTTCATGTCAAAAATAAACCATGCTGTGGTCGACCTGTTACGAATAAAGTAGATGCCATTTTGGAAAAAGTAAAGCAAGATAGGCATTTTAGGTCTTACAATATAGATGAAGAGCTGAGGATTGACCACAAAACAGTTTTGTTTCATTTGAAAAAAACTGAATATACAGAAAAATCTCATCATCCATCCATCATCTTAAAGATACTACAATACCTATTTCTTCTTGTCATCCATGGCAACACAAATTTATAAATTAACTTGTGATGACTGTAAATCGATACATATAGGACAAACCGGATGTTGTTTTGAAACAAGGTACAAAGAACATATTTCGGTTTTTAAAAATAATTAATCAGACAGATCCCATTTTGCTTACCATCTAATAGAAACAGGTTATAAGCTTAATAATGATCACAAACTCGATGTCTTGCATGTGTGTGAGAAGGGGTTACGTTTGAATGTTTTAGAATCCTTCAAAATTTTAAAACATAAAGATAATAATAATATGCTCAACGACCAAATTGACGTTTATAAATCGCCATTATTGGACGCTTGCCTGTAACTATTTGGGTAATGTTGGTGATGGTTAGTCTGTGACATTTGACAAGCATGTCTATCGGTGGTGGTCTATGGCTGTCTTAAGAATGTTTTCGTCGCTCTTTGACCATTGCATGACAGCGGCCTGCCTAACGAGGTTGTGTTGGTTGTTTTAACGTTCCTTGCACCCTGGTGGATGTGACTGTCGGCAATTTCCTGAGGATGTGCCTTGTCGGCATGAAACGTACGTAGAATTTACAATTTAACAGTTAGCGGAATTAGATAATTATAAAAATAAATAACACTTGCTTAGGTGTTCAATATTTGTTCAATATTCAATTCTTTGGATAGAAATTCGCAGTGGAGAGACAGATTCGAGGGTCAGCAGTGGGTTGCATGCTGCATGTTAATGCATGTTGCAGGCAAGTGTCTATTATGGATTTCCACGAATTAACACCTCACACAATACAATGGTCCATATAAAACATGAAATAATTTATTCTATGTTCACATGGATGGAGCCACAGCCAAAAGCTGGTTGCTAATATTTATTACTAATAATACTTGCCTTTACCTTATATTAGCCATGAATACAAGGATAACAAGGGATATATAGCTATATAGGGGTATAGTATTTTTTTTTGATTGTGTAATACTTGTTTCCACAAATTTAGTAGATGATACCAAGCTTCTGAACCTGCTGTGATTTGTTTGGACATAGTAACAACAGGGCCGTCTTACAGTAGTGGCCTGCTAATGCAATTGTGCATAGCACTGGCATCATAACCTTTTTATCAAAATTATTGGTTATAATAATAACCAAGTATTTATTTATTGGTTACAATAATAAAAATAAATATATTTACTCATACATTTTTTATGTATCTCAATGCTTCTGATTTTTTAAATAAGTTTTAAATCAGGCAAAATCGATTCCATCTCTTTGCATGCATCATGCAAATTTTTTTCTGTAATTTACAAGTGGCTTAAAAATATTCTATCGTTGTGACGTAATAAATGGTTATGGGATTTTCTACAGAGCTGTGCTTGACCAAACAGAAAACATCCGCTATACATGTATGAAATTTTTTTTCTACCATAAAGTTTAATCAAAACCAAATTCATATTGATATTTATCAGGTTGGCAAAGTTGTATCAGATTGCAGCACTGTCAATGGATGCAGTATTACACAGTTTATTATGTGTATTGTAAATGTTTTTAAATCATGCTAATGATATGAATTACATTAAATAAATGATAAGTTATTGACTGAAAAAAAGAAAATTAAGCTATTTTTTTAGACATAGTCAGAACAATCTTATATTGAAGCATCGACTGCTGTTAATACATATTTCAACACCTCTAATTTTACATCAGAATATCTCTGATTGGAACATCATATAAATTTGGTTCCATAGAAAACGCTGTTGTGAGAAAAAATATAATTTGACTTAAAATCTAAAAATGAAATTTTCACAATATAATTTTGATTCTGGCATTTGCCAGTTATTATCGTCGCATACTAGCTATGCTCGCTCAACTTGTGTGTTGGGTTTGCGATTGCCTAATTCATAACATTCATTTAAAATATCACAACAAAAGTAATGCATTTCCGACACTCGTCTCTTCTGACTGTTGCATTGTGGTTACATATTTTTTTATTCGGTCAAAAATGACTCTCCTGACTGGCTCATGTAGACGGCTACCCGGTTTATGTCGGACACTCACCACTAAAACACCATAGTGTTCATCATGTCTTGTATGTGGTGGGATATATTTTCGTGTTCTTCCGTTGTTTTGACTGCAGTGGCTCGTTAAGGAAGAGGAATTCTTCCTTGTGATCAGGGAACACCCTAACGCTCATAGAAACAAAGTGTACAATACGCACCATTTCATTTCAGGCTTGTAAGTGGACGACAAATTCCTCAAGTTTGGCCCTTCAGACCTTTGCGCGTCCGACATAGCAGAGATTAATATTCGTATCATTAGCTAAATTGTGCTTCTGTACACACATACTTGAAAGTTAAAAAAAAGTAATAAAAAACCATAGTATAGGTACCATAAACTCCTACTACATAATCCGAACCTTATATGTTCTAATTCCTGTAGTAAGATTGTAAAGTTAATTTTTTTCAATAATAATTTCCATTGTAAAATCAAACTTAGTTTAACGCTGTTATGCAAATCTTGACATGATTTGAATGACAGTTTTATTCGAAGAGGTTGTGTTCACATTTGTCAGTTGTTTTTAACACTCCTTACACCCTACTGGATGTGATTATCTGCATCTTCCCTAGAATGTGCCTGGTTGACATGAAACGTACGTAGAAGTTAACATTATAACGATTAGCAGACTAAGACAATTATAAAATTAACACTTGCTTAGATCTTTGAAACCTGTCAATCCACTCGAATCAATGTTCAATTCTTTGGATAGAAATTCGTACTGAAGGGGCACATTCGAGGGTTAGCAGTGAGTTGTATGCTGCATGTTAATGCATATTGCAGGCAAGCGTCTATTATGAATTTCTGTGAATTAACAGTTCACACAATAGAATATGATATATGTATGTTTATGTATGTGAGTTATTTATTCCACTATACCTTTCAAATACCTGAACTGATTTGGGTGTATGGGTTATCATTAGAATCTATACATCAACTCGGGTGGTTAATTAGTTTACCGTATGGAATCGATCATGCGTTTTTGCGCAAATATCCATAATCTTCTTCTTTTTTCGAACAACTTTGCCAAAGAATCCATAGTCATTGAAGTATCCGTTTCTGAGAAAAATAGCTCAGAACGTCAGGTGTAATGTATTAAGTACCAGCCCTAGCGCGATGATTAGTAACACGATGCGCTCGCTCAAACCGCCGCCACCCCGCAAATCCGTCGGGGTTTGCGAGGTTTGCTCAAATGCACGTGAGCGCACGGTTAACGACCGGACGCGTGACTTTAGAAGTTTAAGTATTTTGTTATAAAGTTGCTACAAACTTCCATAGGTGGTCACCTTATACATACCTTGATCATACCAAACGTACGATCACCTTGGTGGTCGTACATTTAAAATTTTTTCATCGACAACATCAAATGTCATTTATAGGTAAGTGACTTGATAAATTTTTAAAAAATAGTACATCGCATATCCCTGTTGGTCACGTGCTCGGGCACCATGCCGGAGCGTGGGTGCGCGGCACGAGGACGCACAGCGTGCGGCACGTGAGGGCTCGGGCGCGTCCGTCCGAGCATTTCGTAGGGCTTTCTTTATACTATTTTTATATTATTTAATAGCATATTGTTAATGATATATTTTTGTTATAGTTACTTTGGCAAAGTTGTTCTAAAAAAGGAGGAGCTCAAAATATTTGCAGAAAGATGCATGATCGATTCTATCCTGTATACCAAGCGAAAGATCACACATTTACTCGTTGACTTCATATATAAATTAAATTGTCATTGCTGTCGGAGGATCGTGTTTTGGCAGGGCAATCGTGTTTATTAAAAAAAAAATCATCACTTAGTTTTTATTGTGGTAGAGCCATTCTAAATTGCTAGAGCCATGCTGTGGTCAACTTGACTACAGCACTACCATGGACCAGCTCGATTGCTGAGATACCACATTTAGAATACAGACGTGAGCAGTTTCCGCTATTGCATTTCATCCAGTGGGTGAAAGTTCCAGTGGCCCTCTCCTATTAGAAATAATAAAAATTGTTATTATTTCGAAAATTGAAAAATCAAGTTCAAAGCACATTAAAGCTTATCATATTACTGAACTTATTTGATAATACAAATCGCAAAATTTCTTTTGATACTTTTGGACTGCGCTGTAGGTAGCGTGTGTTGGCGTTTTATGACTCCTCTTTACCATGACATCGTTTCGCTACGCTTAGCGAACGCGGTTGAAAAATCATTGTTTCCAGTATAGTTGGAAAAACCTTGTTTGATTATTTTTTTTTTTTTGATTGACTATTCAGTTTGTAACAATGTCGTTAATGTTGTTCAATCGATGCTCACCGTCTTAAATATACAATATGCATATTCCTGTTTATTTTTCTGTTCCTGGTTTTTTTTTTATATATATATGTCTATAAAAAATATTTGTAGTAAATAAACAAACGTGAGGACTATGACCGAAATATACATAATCTTCTAACAGGAGACACATGAGATATTACCATTCATAAATAACCTAATGTTTATATAAAAAAAATCTTGTATCAAGGAAATAAAAGTTCAGTATAATCCGAAATCTACCACTTCTGAAAGTGACATAAGGCGGTTTTACACGTCTAGAATCGTTGTAAGAACAACAAAAACTGGAACGAAGTAGAGACGTTCTTAATATCGTGATCACGTACCGATGTTTTAAAGCGTCCCTTGTGCTAATGAATTGTTCGCGTCCACTCCTTCCGCCGTCGTATAGTTTTGTGCATCTAATTGAGTCTTTGGAACACAGTGTTTGGGAAGGTTGTCGTGATGACAAAATTAGTATGTATGTTGCTATTTTTATGGAGTATATTGGTAGTGCGTTCTAATGTTTTTCCGGCGTCTGTTTTTAAGAGAATAGGCAAGTGTAACTGGAAATTATTTAGATCGAGTTAAAATTTACTTAATAATAGAAAGAGGAAGGAATATTGAATTTCAGGCACTTGCAAACTTTTCTTCTAGATAGCCGTCAATGAATATTCTCTATTGTCTATGATCTTTTAACAATAGCATTATCACTAGAAAGTTGTTTTGCGCTCATGTGACATATTCGGTGATGTCGCGTCGCTCGTCGCCGTACATTATGTCGGGTGATTATAAAAATGGGTCGCCTGCCGCCCTAATTGTTTTATTTTTAACTCTTTTATTTTCGTCGCTACCTTTGACGTACTCGCTTATTTCGGGTCGTCCGCCCGGTCGCGCCCTCCCTGAGCATTAACATTGCATGAGCGCCGGTCCTTGCCTGGGGTATATACAGCATACTAGTACTTGACGACCGTTGACTGATATTTGTAACGATAACTTATATTTTCTCTTTGACAATTTGCATTTAAGCTGTAACGACGAAATATCCATCATATCTAAGTACTACGAATTAATTGAAGAGAATAAAAAAAACCGAATAATCCACAGCGTTAATCACAGTTATAATAATATTGTTATAAAAATTGAAGAGTTCTTGACGATAATACTGTCATAATAACCTATAAGTATCAAAAGCGAATAACTCCAATTTAAAATTCCTCGTAATTGACTAAATATCAATATTTCTTCATGTATAGACATGGAAATGCATTGAAATAGTTACATTAATAGTAAAAAGTCAGATTTAATTCCGAATATATACTCTCAAGATTAAATTATTCCGCAACAATGCCGTAGTAAGATTATCTTGATAGAGATTTTAATCTTTATTACAATTTTGACTACCAATTACCAATCCCGATTTTGATGTTACTCACGATTTCAGTCCATTTCCTTTATCATATATATACATACATGCAAACACACACACTCACGCACGCACGCACGCACGCACGCACGCACATACACGTGTGCGTGTGTGCGCGCGTGCGCGGTAGCGTGTACGTGTCCGTGTGCGCGTGCGCGTGTGTATTTTTTTCTATCAGTAAAACCAATTCAGCGATTGCCGAATTATTAGAAGCCATACTCATTAACACGAAACGAAGTTTATGACGTTCGCGAAGGCGTGTTTTATAAGTATAACAAAATTTCATTTAATTGTTCTAGTTAATAGAAAATTTACAAAACGATAGACAAACATGTTTTAGAAAACGACAATTTCATTAAAATCGATGTAAAAATTTTATTAATATTGCCTTAAATATCGTAAAATCATAAGAAAACATACAGACAAACAGTAGTCTATGAGTTTCCCCAGAGGTCAACCTGTATCCATACTTATGTTTCATCAAAATCAGTCGTAGCTTGGCTGTAAAAATTTAACAAACAGACATACGGCTGAACAGAGTTGCTTTCATACTTATTATATAATATGGAGTCTGGGCGTATTTAAACATGTATTTTATCAAGTTGTTCACATTCACTGACCAAAAAAATTATTATTGGGGATATCCTTAAGGGATATGCCTAATTCCATAGTGTATATTACATATGTATATTTTTTATAAACGTGCAGCCAACAGAATTCTACACTTTACACATAGAGATCGTCAAAAAAAATTATACCTGAAAACTTTTTTACACCGGTTTTGTTACAACTTTAACATTGAAGACATTTTTATACAACGTGCTCCTGACGTTTTCCGTTAATTTTGTGGTAAGTGACTTTACAGATGATAACTGTCAAAAGTTGTCAAAGAACATATATTCGGAAATGCTTAGTTACTGAGATTGTTGTAAATTTTAAAAGTAGTAATGTTTATTTTTCGTTTGTGTATGTAGCACTTTAAATGTAATGTTAGCGTTGCCGCTTCTCGCTGCACGTGATCCATCGTGAGGCGGCCGAACGCGGCCCGTACCCCGCGCATCAATAGCGATTAAATCACGTTGCCATTTTTGTAAAGGGCCTATCACACTAGACATTGATTTATATTATGTTTGAAAAATTAAAAGAATTAAAACTTCATTTTTAGACATAAATTATTTGATAACTTTTGGTAATTATCATCAGTAGAGTCATTTGTCAAAGTTAACGGATAACGTCAGGAGCACGTTGTGTATGACCAGAAAAATTCTATATAACTTAAAACAACGAGTATTTGTATGAGTGTAGTCACTTAAAGTCGAATGAAAATTTTCTGCTATTACGTAAATACTACCATGTGCATGCAAATGCACAAACATTCGCTGATGTCCTTTGACTGTTAGTAATAAATGCTGGTATTTTATATAAACAAAGCTGTCCGTTATACGTTCTTGATCAGTTAAATAAATATAGTAGGTCAAGTGTTTATTGATCTAATTTATGTGTCATCCACTTCATAATTTTGTAGCAGTTCTTGGAGTGGAATGGCAACTGTATAGTAAAAAAGGCCGCAAACGTTGTAAACTTAGGTGGCGTGGCACATTAATGATAATTAGCTTCATTTTATGTGCTTAAATTGTAAATTGACTGATGCAATCCATTTTCGCTGTTTGCCGTCCGTTTCGCAAAACGTAAATTATAATTGGGGGATGATTGTTTCCGATCGCCATCCTGCTTTCCATATTGATCCCGGTCCTGTTGTCTATTTTGACGCTGGTTCCAATTCAGATCTTGGAATCCCTCCCTTGGACGTTCATGCTATTTTTCCGGCATTTTTATATATATTTTTTAACAATAAATATTCTGTCTTGTATTCTGGATAATAATCTACTTTTGTAAAATTTAACTTACCATTTAGCCGTTTTGTACATTAGCTCGATTGAATAAAAAGAAATGTCTCTTTGTCTCCATGAAGTGTCGTGGCTGTGATATATAATCGTATCATTTGTATGTCCACATGTTCTTATTATATCTTTTTAAACAAGATAAGTCAAGCCGTCGTTTACTTATAATAGAGTATACAGATAGACATACCAAAAAATAATTTGAAAAATTCTAAATAATAGATTAGTTGCGTCATACAACGAATATTTATTAAAATATTTAACAAAATTATTGTATGTATAGACAGAACCTATAGCTTTATACAGTATAAAAAATGAACAATACCGCGTCATTTGTCTCCGTAATAGAATACTATTCCTATTTAATCTCTATTATTAGTTTATAAAAAGGTAATCTGGTTTATAAAATACAGCATAAACAATTTAGATGAAAAATAAATCAAGCATGCTGTATATCATCAATGCCAGCTAATTAGTGGGGAGTATTCGTTTGCAAAATTGTTTTAATTCGTAATTTTTAATGTCCGGAACCTTCTGATAAAAGTAAGATGACACTTTATTTTTGACGTTATTTTTAAACAACAAAAACTGTATAGCCTAGAAATGCATTTTTATCAATTATTTTTTATATTCTTTACGATATTTTGAACAAATATTATCGTATCTCTAACACAATAATTGTTATGAATTTTTTCGTTGAAAATCGAATTTTCTTGGTTTGATTAATATAGTTTAAAATCAAATGCTATAATTTTTATTTTTATCAAGAATTTCCACTATGTTAAACAAAATAGCCTAAATGGATTTAAAAAATTTTGTTTATTTCTATGTTTTATTTATATTATAACAATATGCTTCCAATATGCAATAAAGGTCAGAAGAGTTTATTTCACAGACAGTATCTAACAAAGATTTTCCAATAGATAAGAAATAAATGTTTCAGTAAACTTCAATGACGAAAACAGTTTTCAAAAAAACAATAAAAATCTAATTATGTAAAACTATGAATGAAAATAATTAATTAATTTATATGAGAAGCAGTAATATTATATTTTTTTATCTTATCACCGCTGAAAAACCACAAAAAATTTTTCAAAAACATCGTCTACCTTTCTCTTACGCTTCTTATACATTGAGATAAGAATGAGATAAAAATACTTCTCTCTCGAAAGTACATGCGCGTAGGAAGCATATTGTTATAATATAAATAAAACATAGAAATAAACAAAATTTTTTAAATCTATTCAGGCTATTTTGTTTAACATAGTGGAAATTCTTGATAAAAATTAAAAAAATTATAGCATTTTGATTTTTAAACTACATTAATCAAACCAAGAAAATTCGGATTTTCAGCGATTTTCAATTTTAAAAAATTCATAACAATTATTGTGTTAGAGATACGATAATGGGTATGAGGACTTTTTTTGTTCAAAATATCGTAAAGAATATAAAAAAAAATAATTGATTGCAAAAAATGCATTTTTTCTAGGCTATACAGTTTTTTGTTGTTTAAAAAATAACGTCAAAAGATATCAAGTGTCATCTTACACTTTTATAATCAGAAGGACCTTCCGGACATTTAAAAAAAAAATTACGAATTAAAACAATTTTGCAAACGAATGCGCCACTATGCTCTGTACTAAATGGCGCGCGCGCTTTGTCAACAATTGTTTATTTAAGTCGTATACATGACAACGACTTTTGATCTCAAATCACAACAAAAATAACTTTTATGTTATTTATTAGCGGGGTCGTATCCATACTGAACGTACACTAACACCGTGTCCAAATACTCATTGCACTAAATAAACTCGAATTCACGTTGTGTCATGAATTTTCACATAAACGGAATGCGCGTGCGCCTTCGCTTTGCGTTGGATTCGAATTGAAATGATGGAAAATCGGGAAACTGAATTAATCAGCGGTGGGATGAGCAACGGGAAAGTCGCATAAAGCGCACGTGTACAAATTAAACAGGTCGGTTCATTAACAATATTAACAAAAGTTATTTATGTTTTTGGTAATTGTTGTCATTTTAATTGTTTCTTGTAATTAAAATGTAATACTCTATAACGGGAAAAAGTGGCGCGGTGCTGTTCACTTACATACTGTAAAGATGTAAATAAATCCATTCTAATAATATGTGTGCAAGGAACTGTCCGTCCATCTGTTATGTTTTCTCAAAAAAAAAAAAATGGTAACTACTCTATAGGTGATTTTTATTTCCGTCTATTATTATGATCCCGATACTGGTTCGAGCTCGGTGCCGCCTTTGATTAGATTTTGTTGAAATTATCTGAACGGAATGTATATTCTTTCAAAATATACAATTGCCACTAAATTGTTTTATTATGAAGCGCTCTTCATCCCGCCCTATCCCGGACCGATGTCGACCTTAATCCTCCCTTGGTAAATCACCACCATATCAGTAAAAGCAATGTTATTACTGGTATGGTGGTATAAGAGAATTCATTCCATTCCACGCAAATAAGAACCGTAGACTAATGCTAATTTATACTAAAATTTAGCTAGATAACATACTTTTATAATGAAAAAAAAAAGTAAGTGCGATTTGTGGTTCTCAAGCTATAAGTGCATAAATGGACAGTGAGAAACAGAGAGACATTATATATTATGCATGTAAAGATAAGGTGGTGACAAACTTTTCAATGGGAATGCTATTTATTTTTCAAAATGTATGCACCTTATAGGTATGATTATTTGATTTCAGCCAAAAAGTCTATTAAGCCCTACGTTTTTATCCTTTGTGAAAAATTTTGTAATAATAAGGGTTTCTAATAGGAGCGGAGCGTAATAGCGAATAATGGCGAACCCTTTTTGTGGGCACTCGTGGGTTACGAGCAGTCGTAAAACCCGTCTGCGGCTCCGAGATAGTGTCCCTGCGGCGGCATCGACCAACCTTATTGCTGTTGAAAATCCTTATCAATAATTTAAATTCCTTGTAAAACCCAAAAGGGCACGCGTCGTAAGGGTCATTTAATTTTTATTAAAAAATAAATTCTATTTTTGAATTATATAAAACGAAAAAAAAATATATATTTATGACAAATCATAAGAAAAAAGAAATTAAAACAAACCAATAAACTATTTACAGGGGCATCTGCAAGTGTCAAGCGATATTATAATACCTTAACGTACTTCACGTGTTTAATGGCGCTATTACTAAATAGATCAGAGTAAAAATATGCGTATCATAATGACTTTTAATAGATATTATTTTTATGCAGATCACACGGATTAGACTAATGATATTCAATACGAAACTATTCAGAATGATGCTAAAGCAAAAGAAATATGGGCCCGATGTATGATTTCGGTAATTTTCGTGACCACATTAGAATCCATAAACGCACACATCCCAATATCCATGGAGTTTTTTTAGGGTTCCGAGCTAAAATTGGTAAAAACGGAGCTCTTATACTTTCGTCATGTCCGTCCGTCCGTATGTCACAGGCATTTTATTCAAAAACTACTAGGCGCATATTGATGAAATTTATAGTGTAGGTGTCTTGTGTAAGCCGCTATTCGGTTTGGTGGTTAAATAACAAAATTAAATATTTCAAGGGGGGTGGGGGACACACACCATACATGTAACAGAAGCTGAAAAAAATTAAATGAAAATTATTTAGAACATGGTTGGATATACTGTTTTTGAGTTATTGCCAAAACACTGCGCTTCTCAACAAAGAACGTAAGTCTCATGAAGATACACTCTTTTGCTGGTGCACTTTATATTAGTTTAACAGTAATAGTTGACATACCTACTTGTTTTTCTAGTTATAGGCGACTAAAGTGCTTATAACTATTCAATGCGGGAAACATGGAAAAATGTAACAACGTACTTTTCTCACCTGCAATGCATTTATTTGTAATAATGGCTTCGGAACGCTACAATGAGCATGGTCCGACATACTCTCGGCCAGTTTTTTTAAACAGTTTTATTTTAAATTAAACAGAATAAATGATTTTTAGAAATATCAAATGTAATAATAACCATGTTCTTCTTGATATACGTATACTCATATTATAAGTGCAATATGAATATCAAAGAGGCAATTTAAGTTCAGAAAATTGCTTGACCTTGACAAGTCGATAATAGGACACACTCAAACACTTCGCGTTACAAAGCATGCAACATAAAAAAAAAAAAAACAACAATCAGAGTTTCTACAACGCACGCTTTATCTGGCTGACGTGCAGTATTGCGTGTTATATGTTAACACGCACGTTTTTGTGCGGCAAATGTTTTAAAATACTTTGTTTTTTATATCGAAGTGCGTCGTAGATTCGAACTACGAGTTATCGTGTTCTTCTCAATCTTGATATAAATATCCAATACGAAGCCTCAAAAATAGGTACCGTAATAATTGAACTTGTTATTTCCTAATAATTATTTTTCGTGAATATTTAAATATATTTCCAATTAAAAAATTCTTAGACGCTACCGTAATGTAGTCCCAGCTGGCGCACGCGCCGGAATCGCACCTGCGCCAGCTGCTTCGCCGATGCGCGTCGGCGATCGTGGCGCGTCATTTACCATTTACCTTCGAGCCATTCCGGTGTAGTTCGTCGACAGTCTGTTTTTGCTTCTTCAGATGCCAAAGAGAATGTAAATGATTCAAAATATAAAGGCACTTGCGATTAACCTTGATTTTGTATGACTTTAAAGTATACCAGATATTTTTTTGAGTTCAATATCAATTTTTTGTTTGTGTAACGTTCATAGTTCAATTTAGTAGTAATTCTAATACTTGTATTTCGTATTTTCATGCATTGGGTATTTGTTGGAATATTTCCTTCATATGTGAAGCTATATATTATATAATATATGCAGACCAAGAGATTTCTACAATGAGAAATATGGATTCGAATATTCATTGGATGCCTAATTTGTCTAAACTAACTGTCTTTAAAACTCATATTTAAGCGCTATTTGAAAATATCAAGCTCTACGCTATAGGTATGATTATTCTTATAGACTATTTTTAAATCACTCTAAAGATCCTATAGATCATTTTACTACTTTTGTCTGCAATTGATATTGCATATTTTGCATTTTGTTTCTGGTGTAGTTATAGTTAGCTGAATGATATAGCTGGCTGATGATAGATATTGTTGGCTTCTGTAATCAACATATGAAATTTACATATAAAAAATATTTTTAGTCTATGGTAGTGTCACAAAAAAAATGCATCTTCATAATCATCGTCGCCATCATCGCCATCATCATCCCTTTCATAGTTATGGCCGCTGATATCGTCGTTGTCTTTTAATAATTTTGCATTTGTTAGAAAAAATAGAACATAAGTACTTCTTTTCATTCGCTAATAATTATTTTTAAGCTATTGCATAGCTTCTATCGCGGGCCTTGAGCGTGGAGACCGAATCCAGAAATTCCGTAACGAAAATAACCTAACACCCCCCACTCCGACCGGCACAGCGGTGATACTTTTTACTTTTGCCATCTATCGATGAATAGCAGAACTTTTAATGACTTTTTTGAAATATCACGCTTATCTCTTTAGTTCAGCAACTCGCCTCTAGGTGGCATTGGTTGTATCGGCGTTACTGCGCATGCGTAATCCCCCTCTTCGCCCCGCAATCTGGTGACTCATGCCTGCTTAGAGTTTCGGCGTTAGAGCACCTTCTCAAAAAAAAAATACTGCATAAAAAAAATAAATAAATAATTATAATTGCATAAGTTGATAAAAAATACTATGCAATAGCTTTACCGCGGCAGTCCCCGAGTGCCACACGTGTTTTTTTTTCAAACTTACTATGAATTGTGATATCAGCAATTGATGATGGTAATTGGTCACCCACAAACCAGACGAAATTGTATTCGTCATCGCCGATGGTCCAATCCAAAGCAAGTGGAGATAAAGATGTTTTAAATGAGTATTTCTCCAAAATGTTGTCACTGGAACTGGAAGCAGCTTCTTTCAAATAATTGTAACAAAGTTTAAATGTAAACATTAAAAATAAATACAAACACCATTAATGTGACTTTATACTGACGCCATCTTGAAAACTTAAAGTTTTCGCCACCAGCACTGTCTTTAAGTCTCTTACTCATTGTCTTATAGCTGACAGCACTCTTCTAACATAGCGACTCTACTCTGGGTTTTATCGATCTAATTTATTATTAAACAACTGAATTATTGTCTGGTAAATTAATTATAGGCTTTTCGATGGTAATGGAACATTATATAAAAATTACAGATATACAAATTATTTTTTTTAATAAAACGTCACGTATGGCACCATAATTAGCAATAATAAAAATGTCTGGCAATGTGACATTTATGTCTATTAAGCCTGTAAAAAAAAAATTAGACGGCTTACAATTATTTTAAAATTAATATTTTCAACTGTACAGGTGGGATGCGCAGTAATCAACGCAACCGCTACCACCTGCCAGACTGGCCAAGTGCTGCTCGAGAGAGTCAGAGGGATGATATATCAAAAAATCAGCTGACCTAAAATTCTTGTTTTTCCGACGTTGCTAGCTCCCGTACTATTATTTACAATTAATAACGCAGATTAATAAAAATCTTAAAGTATGAGAGTTAAGACCATCTCTATGGAAAACATAAAATACTTTTATCTATAGATATTTGAAATAACAAATTAGGGTGAAACTTTAACGTGTGACGTGATAAATATGGCAAAGGGCAGGCGTGACAAATGCGGCCGGCCCATGTCAAAGGCAGAAAGGGTCGAGTGAATTTACCGAATCCTTTTTGGTTAATCATACGAATATCTTATGGCAGTCCTTCATTCCCGTAAATTCAGACCTACTGTAACCTACAAGAATTGACCGTCATTATTCGAAGTGACTTCTTTAATTTAAACGTATTTGAATATCTCTTACGATTTTTTGTGGTATAAAATAATGTTGTCAGTGAGCAATCTATATCTATCGCTATATCATATTGCAAAGACAGCGGTCGTGTTAGTACTTGGAGATTGGTCTTGCAAATGATTCGATACCGTTCTCTTATAACCTCCGACTAAAATAGAGGGGTGTTATAAGTTTGAGGTGTGTATGTTTGTGGCAAAACAGTTCCCTGACAGCCGAATCGATTACGAATTAATATTTTTTGTCTGATAGATGACTACTTCGAAAGTGTTTTTAGTTGTAATTCAAGAACATCTGTTCAGAAATTTGAAGATTATCAGCTCTTTTCTAGTAGATGAATGGATATAAGCATCTTCCACGGGTCTGATCGAGTCGAAATGAAATTCGACGTGCTGATACTTCAATGACATTAGAACATGTAACTTTCGACTAACTTTGCAGAATTACTTGGAATTTGCGGCATACTCACCTCCTCCACCAAATCATAGCGGAAGTATTGCATTTGGGCTCATTCGAATGATGTCAACGAATAGATTAAAGGTAGACAGACCAACTTTCGCCCTAATCTGCGGCCTCTCCTGTGGTTATAAAATAAACTCCTTCTTATGTATCGGCCGATCCTGCTTTCGATATCGATTTGTCTCACTCTCGATTCCAATCGCAGTCCTGCTTTTGATTCCGTACCCAGTCTTGATCTAAATAGATTCCATTTGTGATCCTTCGATATCCTGGCGCTAAATATAATGAGACATGGTGGGTTGTACGGTATGAAAAACGACCTACGAATGTGGGAGTGGTTTAAAAGAATCAAGTTCATGAATAATTACTATTTGGTAAGATGGAGTAAGATAATAGATACGATATGGTATGGATGGTGTAGTATGTTACGGATTACAAAAACAAAATAGTGGTAGTGTTTAATGCATTTTAATTCCTTATAGTAGCTTTAAGTCAAATCTGCTAAGTATTTTAAATACTAAAATTAAATATTTAAAAAAACTGATATTGGGGGTTTTTATTAGAGCTAAAAAAGCCAAAACAACAGTTTTTTAAATTTTTGTCTATCTGCCTCTATGTTTGGTACCGCATCACGCAAAAACCGCTGTACGGATTTTGATAAGTTTTCAGAGTTTGGTAGTTTAGGGTCCAACTTAACATCTAAGATATGTTTCATTTAATTATGTTCGGAAGAAACATAGATACAGCTTGATCTCTCCGTAGTATTGCGTTTCATACATTAGGGAGGGCATTTAAAACGGTTGTATGGAAAAAATATGAATAAACGCCACCAGCGCTTTTAAAATGGTCTAAGTAATGTAGTCCATGCGGGCGGAGCCGTAGGCATAAGCAGTAGTAGGTAATATTTTTATCCAAGCGTTGTTGTGCCGGAGAATTGCTAAGTTGATAAATAAACTAACAGAATACAACTAAAAATGGTAAAGTTTGAATTTTAGGTAGGAATAAGCTATTACCTAGGCGTCGTAAGTGCATATTAAAACGTCAGTGTCTGATTGCTGAGTCTTAGTTTTAATTACGGGTCCGCGACGGGACGTCGCTTGAACCAGACGACGACGGCAGACGACGCTATTATGTACTTATATTAAACTTAAAAAGCCAATATTTTTTTCCTTTATAGAGATATTGTTTAGGTCGAGGGTTTTTCAAGTTTCTAATTTAATCTTTATGAAAATGTCTTGTTTGAACGTAAAAATCGAAGGACAGTATAGTTAAGTATATCTAAAACATGCATTTTAATATTAGGGAACATACCCATACTACGTGACCCATATTTTACAACTTCTCTCTCCCCCCCCCCCCCTCCGGTGACCAACTGTAGTATATGTTGAGACCCATAGTTTTCACGTAGTAATTCATAAATATGATTTTAAATCATTTTCTTTTGCTAACAGAAAGTTAATATAATCAACAAGAAAAAACTTATGTAAAACATATTGTAACAGGTACTTACGTTTTACTACAAATAGAATACTATATAAGGACATCATTTTTAATGAGTACAAAAACTATCAGTTTTAAATCAGCTGGCGTCCCGGCATATTTGCGTTAGTGTTGCCAT
This sequence comes from Eumeta japonica, assembly GCA_005406025.1. NCBI lineage: Eukaryota > Metazoa > Arthropoda > Insecta > Lepidoptera > Psychidae > Eumeta > Eumeta japonica. The sequence goes on along the minus strand of BGZK01000312.1, from coordinate 43,139 downwards.
CTGTGAGTTTAAAATGCTAAACGCTGCGCGTCATAATTTGAATATATCTCCGGAAAGCGCGAAAATTCTCTGACTACGTGATAAAGCCTTAAGCCCCTCCCCGTCCTGTGACTAATCTTAGTATTTTGAAGACACCCCGTAAACGGTTCACGTAGTATGGCTATGTTCCCTTATCAATAGTTTCAACATATTTCTATAATTTTTTGTAATAGTAATTATATATAACAAAGTAATACAATATAATAATATTGATTCATTCTTTTACCTAAAAAGATGTTATTATAAAAAATATTCAGTCTGCAATATTAAAAAAATATATATTAATATTAATTATTACCATAATTGTATTCATAAGAAGTGTAATAATACCTACCTATTTTGTATTAGAAACAAATTTCGCTTTAACACAATACTTATTAAATCAGATTCGATTTAATGGTGTTTGCAATCTTCGTGTCTGTCTGTCGGTATCGGCCATACCGCTGTCTAATCCATTAAGGCTCATTCGGCCCGCCGAGTTTTAAGGCACACATTTCGGTGTCGTTCACGGACGTTTACGGTGTCGCGTTTCGCATTCCACCCCCACACCACCGGTCGCGACGCGCACCGGACCAGTGCGGACATGTCGCGGGTCGGCGACCCCGCGCCGCCCGCGCCGACTCGCGAGCGAGCGCGTCACTCGCGGCCGGCCGAGCGGATCGAGGTCCCGAGATCCCCGGCGATGGCTGCCCGTGCTCACGGCCCGCGATCGTTGATCGATCACTCTGATGATCCTTTTGATTTTTCGAAGTACCTACCCACACACTAGTTTTTTTTTCGCTATCTAAACAGATATTAGTCTGTTATCACTAAGAGATCATCTCACACTTAGTATACAATATCTCGACGGAATATGCATTTCTTTATTGGAGGTAGAGGTTTCTTAGAGGTAAATAAGCTCTGTTTCTGACTAGACTTGTAGTCATCGACGCAATAAAATTACGTATTCATTAATTTTTGTGCTCGTTTTTACTACACAGTCATCAATTCCTTTTTGGCCATTAGAGGTTACAGTACAGCACAGGTACAGTTAGGATTGCCAACATTTTTTCAGCGAAATATAGTATTTTCAAAATAAGCTACAAAAAAATATAGTACACTTCTAAAAAATATAGTATTACATGGAAAAATTAAAAAATAGACAATGATATTCATTGTTACTTATTTATCTTAATAAAAACTATATTTTTTTGCACTTCTTGCATTTTTTAACAATGTTTTGTCTAAAATGAAAGTGTCATATGCTTTATTACATTCAATTTTTAAATTAATGTAAATCAAAAGCTCATTTTTTATTAATGAGATACTACTTCTGTTTCTTTCTTCCCGCCATTTCGAATTCATAACCGAAAATATTCTTTCTGTAAATGCCGAAGTGGCGGGAATAGAGAACAGGAATGATATGACTTTAAATAAATTGAGTAAGTTATTTTCAGTATTTTTTAAAATATGCTGCCATTTTTGCCCTATAGTTTTTTCCGTAAACTCATTTCAATCTTTTACTTTTGCAAAAATTTCATTCAATGTTGTAATTTCAAAGTAAAGGTCATCCATTTCGATACTCAGATACATACAAAATTTCAGATACATACAAAAATAAAACAGATCAAATAAATTATTTCGATGTTGTCAATTTGATATTGACAGATTCGGAACCAAAGACAAAGGATTATAGATACTTTCGGATTTCGGAAACACGAACGCCTTACTCAATAGTTAATGTAAAAGCGCATTCATAAATTTAAAAAAATGCGGATTTGTTTGTTAGATTTCGGTGTTGAAAATATAGTATTTTTGCGTACTATATATTACTTCAACAGTATATAGTACGCAAACTCGAAATATAGTACAATACTATATATTATAGTACGGTTGGCAACCCTAGGTACAGTACTCTCGGAAGATTTTGACCGGGCTGAATTTGAAGCGAGTGCGAGTTCGCTCCGGTACACTTAACAAAAAAAAAACATTTTTTTTTGTTTTATATTAATTATACTGTAATTAATAAAGAAAAGGCAAACGCGGGCTGCATGAGACGGTGATAACCACTTACTCTGTCCCTTCCTACCGTAAACTTTCCGCTGAAACCCAATTGTGGTTATTGCGACGCAACTCGCGGCTAAATTCAACCCGGTCAAGGTGATTGGGGCGTACTGTACTAAATTAGGCCCTTAACTTTAATCTCATTCTTGAGTTTACCCCATATAAATAAAACTATATTGGAAACGAAAATGGTAGTATATTGATATGTCGCCTAGACAATCATTTTGGGAATTTCGATTTTTAAAACGGTATGAGGAAATGACCACACACCGCATTCTTTTAGCCCACACTGCATCAGTTCCATGAAATGCTTATTTGTATAGCATCATCAAATGTGTTGTTAGACAGCATCCGGGTGTAGCCTCTGCTATCGTTTAGGGAATTAGCGAGTATAATAGTGACTACTTCTTTGGTTGCGCAAAAAATTCGGTTAATGGCAGTCGGTCCAGCAGCAGCTTGTAAAGACAGTCTTTTTTTTCCGATGAGTCATTTGGTGTTTGCTGTGTTTTGGGTCGAAAATCGTTCCTTAGTCAATATAATTATACAGTTTTTTTTTTTAACTTCCATTAACTAATGAGACAAAATGGAAAATTAATGGCAAAAATTTATGTAGCTGTTGCATGAATCCAATTTCATGTGTTAGAAAAATTGAGGTAAAAATTAAGGACCAGATTATCTGAAAAAGAATACATACTTCTGTGTACAAGAAAGAATGTAGAGACCTTAATTAGGTATTATTATCATCTTGAGATAAAGCGTAGGGACGAGTAAAAGGTTGCTCAACAAAAGGCAAAAGAAAACAAAAGATAGCAAATCGTAAAGTTAAGCCTACACAGTTTACCTCCACGGTCGGATCCGTAACAAAGTTTTGTGTTCCTGGAACTTTACTCAGGTAAAATGTAAGTTGTTGTTTGTGTGTAGTGATATCGGATACTAATGCATTTTCGGTGTGATCGGTTTTATGTTAGAAAAGCGAACCTTATTCTTTTACTTTGAAACTGACCGCTATGGCGCGGTGCGCGTCATTTGCTCCTTGAAAATCTATATTTTTCTTCATAGTTTATTTACGAACGCACTATTTAGAATTTGTGTATTTTATTTTGGGTTGGTTGTTTAACAAACGAACTTACATATAAGTTTTTATTGTAATAATTTATATTGTAAAAGTAAATATTTTTTTTGTATATCTAATTCATTACAGCACGACGTACGAAACTTTGGCGTTCTGAATTGGTTGTGATGATATATGTACTTACGTTCCCCGATCCTTCCTTCTTCTCCGCCGCGTTCTTATTTTACGCCATTGCGACGCTTTCGTTACAAACTTCACAGCGGCAAAGTTTTGTGCGTTGTACTTGTACTCTTTTTTATTCAATAAAAAGAGTAATGAGTTAAATATAAATTTTGTATGTTGATAACAGTCACGTATATTCGACACCTTTTTTTTTCTCGTCTACATGGTGGGGAACTTTAGTTATTCGATACCTGGAGATGTTTAGCAGTCTTATGTCAAATTTTAACTCATTAAAACCACCATTATGCCCCTCTCCTCACCTGGTATGCCAGAACCATGGATATGCTTTCGCATTCTTCGCCTACTCCGAGGGCGTTGGCTCATTTAAAAGAGTATCGTCCTTGCGATCAGGTAACGTTCTGACGATCAAGCTAATTGCCTGAGCCTAGACGTCTATTGAAGCAGCGCGTGGGAAACCGCGTGGTGCTATTTGAGGATTCTCAAATGACATAGAACCCTACAAGTCCGCCGTCCCAAGCTCATATTAAAACGTTCCGCTTATTAGCTATTAGCGGAACAACACTCGGCCTCAAGCTGTTAGTAGTGATGATACCTCCCTACCGTCAACACCCATATGCTGCGTAAAACGACGAATCGATTACGGTGATGTCCCCCGAGATCACAAGCGTGCTCGGTGAGGCACCGGGTGTGCCAGGTTAAAATACTGTGAACTCATTTCCGGTAACTCTTCCTTGACATGAGATACGCCTATCCCGAGAGTAATAAACCTCTATCTGTTTGTATTAGTCCTCTAGATTACATCTTCAAACCGTACAGTATCAGAGAGTAATTTCAATGCTGTAAAAATTCCAATTTCAAGTGCTTATTAAAAATCAGTTCCATTGCGGTCGATCGGTTGTGCCATCTGTGTGGCGGAAAAGGCCGGCGGGTGGGCGATCGAACTAGAAAGTGTCCGCTTCGCCGGGACCACTTCAGCTCGTGACCGTGCGAACGGTGAAAGTACGCAGACAAAGCGAGACCTTATAGATTATGTAACATGCCAGTTTTTGTTTTGTTCCGGACACTTGCAGACTTACTACGGCTAATTATCTCTAGCTTGACGGGTCTTTGTTGGTTTCAGTTTTAGCAACTCCCCTTGCTAATTTATTTATGTTTATATTTATATAAAATGATGTTTCACAGCTTATTCCAATGATTTTGCTTATATTAGCCGTAAAGATAATCGAAATCCATGAGATCACATCCGACATCGTGCTTATCGAATTGTCGGCGACCCTTTAATATCCGGCTGTCTTGACTCGTTGGCTTTGCTAAGAGACGTAGTAACTTCGTGCATGCTTTATTGCATATACTATGGGAAGTACTCTGAAGAATTGTTCACCTTTATTGCTGCCGCTAAATACCGTCCTCGTTTCGCTCGCCGTGAATATCATGATCATCATCTTGATGACCGACGTTTTACCACTGTACGCTTCGTATGGAAATTTTCTGGAACGACATACCATCAATGGTATTCCCAATCAGCTATGACAAAATGGGTATATTAAAGTAAATAAAAAGAGTATATTCCTTATTAAAAGTCCGCTAACTTCTCTTGATTTGCGGGTATCTAAGGGCGGCGGTGATCATTACATTCTAATGGCTCGCATGCTCGTTTGCTCCTTAAAAATTCTACAAAAAATGAGGATAATTGCTACGGATGTGGCATCGTTATTCTTCTGTCCGCTCTTATAACGCAATGTGTTTTTAATGATATTAGTGAATACGTAAAATATTTTCATCGAGCAATCGTTTGAAGATCAGTTCTGTTAAAATATGTAGTATATAGGTTTTGCATTCTAAACGGTTTCTTCTTCTAGTTTGACATTTCCTTGAAATAGCTTATCAGTTGCGATAAGTTAACGAGTGAAGATTTGTAAGTTGACGAAATTCCTAGTGAGTCGGTGAATAGTGACGCATGCGCATCCTGTGTCCCGGAGCTCTCTCGTTCCGTTGTCCGGCCGCCTAGCCGGAAAGACCGCAAGTTCGTAATATCGGCGCGGTGCGCGTGTAGAATATCGATGTGGGCCAAGGCGGGCCGGTCGCGCTCGCCGCCGTTACTTCTGATTCACGGGCCACATGGTGAGGAATTCACGGAATCGTATAACTGGAAAACTATATGAATAATCGTCTACGCCGTCACGTCACGTCACGAAATGGGTTGCGCCACCGCCTCGAAACAAAGACGAGGGAGCCGACGTCGCGGAAGCGCGCCGAATATGCAAATCAGAACGCCGCGCAGTAGTTAATGTTGTAGCCTATTGCATAATAAAACATTGCCTGTAGTTATTGTATCACGTTATTAATAACTCGGTTATTGTACGGTAGTGAAGGTCGATTGATGCGCCTTTATTTTATTTTTTTTATTGTGCTAAAATCGCTTTCAGTAGCGGTGTGACGTTAATAATTATCGGGATCGCTTTTTGAATACACTTTTCAATATGTATTTGGTATCTAAAAGCATTAACATATAATTGGAACGTCGACCTGACAATTTAAATTTTATAGTCACGGTCATTCCGTATGTCTCCCACTCTTTTTTGCCTGTACCTACTTAAGTCAATTTGTACACGCTCGTAAATTGAGTCCAAAAGAAGAATGATCGATAAAAAAACGTATAATTTAGCAAAAATGTGTTTGACATATCTTCCCTCTTTATTTACAGCGAAGAATAAAATTAAAAGTGTGCCAAGTACGAATCAGATTCGTACATCGTTGGTTTCGTATTGTATAAATGGAGAAAACTACTTTACTTAACGTAAATAGCAGAAATGTATCGCGAGTAATACGGCAAGCAAATTATACTATTTCCTATCGAAGCGCTAAGCATTAAATGTCAATTAAAGAAGTTTATATATATCTTTGAATTACTTTTTTTATATATATGTACATAATAGTTTAATGTAATAAAAAATTACATAGTCCCATCTAACGTAATCGAAATCATGTATGTATACGATACATAAACACGTTGATTTGATGTTAGCCATAAACAAATGTGGGGAAATAAATCGTCTATTATATCGATTCGGAAGAAAGAAAATCTCACCAAGCAAAAGAAGAACAAAAAATGTAAACAAACACGAATGAAATAGTGAGCGAGACAGTCTGAAAATACGACCCCCTACACATCCGGATTGATGGCACAAAAGAAAATTGCGGCACGAAAAGAAAAATAAAGATCGTTATATTGTACATTCGTCGCTGGCGCATTCCGTCTATCGTCATCTGATAGGGTTTCTGTGATTCAACGGGCGGAGGACGAGCGTACGCACTTGACCGGTTTTTATTGAACGGCGTAATCGTTCCCACATAAATGTAGATTCACACAATGAGCAGCGTGTGAATCGATACAGCCGTTACACAGCCTCGATTGTCCTATAGAAAGTACTTACCTAATATAAAATTTAGTACATGCATATTCAGTATATGTATAGGTGGGTTATGGAGTAGTGAAGACGGGACCGAAGACAAAATAACCAGTGTGCGTGCAGGTGTGTGTGTATGTGTGCAAAGTTAGGTTATGAGAAGCAGAATTCACGTATTTTTAATAAATTCCAAATTGAATTCCTATGCACTCAGAGCATTATTGTGATTGAATTCGATAACTTTTATCACCTTTTATGTATAACAATTTTGTGGTGGTTTTAAAGAATTACATTTAAATAAGAAAGTATTTAAATATGTATATATATATAATATGTACAATTTGTACATTTGAAATGTACAATTCAGCAAGATTTCCTTCTTTCGTCCGAACACTTAATTATAATTAGTCGCATGTACCTAACACTAAATGCTTGCCTGCGACATTTAGTAACATGCAACTTACTGCTGATTCTTGAATTTGCTCTTCCACTATTAATCCTCATGCAATGTATTGGATATTGATTCGAGAGGATTGACGAATGTCGAACACATAAGGAAGTGCTAAAATTTTTATTTATCTTAACCGCCAATTGATAGAACACTCTTGGGCTCGCTGGTGGACGTAATTGTCTGAGCTTTCATGAGGATATTTTGTATTAACATTAAACGTAAGTAGAAAAAAATTCTAATTTATTGGCAGTTAAAATAAAAATTTGATAAAACCAAATGTGCATGCCTTAAGCGCTCGTGACTTACGAATGTTATTTAAATTAAGGTTATTAATAGTATATGAGCTTTTCACCAAAAAATCCTTTTTTGAAGTTCTTCAAAATTTTCCGGAGTCACTAATTAAAATTATTATACAATAATTGTTGTTAATATAAACGTATTACTAATTACATTAAAAATAACTTTGGAAATAAAACGTTTGAAAGTTATTAAAAATAAATAAAAAAAAACACAAATTCTAGAACTGATTTGAACCCAGGCACCCTGCGCGCGCGACTTAAAGCTAAATAGTTGAACTAAATCGTACAGCTGATCCTCGGGAGAAAATCGTTGTTTTATTTTTAATATTACTACCGCCATCTGTTGGCAATTACAAAAATATAAAACATTCATTTCAATCTCCATTTCAGATATTTAAGCGAAATGACAGATCAAAACATGAATAACTGCGAGTTAAAAGATTCAATTACAGCTAATCGGTACTACATCAAGCTATGATTTTCAATACATTTATTCCCAATCGATTAGTGATGAGATTGAAAAAGAAATTAAGTTTAAAAGTTTTTTAGTTATCGACGATAACTAAAAAACTATTTAAAATCCCATGTAATCACGATAACTTATCGTGATTACACGGGATTTTTAGGCGAAGTAGAAGCATACCTACGCTCGCGTTTAAGGCATGCAATAAAAATTTTAACAATTGCTTCGATGCTCAATGTATTTAAATCCTGTCGGACCAATATTCAATTCATTAGACGGGGGATGTATAATGGAAGAGCAGATTAGACGGTCAGCGGTGGGTCGCACGCTGTATGTTACTGCTTACATGTTGCAGCTTAGCGTCTCATCATGAATTTCCGTCTCATCAAGAATAGAATACTTGAAATTTTACAAAAATAAGCATGATCCGATTCTTTCGCGTTGACCGCAGGTCCATACAGGACCACAGCGTGCAATACGTATCTCGCTCTAACATACTCGCATATTATGTTCTCTCCCTTTTGTGTGGCCGGCGTATGGTTCGCGTGTGAGATGCGTCAATAGGGATTACCTATCGAGGGGCGTGTATATTTCTCTATTTTTACTCGGCAAATATGTAGTTGATTTCAGTCTAAGTAACAAATTTTTGCAATCATCTAACAAGGATTGGCTAAGATCTTTACATTTTGCGTATCGGTAAAACGGACTGTTAAAATTACGCGCAACGATAACTCCGTGACGGCGAGAACAATGGAGCGTACGTAATTATTTAATTAAAGGTGTCAGGTAATTGTGGATACAAAATCAATCGAGTAGGCCCTAAGTCGGTCATAGCGAATCGATGGGAGCTATCGACGGATCATGGGGAGATGGATACATTTAGGGGTTATGATAGACAGGAAAGGCGGTGGCAGGGTGTCGCGTACTGGCGCGAGTACATAAACTTGTCAACTTGTCGACACATCCAACAATGCGACCTTACGATTTTGACTTTATGGCCGTAGGTTTATTATTTATTGCACATTTTATTTAGCACACGAAAATATAAAAGTCACAGGCGAGACGTTGGATGGTTAAAATAATCGCCTACCCGATAGTCTTGCGTATTGTTCTAACTGGCTGGTCCGGTAGAGGTCGTTCTATTCTTTCCTGTAGGTGGTTTACCCGTACAATTAATGCCCACAGTTCCGCCATCATGAACATGGAATAAATTTTGTTCGGCTTTTGTATCGATCGCTGTCAATCTCGATGTCGTCCCGCTTTCGAGTCTGATCTCGGTACACCTTTGATTCTAATCCTATTAGCACACTCGTTTTCGAACCGAGTTCCGTTCTCAATTACAGCCCCACTCCCGTTTTCGATTATTATCTTGATCCGTACTCGGATTCTGCTTCCTGAAACGCTTTCTATTCCGATTCAGCTACCGGTCATACTTCCGATTTGTACGAAGCTGGTGGTAAATACTAGTATCAAAATAAAAAAAAACTGTATTACTTTGAGATAGTTTAGTTTTTAATAAGATAATAGATTATTAAAATCATCTTAGGAATATTATTCCATATTCATGGAAGAAGCTGAGGGTAAATGTTGGCAGCCTAAATTACTCAAAAATAGTCTAGTTGTCTGCAGTTTAAAAGTTTTTAGAATCGTTCCAGTAATTCGGTTTAGTAGTAAAAATACGCAGTTGAAACTAAAGACAAATGCTAGTCTCTTTGGAAACCTTCACGGGGGTGCGTACAATTCATTACCAAAGTTTCACCGCAATCGGGTCAATGGTTTGGGCACGTATAGAGGACGACAATACAAAACATTCGTTTTTATATATTTGAATTCCTTCATCTTCTGTATCGATTGATAAACGATATCGATCTCAATCTCGATTTGACTTTTGATTCTGAACAAAAATTAATGGCGTATGTCCATCGTTCAAATCGTTGGTCATGGGTTCATACAATGATTGCTGAGAACAAAGCACTTTAAAATTTTTCCCGAATTTCCAAGTTATTCGGTCAATTTTTCCAATTTTGGTTTTCATAAGAACCTTCGTCAGATTTGAAGAATATTTTTTTTTAAATAGCTGAATTGCTCCAGCCGCCCCCGAGTTTGGCGCTTAGCAACACAGCGATTCATATTTATTTATGTAGATTAAGTATCTACTTTGACATTGAGAATCAAAGGTTAACGGGGTTATTTGCACTGTTAATCAAAAAAAAAAGCGGTTCAAGAGCAAGGCGGACCGTGTACCGAGGGTTCTATACAAACTTGTAGGTATGTAAATAGATCGTTCATCACGGTAATCGCGTCTCATATATTTTTCCCGTTTTTTTCGATTGTAGTTGTAGTTGCATCTCAAAAAATATATATATATATATATTTATGTAACTACTTTACGGTTTTCATATTTTTCTTTGTTTTTGCTATATGGCTTTGTCTCTTGACAATTTTTATGATTCTAGGTCAATGGGAAGTGCCCTATAGGTTTTGATACCTTTGCGAGCGTCAAAATATACGACATAAACGGAGTTTAAACGACCATATCTCTTGATTGCGTTTACCTAGAAGTTAGATTTTTCACTGCTCCAAGGGATTGCAGACCTGAGTATTCGATATCAATTTCTGATTGATGCTTCCACGTGTTCTTGAAAAAAAGAGCCTTGACATACAACAGATGGACAGACAACAAAGTGATCCTATAAGGGATCCGATTTTGGCTATTGAGATACGGAACTGTAAAAATATCCTTAGCAGACGTGATAAAAACTTTTCACTACATTTTATTATTCTTCGGATCAATAAAATGGTATGAATATTGTATTCATTGTGTATACCAAATGTTCAATTAACTAAGTCCGTAACAGGCAACGTTGTAGGTTTTCGTGGAAATCAATGTTTGGATTGCGTCTTGTTTGTGAAGTGCCGATCGATCCGGCGCCGATGGGCCTTACCCATGCTTGTCAATAACGGCCCTCTCATCGGGAATCGAAATTCAACAAATCCTGCAAATAAAATCGGTTTACGCAATCACCTTAACGTATATACAATGTAGGTAATGTTTTTTATAACATTCCATTGTAGTTATTATTTATAAAATTATGTGTTTTTTTTTGTCCATAAGTATAGCGATACTACGCCGAATTGCAGCTATTTATATAAGTTCGGCATGTGTGAAATGAAGAGAAATACCATGTAACGACAAAACTAGGATAAAAACACGTGTTACATATAAGTGGTCTCGGTATACTGCGTAGATAGTGCTGGCACAACCTGGTTTTACTGTCGTCTTGTCTTCTACAAAAAAAATTGGTTGTCTGTAAAGTTGGTTTATGTGCGATATTTTTACGTGATAACGTCATAAGAAAACATTGATGAAAAATTGCATATTTTTGTGAATTGAATTATCATTACTTGCCGCAATTGTTGTTGTAATAAACAATGGGAATCACATTAACTTTTCACTTCACTTTATAAATAGTTGACAAAACAGTTCACGTGTAGGTTGTGTGCGGCCGCTGTCTCTCTTATACTCGGACGGATCGGCCGATGGAGCGAAAGAGAGATCTCTCGTTCCGCGCTCTCGCTCGCACGCTCGGCTCAGGCGGAACGCGAAAATTAGTCATGGTTTTTCGTGCATGCAGCCGGTATTCATCGATTTATAAGATGTTATCACGTCAAAAAAAAACTGATTATTCTACAATAAATACTGACGTTCAGTTGGATGTCTAAACGCGACGCAACGTCAGTCTTGTACGTAATCTACAAAGCATTGGAGACATACGCCGTCGAGTGTGTCGCGAACGAGTGTAACGCTACGTTTACGTTATGCACCCATTGTAACGTATCCTGGCCTCAGATCTCCACCGAGGTAGATCTTGCCTAAAAATGAAGTGTTTTACGTTTAATCCTACACCGCGTTCACAAATCTGTTATAATATTAGCCAATAATGTTGGATCGGGACCAACGATACGATCAGCGTTAGTAAAATGAGCTTAGCAAAAGACCAATATTTATCACATCAAAGTAATTTGAATCAGCACCCACTCAATGATTAGGCCTAAGATTTATACTCTAATCTAACTGCTAAATCTTGTATGCCATAGAAATCCAACGGTCAGATTTGCTTGTGAATGATGTCATATCCGCCGTCCGCGTCCGGTCCGCTGTCCGCGCCTCGAGAGCACGAGCACGGACGCGGACAGATCCCAGTGTGAATCTCAGGCCTTACACATGGAGGCGCACTCGGTTGGTGTTTTTGGCAAGGCAGTGAGTTCTCGTTTGGAGTAGAGAAACGGGTCTACACTTTGAATGTACCATGCAAAACCTGTGCCGTGGTATCAAACCATAGTCAATGTACAAAGTTTTATTACATTTGTAATATTAGTTAAACAGGCCCCGATAGTAGCAATAATAATTGTTTTTCACAATAGTCACATGTATCCAACAATAAGTCCAGAGTTAAAGCCAACGTGTGAATACAGCTTTCGGTTCAACAAGGTCGTCCTTCTTTGAAATTTGATAAAAAAACCCACAATTTACGAATTCATATTTATCCTTATCTAAGGTTAAAAATCTTGACCAAAATGTTAATTTTCATTTAATTTAATATTCATATATACACTTAAGTGATCTCCAGTTTTCTTGTTTGCCGATGTTGGTATATTTATATGTAAATGCGGTATGAATGACGCTTATGGAAATGCGGTATGAATGATGTTTGTTCCGATGATATTAAATGATATAAGTTCACAAAGGAATTTTATCGATATCTCAGCGGAGTCTGAATCTGCGGCTAATTTTTTAATACACTATTCGTGGACATAGTAAAGTATGTTTTGTACACCGCTATGCAGTTACAAAGAAATATATGCTTTCGGTACTTTTGTGTGTTTGTTTCTAATCGATATCCATCTCAGCGGTCTTAGCGCCAGCCGGTCGTGGCAATACTCTCGGATAGTCGTCGACTTGACTTCGCTATTCGACGGGGTTCCGATAGCGATTCGTCGGTTCGCGAATTCACCAGACCGCGATGTCGATCGTGGCTTATCGCCGATTTTACGCTACCAATGCAAATGAATGGTGCCGTTTTACGATGCTCGCGTAAGGGACTGCGCATCGTACATACAGAACCGGTTTGGGCGGAGCACCATAATTTACGACGCTAATCTTGACCCACAGCCGCGGCTGTCCCCCGACCTGTTCTCGGCGCGATCTTAAGGTGACATCATCGGAGATCTTTTATCTCATTTAATGTTGAATCTCTCGGTGTTAAGGTCGACGTTTTTTTTTTCTACTACAGCGTGACGTCTACGCCGTAGAAAGTTTGTACATTTTTGAAACGTTCGTGTGGAATCGAGTATTTTTAAAGTTTTGCATTAAATATATAAATATAAAATGAAATACTTATTGAATCGCTTCGGTGCCTCTTTGTAATAATTTATTCCATTGAGAAAACTATTTAGAATACAAGTTGAGATTTTACGCAAATATATAAGTCGATGCCTTATCTCATAGAGAATTTTCAAAAATTATACATTGATTGTTAAACGTAGCTTTTTTTTAGTTAATTTACACGTATTTCTCTGAAGGTAGACGGTAATTAATTTTGTTAGAAGTACGTCCTCTAACAAAAACTCATTTTACGAGTCAATTCTAAAGTTTATATTTTCCTTAAAATTGGCTTTTTGTCACAAGTGAGTTTAAAAGTAAGTCGTGCAAGAGGCCTTAATAGTGTTAAATATTATTTTTTTCTTTTTATGTGTTATATCAAATGACAGTTTGTAAAAGTACGACTTCGGAAACGATGACGATCTTTCATCGAACGGAACCGCAAATTCATACAAAGACAAGCGTTCCACATTATAACAATTATTAGGAAGATAGTGATTCCTGTGAAAAATCGGAGTTTACTCTGAAATATGAATATTTAAAAAAAGGACCAGATATTATCGATAATTACAGAAATAAACCCATTTAATGTGCTCGCATGGCGCTTTTAATGCTACAATTAATAAGTGCATTAACGAAATCGGCCGCCTGTCCTTTACACCTTTAAGCCAGCCAGATAGCGGTTGCGCCGGTGCATCATCCGAGCTAACTTTCTCCGTAATTTATATTTCCTTGGGCCGCGAGAGCACGTTCGAGATCATGAGTCGGCCGGCCGACGCGTCGCGGTTCCGTGTTCTGTTATTATCTCGGCTAGATTTGTTCGTTTTATCGGCGCGGGCCCTCGCCTTAATGATAATCATAATAATTCGATTACGCCGGCCGCCGCCGAGCGCACCTTCTCGTTTATTGTGGCGGCGCGCGCCGGAACGCCCGGACACTGTTCTTATGCTTAATAAAAGTGAATTCTTTCGTTTCTTGCTTCGGGAATACTGCTGCGTAATAAATACATGCTATGTATGCTGTATAATAATATAAGTATTAATCACCTTACGACTGTTACGAGAGTTACGATTAAAATATGTTCAATATTGGCCGAACGTGGGCGGCGTTTGGGGAATCATCGGTTGGCCTATATCCCTTTGTTTTTACAGTTTTCTGTTAGCTAAAATTATTGAATTTTTTATTTCAATATTCATTTTTAAGAATTCTTGCACTTTTCAAATCAGAAAATTACGATCAATATTAAAATGTATTCTTATTAACATTATTATCGAGTGTGCTATTTATTTATTTTATAGCTGTTGAAAATATATCTTTAGAACTTCGTGTAATAACAAATGTTGGAGATTAAAGAACAATTGAGAAAACAACCAAAATCAAAATACTCCATAGTTGGATGATAAGACAGAGATCAATTGGAAAAAAATTATTAATTTAATCATATAGTTATAAGTAAAGCATATTAAAATGAAATTACTTTTCAAATAACTAAAATAATACAAACACTTATATTATAGCCACATAAAACAAATAACTTAATGTAATGTTGTTTAACTTTTTTTTTGTTATATTTTTAATAGCCGTTTCGTTCTATGGAAGTCGATTATTATTTTTCATATTCTTGTCTCCATAATCTATGACTATATTATTTAAATCTACCAACCTTTCTCAGATCCCTCCAGGCTACACAATTGCGAAGTCAACCATCAAATCCCAGATAAGGATTCATCGAGCAATGAAAACAGATCATTAAATTGAAAGCTCGCTGAATCCGTAAGATATGATAAAACACATATAAATTCAACGTCTCAACGTCTAAACCTTTATAGTCATCGTTCGTGAAATCGGTTTTATCTATACTAGTCATATCGATGGGTATGTCACACGAGTGTGAGTAAGCCTCGTCATCGTGGACTCCGGAAGGTCACCCTGGGCGTTGACGTTAGAAATGCACCCGTGTATATTGTATTTCCGGTTTGGTTGCAGTGCTGCGGACAGTGCGGACTCGCCCATATTGGAGGAGGCCGGTGAGAGCGGCTCCGAGCAAAAACCCAAGCCGCTCGTCAAGTATGGCGAGCTCGTTATACTGGGGTGAGTGCGAGTTGTGTTGTTTTATTGCATGTTTCTTTACTCGTTTCGCTCGAGGATGGCTCCCCGATCGAATGGTAATGGTAATTTCGTAAAATATAATAACTTATAAGGGTATTTCGAATTTTATATGTGGTTTAACAATATTAAAATTAACTTGTGAAATAATAAGCGCTGATTCGCTATAACATAATTATTCTTTTTTTTTTTTAATGCAGATACATTTACTTTTATACATTTTTTTTTGATTCTTTTCAGATTACCTATTCAGTAGTATATTTTTTTAATAGTTAAAAAATCTTCCATACATTATAAAATAATCTTACCAAATTTCATGATCGCAGCTTCAGTTGTTTTATATATTTCGTAATCGATCAGCGAGTGGTATGTAGATTTCCAACGCTTTCTCTCATCTTTACGTCTTGCTTTTCAATATTTGGTAATTGGTAACCCCAATACCAATGGTCGACCCTAATTAGATTCAGAACTTTTGAAGATAATTCAACATAGTGAAGTTTATAAAGATAATATTGAATAATTTAAATCTCAATGAAGTAAATTAAAACTTGTAGGGCACTTCTCATTGACCTAGAATCGTGAAATTTGGGAAGAATAGAGGTCTCACAGAATAAGTACCTAAAGGAAAAAATCGGAAAATTGTTAATTTATAGTTAATCACATGAAAAAGTACTTTTTAGTTATTACAAATTTACACTTGCAATTGGATTATGAATCCGTGATGTAGAGCAATATTAGGGAGAATGTTTTTTAACTTCCTATGAAAAGTTAAGATTTTTAAAATTTGGATATTATCTCGGGATGTATACTATTTCGCCAGTATCGGTATTGAGAAGAGACAAAAATTATCGAGACTTGATGGCCGAAATATGTACATATTAAGTTTGTACGCAACCTCAGAGTGCAAGTCCTATTCGCTCTTGTCTGTTTTTTTCTTTTGTGTTATGTGATCGTATATACGTCAAACATTCAATACCTGGTCACAGTAGAGTGGAAATCTAGCACGTTAGAAATAGCACATTACGTGTAGCCAATGATGTAATGCGCAATTAATCAACACAGATCGATTCATTAAGACGTAATTCATATTACCGATGGGTTGGTGTTGCGTTTAAACGGAACTATCTGAAGGTTTCTGGGTCAAATGTTAAGCCGCGATAACAGCCCTATTACGGTTATTGATACAGAATGCTATCAGAGCGCCCTCTAGTCTGTGCAATAAAATATAGCACATAGGTTGGATCCCGACCGCAACAGCGTTCGTTCACAATCATTTTTCGGTTTTAGTTTGAAGTAAAATATGAATATAATAATATAAATTTTTGTATTACTAATAAACAATGTTTTCTCTTAACAGTTATAATACTGTGTTATGGTAGAAAATTTATATTTCTTGACTAGTTACCGCCTGCAGCTCCGACCGCGTGGGTATCGAACGAATTTCTACATCATTTACATCGATCGATCATGCCGTCAACCGTAATCAACATGTCAACCTCGCTTTCGATTCCGATTCTGCTGTCGATCTAGATTCCGGTTCTATTCAAAATACGCATATTGAAAAAAAATGCATTGAATGCGATAAAAACAATCGTATATGTTACTCCAGGAAAACTATTGTGTACTATATTGAATTTTTTCAAATTCTGTCCAGTATTACTTGCAGAGTTCGCAAACAACAGACAAATATTCTAAAAACAAGGTAGTTTTTCTCAAATATTTTTAATATACAGATTTTTCTCTTTACTGTTTTATTGTATGCAGAGATTTAAATCCAGTACAAACTAATAAGCATGCAACTCAAAGCTGTCATCTCATCCTTTACATGTTATAAAAGACACAAGTGACCAGTCGAGGAACAAGGAATGAGGAACGTCTAATTATAGACGTGGATCCCCGCCTGGAGCGGCGGTCCGTCTTGCTAGAAGTAGATGCGTAGGACCGGCCCATGTCTATATGTCTGTCGTGTATTTATATTCGTAGTACAGGCTAATTTTATTTCGTTGCTATTGCGTGACCGTCTGCTTACACGATACAACATATATATAATACAAGTTTACTATAGGTAGATAGATATATCAATTTACTTCGCAATGAAAGTCCTCCATTTTTCAATTTTTAAATAATTTGGAGTACCTATACACGAAAGCGAGCTTTTTAGATCGCTGGTATCGCAGCAATTTCTGCTGTCGACCGTAAGCAGATATTTTGTACATAGATACATATTTATACATGTATAAATGATATAGAGATGTTCAAGGCGGCATTGGTGAGGACTAAAAGTTTTTTCGTGTTTTGTATACTAATTCAAGTTAATTTTTCATACAGTAACATAATCCTATTGCTTTATAAAAGGAATTAACCTAACATTACTTAAAAAATTCTGAAGAGACCGAAACAGATGAATCTGATGGTGCAAGGCCAGTGTTATATGGAGGATGCATTAATACTTCCCAACCGAACTCAATATTTGCTGAGTGGCTAAAAATGTGTGTGGTCTGGCGTTATCACGGTGAAAACCATGCTGTTGCTCAACACCAACACCCCTGCTGTTGATCAATTCCGACTGTTTTTTTCTCTACTTCTTGCTGGAGTCTCATCAACTTTTGATAGTAGAGACGGATTTGTTTGCAGATTTAGTTGAAACTTTTTCGAAGTTTATTGATGGGTAGATAGAAAGTTTTTAAGGCAATGTTCCGATCGAGTGGTCGAGAATGTTGTTTTCGAATTAGAAGGTAATGAGGTCATGTCAAATGTACACATGGAGTTTTAAAGTTAATTAAACTGTTTCGGTCTCTGATATGATCACAAGCTTGGTAACAACTAGGTGAGTATTAGATCAGCACGGAGGCCTTAACTGCTTATCCGAAATAAAAATATTGTTGGACAGTATGCCCCAACAATGGGATGTTAAATCTTATCTAAACAAAATATAATCTACATTTGCTTTTGATAGGCTGTTGAGATATTATAATACGTCTCTAAATTTATTTAGTATCAATTATTATAATATAATAGTAATCTAAACTCGTTTGTTTCCCTGAAGAGTAGGCAGAGACTTTAGATTTCCATATAGATTGTACGATCTTTGCATATCTCTCCTACTTTACTGACATCCATCAAATGTTTTCATGTAAGTTCCTCGATTTCGGGTGCTTAAAACTTGGCCCTTTTTTATTATGCTACCAATATGGTCTGCATATGACTTTCTAGGGCGACCCATGCCGACCTTTCTATCACACACATTCGGCCTATACATTTGTTTTGTCAGTCTACTTTCATTCGTCCTCTCCAGATGGCCAAACCACCGTAACATACTTCTTTCTACTCTATTCACTACATCTTCCTGCGAACCACACCGCTCTCTGACATCACTGTTTCCACATCTGTCTTTCAAAGACATTCCACACATACTACGCAAAGAACGCATCTCAACCATTGATCCTACTTTCATTTTTCTTCTGTCATACCCAGCTTTCACTACGTCACATAAGCGTAGGGATCAGGACCCCATTATGGATAGACAAACGCGCTCGTCGTTAGACCCTTTATTATATTATTCATATTCATAATAGCAAATAAAGCTTGTTATTATTATGATTTATATAATCCTCGGTATTAATTTATGCTAAAACGTGCAAGTACATAATAATTATGCTTCCATATAATCAGAAGTAATATAAGGAATTTAATTTGGCACCTGCGAGCAAATGCCATGCAATATTTTATCACATTTATAGAACATATTTATAACATCATTATGAACGAACAGTATGATTTTAAAACGCGCAGGAAAAAAATTGTTATACAGTTTATTTTCGCACGAAAATTTGTTCGTAAATCTTTATATATATATATATATATATATATATATATATATATATATATATATATATATATATATATATATATATATATCTGTATAAATAAAAATCAATTGCCACGTGTATGGAAGAGCATCACTCGAGAACGGCTCAACCGATTTGGTTGATTCCTTTTTTGTTGTGTTCCTAATTCACAAGGTTTGTATGAAATAACCTTTGTTTCTGTTTGTCTTGTCTTTTTGTCCGGGGTATCTTCGGACGACTAAGTCGATCACTATGCGACTTCACTGGAAGGAGGAACTTACCGGGTCACTTAGGATACTCTTTATCGAGATATTTTTAGGATTCCTATATGAGAAAACACCCTGAAAAATGGATAATTTATTGGGATTGAATCAAAAGTGGGACCGCAATCGAGATCGGAAACGTAATCGGAATCGGGATTAGATCGAGACGAAATCAATGACGAGAAGCGGCAACGGAATCACGAGCGGAATGGAGAGCAGAATCGAAAACGGGGCCAGGAAAAAATCGAAAGCAGGCCCGGAACCAAAATTGAGAACGGGACCAGGGTCGAAAACGAGTGTAGGACCAAAAGTGTGACTGGGATGGGAATCGAAATCGTAATGATACCTGGATTGAAAATTACATCGATCGATACGAAAAAAAATTATTCTATGTCCATGCCGGTGCAGCTACTGGCCATTAACTGTACGGGCAAGTCACCTACAAGAAAGTGCAGAACAATGTCTGCTTGGCCAGCTAGTTTGTAATATACTTTTCTGCCTTTTGTTTAATTGTATTCAGTTCAGAGCGGTGTCATCGTATGCAGTCATAACATTTGTATATCGGCACAATTTTTGTGGTTCTATATTACAATAAGAACTCCTATAGGATAATTTATTGTCCGTCTATCTGCGTCTGTCAAGACTTTTTCTCAGGAATGCGTGGAGCTTAAAAGTTGAAATTGAAATTAATAATTTATAATTTAAGTTAATAAAATATTTAGGTTTACATACCGTTGAAACTGCAAAAATTCATGCTTCTAATTTAGCACTATAAACACAATTGGCCATTTTTGTCACAATGGCATGAAAATCAAGACGTGCTATGAAAAATGTGGGTTCCGCAATGCATTGTGCATGTATGCAATGTAGTCTCAGTAATTCTTCAGAGGGCTGATCACGTGACATTGAAATCGGCGGCCCTCATGACGCTAGAGGCGCCGACCGCTGACGATAGTCGTTCAGGGCCGTCAGATAGCGGCGCCCGTTACGGTACGGCCTGGAATCGATGTTAAAAAATAGCATAGCTGTCTCGAGTGTACGGCTTCTGTTCGAGGACAGAGTTGCAGATCTGGGCCATCTCAATTCGATTGGTTTAAAATCGACCCGTCTAACTGGCCAATCTTTGAAGGACGAATCCCGAAATTGCAGAAAATAGTAAAAAAATACAGCTGCATGCTGCACTATCACAGTACTGCATTTAGTCTATAGTCTACTATAATACATAGCATACGTGTTGGCATATCGGAGGTGAAACTCTAAGCCTCTATAGACACCTAGTGTTCAGAGGTATCATTTCGATTAGTCAGCCCATAAGCAAGCAATGAAAAAAAAAGGGCCGTTAAGCGTTCCATTCGCGTGCGCCCGATCCATTACAAATCATGTGGCAAGAAATATGGTCTCACAGTACGTAAAGGAAAAAAATTCAAAATTGTTAATTTGGAATATATATGTGAATATTTTTTGAACATTAACAATTTGACATTTTAGTCTAAGAGCTAGCAATGTTTTCGAGAGAGAATTTTAAGAAAGCTTTTTCTTTTCATAAATATCTTTTCTTATGCTTCAAACAACGTGAGGGCCACCTGGCTGCCTGTAGACTTTGCGTTCACTACTGCGCATAACACGTGTGCAAGTAAAAATATTGATTTTAAATCATTTTTAGAAAAAAAAATTTAATGACTTTTAAAAACTATAAAAACATGAATTTAAAATTGCCAAATATTTTAGTCGTCGACAATAATGTGCTAGATGTTATTTTTTTATAAATAAAAAAGAATTCTAACCATTTTAAAATAGCTGCAATTTTAATATTATTTTATTTAAATACATAAAAGTATAAAATTAATTTTCCAGACACTAATTTGGTTGTTAAATGAGAACCAGACTGATTTAGTATTGCAGAGGACCGCGATGTGATGTCGGCTGTTAGAAAGAGATAGCTGCATAGTAGATGCATTCATCTCCCTTTGTAGAGAGACAGTTATACATTACACTATTTAATGTATTTATTAAACGTGTGATTTTTAATTCTTTGATTATTATAATACATATAAATATTTTCTTATAATTATAATCTGAAATCCTTTTTTTTAAATTATTTATACGTAATATAAATCATTTTCTTAAAATTATTTAAAAATCAATATTTCTACCTGCACAGCTGTTATGCGTAGTAGTGAACGCAAAGTCTACCTGCAGCCAGGTGGCCCTCATGTTGTTCTAGAGAGCATAAGAAAAGATATATAAGAAGACCAGCTCTCTTAAAATTCTTGTTTTCCCGATGTTGCTAGTTTCTATACTATTTGTCCTTACCTCGAATATGGATCGTCGTGTAGACCGATATATTGTGGAACATTTAATTATTCCCGGCTATGACAATCTTAAGATTTTCGAGGATTTTAGATATTTAAATTTTTTTAAAAAAGAAAAAACAAAAGTTACGGAAATCCCGGTCCATTATCTCGCTGGTGTCGGTATCGACAACAGGAAAAATTTGTCTCGGTTTAATTTATGAAAATATCGACATATTTTAAACGACCAATTTTTGTGTATATATGACTATTTCAAAACCATCCCTAACGATTTTGATGTCAATTTTTATTTTGATAAAGAATTGCTTTTCAAGATTATCTATATGCTAAGGTGTTTTTCCTAGAAGTACAAATAAAATAAAACTAAACGTTGCTTTATTTAGCGGCGTTTAGTAGAATTTTGAGGTAATTGCATTGTTCCTGTGTTATTGGTTCTCATCAACAAATGACTCAACATGACGTAAATTGCAGATGGTTACTATACGTTTTATGCATCTAAGCAATTTTCCACGTGGAAAGTTATCATCTTCCCACGGCAAACTCAAAGGACGCCGAGTAAAGCTCGGTTGTCCATGCTTTACATATATTTTTTAAAATTCGTACAAAACCCTCAAGGTGCGAGTTCTATTTTCACTTATCTGGTGTAGTTTTTTTGAATTTTCACACCGGAATGAAATTCTGCATTTGTTCTCTTCGATTGTCGGAGGCCGTGTCGTCTGGGCGCCGTCTTTATTCCCACAACTATATGCCATATTTGAATAACATCATTTACACGGTTAATACTAAACAATAACAGTAATCCGCAGCTGAAGTCCAGTATGAGAACCAGATTCGGAGACAAGTGTTGTAAAAAAGAGAGGGCTTTTAATATTTGAAACGTATAGAGATAAGCGAGGCGTTTTGAATATATTCAATTTATTTATCGTAAGTCGACTTATGGTTCAATAGTAAAAGATTCAATCACTCTTGTGTTGAATAATATTTTGGACAATAGAGATGAGACGATATTAATTAGGAGAATAGATGAACACCAACAAACACCTTTTAATTTTGTATAATAAATGGAAATATTTTTTTTACCTATTATTTTTGTATATTTTTTTATATTAAGTATTTTATTTCATAGGCACTCTTACAGTTTATTTCTTTATATTTACTAATATACTCGTATAAAGAAGCTTGAGAAGACAAGTTACAATTTTTTACATAAAATTTTACCATATTATGTTATATAATATAATACATATGTATGTTAAAATCATCCTACAAATGCTTAGATTATCGTAGTAAGTTATTGGGTTTGTCTATGAATGTAATATGTAAATTACTCTTCTGTATAAAATTAGTTCATTTATCTTTGAAAACGATTTGTAATATTCTTATGAGAGTGTTATTTTTTAGGTTTATCAATAGCATTCTAAGAATGATATCAATTTATAGTCCGACCTCCGTCACATCATCGTCTCCTTGACGTTTAACGTCACGCGAAAATGCTCACGCGCACCGATTTTGCGCCGCTAATGTGGAATTTATTATGGAATTTTATGCGCATTTCTGTTTCTCTTCCGGTTGAACTTGTTTGATCTCGACGTAAATTCGAGGAACGAATAACTAACGCATTTTATTCATCGACTTAAACCCGAAAAACAGAATTACATATGGGTTTTCCGATGGAGGGTCGATAACATTGTGTGTATGCGTAATATTTTTTTCCTTAAGGTAAGATTTTACATTGTACGTATACGTTAAAACAATTTTTATTGCATTATTCTGTTGGGCATTTAAACGTATTAATAATACGTAGCATGTTAGAGTCTAATGTGTGACTGTGGTAAAGCTTAAAATATAATTGATTGGCCGAGATATTGTTTTGCCCTATTTTCGTACGTAATGTACGGCTGTAAACGTCGACGAATGTCGTTCGAGAAAACGAAAACGTATTTTTACTAGATATTTAATTACACGGAAGGAGATAAGATGAATCGAAACGTCGCGCCGAAGTCGCCGGCGCGCGCCCGAAATAGACACGTGATCTAGAACGGCTACAAAGTAACGCCTGTTGAGGAATGCCGTTCGCTGAATTCCCACGAGACGAGGTGACATCCAGATCGTTTCGATCTGTTGTTTATGATAATTTCAGTGAGTCGTGATACGAAACTACCTTCGACATTCTTGGCCGTGGCCAGTTTTATGCGTAGTGTCGGTACGTAATTCCTCTCATGAAGTCTGTCGTGGACGATCAGCGGTAACAGTGAACAGTTCGAATAATTTTTAAAGCGTCAACGCTTGAAACGAAAACGCGGCTCTCGCAGTCGGTCATTGGAGTGTTAAAAGCGTAAAATTCGCTTTACGGAACAATAACGAAATTGCTTTCTTTTTTTTTTCTTTGTTCGGCTAATTTATTAAACATCGACACCGTTTCTTGCCGAATTGGAATATTTTTCACGGTAAAATAATTTTCTAGCGACTGCGCGATTTTCCGAGTCCTCGATGGTTTTCGCTCATCTGTCATATGACGTTTGACTTAGATATTGGAACTCAATTTTGAAACAGTTCCACTTAGCGGCTGAGCTTCTTTATATGTACATACGCACAACGCTGATAACAATACAATTTAATGAACACAATTATATGGCTTTTCCAAAATAACTATCGTTACCAGATAGAAAATAAACCTTATTTACTTTGCAACTCTCTTGACATGGACATGAAATGAAAGATTTTATCACTATTATTAAACTTTTTTTAGCGTTAGTTACTAAATTGGGAAAAATTACAAGTCAGAATTACCTTAATGGGAAACATACAAATGACTGTTCAAAGAATAATAACGTGTTAGTTAGGTACGCCTCGCTTTACTAAAGAATATGATGTGATTCTGTGATTCAATATTTGTTTTTAATGTATTAATTAGCAAAGATTTAATAATTTTGGCTTATGCCATATTATTTCATTCTTTTAGAAGCATTTAGAAAATTGTTATTTATAGTTATATATATTTACATAATTTTGTGAGAAAATTGAGAAACTTAAAAATTAAAATAAAGGTAACCGTATTTTAAATTTTATTTAGCGACGATATTTTTCGTTTAATAAGTCAGTATTTATTGAGTTCGCTGCAGTCGGCGTAATTTTTTTGAAACCTACAGTTGACGGTTTCTTTGAATCGATCAGTAGGGTCGCTTTATAGATACTTCAATAAAATATTTTATACTGTTTCAGAATAGAAACAAAAAAAAAAAAGACCTATTGTATTTCTTGGACGAACCGACCGATTTAGATTAACTTTACGACACCTGACGCGGTTTTTTAAACTAGAGCTCTTGGTCGCGGACAAACCCTTTATATTCACACAGAGTTAGTTGCAGAGCATTAAAAATAAATTAGAAGAGAATATATTCTATTTGACGTTAGCCGTGTCGATAGTATTCACGTTCACAGCGTGTTGAGCTATCGATTTTATTTCTGCACACCGTGCACTCCGCACACGTAACCCACAACGCAGCTGTACACAGCTTAGGTCGCGTCAGCGGCGGCCACGGCGCTAATGCAACGATATCTGGTTACACGGCTCCTTGTGCTAAACGAAACGCGTATAAGCACGTCAACGCCGACCGGCCCTGTACGTTAGACACGCGAGTAATCTGTGTAGGGAATCGCTTGAACGTCAGCAGTATGTTGTTTTGATAAAAATAATACGTAGGGCGCACTGAAAATTTCTGGAATAAACGAGAAAAAGTTATTATAAACGATGAAAAATGAATTTATTGTTTCTCAAAACATTCTCCTTTGGCATAAATGCACTTTTTTCATGGGAATAAATCAATTTTGAAAACATTTATGCCACTCCTCCCCGGTCACTTCGGAAAAATATTTTTCATACTCTTCGACGGCCTCTGCTGGTGATGTAAGTCGTTGACCGCGTAATCGATTCTTAATTTTCGAGAATAAAAAGAGTCACAAGGTGCCAGGTCGGGAGTGTTTGCAGGATTGCTCATAAGTTCTACGTTTTTGTTCTTCAAAAATCTGTCTCTAGTGTGAGAATTCGAATTGTTGAGGTGCAAGATGATACGACGTTTACGGTTATTTTTACGAAGTTCATCAATAACTTCCGGCAAACAAATTGTCGTGTACCAATCACTATTCACGGTACGACAATTCTCCTAAGCAACAGTAGCCACATGTCCAGTTTTATTAAAAAAAATTTGGTTGCCTGTAAAGTCGGTATACGGGCGAAAGTTTTACGTGACAACGACTTTGAATGGTAAAATCATTTTAATGTGAATATTCATTCGTATAGTAGGAAGAAGGATGAAATAATAGTAACAATTTAAAACATTTATTTATACAAAGAATTATATTTAAAACATTAATTTATACAAAGAATCTCGCACTGAATTTCATATTAACAAATTTTATTTTTACCAATACACAATACATAGCCTCTCTCTCGTTCGGTGACTCATCGTTACGTTACCGAGCGTTACACTTTTCAAAGTGACTCCCAGCCGCAACCTAATTTAAGACGTTGTCACGTCAATAAAGAGGCAATCATCTGCTTCGAGGCACTTCGCTCGCGCGCCTCTTTGGTTGATTTCAGCTTATCTCGATAGACCCATACGGTCCATTGCTGCTTTGTTTTGGAATCGTAGCAATAAATTCATGTTTCGTCACCTGTTACTATGTCCCACACCAAATTTGACGCTCCTTCCTTGAATCTGGTAAACATGGCATTGCACCGAGTGACGCTGTCTGTTTTTTAGGTCTCAGTCAAATTCTGTGGGAAGCACCGCGAGCATAGCGGTTTAATACCCAAATGTTTGTGTATGATTGATTGTGTTTGACTCATGCCTATGCCTAAGGATGTCCAAATCTCATGGTAAGTCACATGTATCTCTGTTTCGATCATATGGCGCACAGCATCGATGTTTTTGTCGTTTGCAGTGATGGACAGGCGACCATCACGAAATTCGTCAGTAAGATTGGACACGACCGCGCTTGAATTCTGCAAACCAGTTATTGACAGTCGTCTTGTATGGTGCTTCATCGCCAAAAGCATTTCGAAACCGAGCGAGGATCTGCTGAGCTTTAAATTACGTTTAAAATCGTAGAAAACCATATTACGAAAATTTTTACGACTTAAATCCATAGTGATGAATAAATACATGTAATTTTTGAACTGACGCCACAGTGTTAAACTATTGACAGTTAGATGAAAGAAACTGTTTTCTACAGCCAAAGAGTTTCATATTCAAATGTATTGGTTACTTTTTAAATATTGCTTATGTAAGCGGCCAGTTCCAGTTTATAGGGCGCATCACGTGATGTATAATAATTTTACACCATTCATATTGGTTCAGCACATATACTTTAATTAAGTAATTTCGTTAAGTTGTTCGTACCGTTTTTTTTTTTATGAAATTTAATTAACAATGCATCATACGGTTACATACAAAACATGTAAAACTTCACCACGGCTCTACTTGTGAGGTCTGATGGTCTATCGGTGTTGTTGTGTCTGAATTATTACCCGGCCGCCGAGGCTTACCTTCCCAAAATTTTGTATTTCACTTTGAAGGGTTCGGACCTCAATGGAGCCCTTCACGCCGGTAGAATGCGCGCTCCGTACAGTTGTTGTTATCAAAACGCTGACAATATACGGGACCGACGGTTCAACGTGAAACTTAATTACTAATTCACACGTATGGTCGGAATTGAGCACTTTCTGGCTCGAGTGCAACGCCATTAACGACTGAGGCACGAGCATTAATCGTGCCGACTCTAGTACCGATGCGCCTTAGTAGAACGACATACGCCGTGCCGAAAGTACGCGACAAAAGTTCAATTTTATGATGCCTGTAAAGCTTGTAAGATACCTGCATCGGGCCGAAGTGACGTTATGTCCAAGTGTGTGGACCTAAAGGCATTGTCTGTTTAAAAAAAATCTGTTTTTTGATGCAAACGGCATTATAGTGCGACCAGTTCGTGTATATGTCAGTGCATTGAACTGAGCGAATCCATTATACGTGCGTTTCATTCTCGATGTGTCGTTGCAATGTTTGCGTTAAAAGTAAGAACGACCGCCGAACTTTGGTATAGCTTGAAACTTGCAGAAAGCTTTAAATATATTTTTTAAAAATCTTGATTGGGATCGGAATCGCTCTGCCAATTAAAAAAATCCCAATTTTAAAGTTAGGGCCAGATGTGGAAAAAACATATATTCGTCCTGTACGTATTATTATGTCATAGCCTGGAGCTTCGTCATTTTTCCAACAATTCTGATAAATTTGTACTGGCGGTTGTCTTATTTGAACTTCCATACAATTGAGTAAAGAAATTACGAAAGAAGAAAATTGGAGGTAGATTTCGTTGTGAATTGAGTTTTTCTATGAAGTTTTTAATTTGCAGTTTACGAGCTTGAAAAGTCGTTAATTTTGTCTCTACTGTTAACTTTTGAATAAAGCCCTTTGAAAATCTGAAAAAGAAAAAAAAGTTAATAGAGTTTTGTAAAGAGCTTCAAAGAAAACTATTCTGAATAAAATGTGTTCATAAGTTTGTCAGATATCTACAGTTTTCAGTTATTAATAGTAGCAATGTAATAACTGACCTATGTGGGTCTGATTACAATAAGTTCCGCCATTCGAATATATATCACTACGAGTACTATTTTAGATTAAATTGTTCTTTACGAGGAGTGATGCGATGTGGGTACACCCGTTTGATTTAAATTTGTAAAATTTAAAATTTCATGTTATATACAATCGTTGATACGGAGACGAAAAATATCAAAATATCACATAATTTTATACATAGATGACTTTTTAATAGAAAATGCCGACAAAATCGTATCAACAAACAAGTTTCTAATTATTATTATTTTTTAATTAGAAATCAATTAGGTGCCTATAATAATTTTCACTGCAGTCAAATGAAATAGACGCGTGCGCGTTTTTCAATCACTGCCCCCCCGCTCCGTGTTTACGTCGCGAACCGGTGGCGGTACGAATTGAATAAGTAGTCTCAATCCCGATACGGGCGTTCGTCTTCGATGGGGCTTCTCGTGCCGCCGCCCCTCGCCCCGCGCCCGCCGGCTGTCGCGCTGCGTAATGCAGTACGCGATTAGGGCGTAATTCAATTACATAAGGAGCGGGCGCGTCCCGTTTCTACATCGTCGCATGCGTCTCCGACCGACGTAGAAAATAATACTCCCCGAGGATCTTCTTTAGAGTTAATGGGATTCTCGCAGCAAAGGGATAGGACTTATTATGCTCGCGGAGGTAGTATTAAAGATGGATGCCTACTTATAGAGCCGACTGTTGTGTTTTTTTGTGAGACGTTGGACTTATAGATTTGTATTAATTTGGTTTGGATCTTTACGGCGTGTGCATCGACGAATTGAAAACGCGCAGCTGTGTATAATATGATTTATATTTACTCATTAATAGTTGAGAAGCTAAAGTCTTAATTTTTATTCCACAGTACAGTTGTAAACGGAATTGTCAACCTTCGTACTATCAATATTACTACTATTGCTACTACTACGTACTAAGTACCTACTACTAATATACGTATTCAATTCGATCCGATTTTCGAAATCAAGATCTATGTCCATTGCGTTTTGACGTCCTAGGAATCTTGTCCGGCCACTTAGAAGGATGCACGTATGTGTTGGGTGTACGCGCGCGCGTGTCCGTATGTATGTACGTGCTTGCATAAGTTTTCCTTTTGTATTTATTTTGCGACAGTCATCCACCTTAAAGAAAGCACTAATGGTTTTGAATACATATATAATACTTTAATAAATATACTCAATAATAGATCTTTCGTTGAAGGAAGTTCTTAGATTATAACCTACAAATAGTTCAAATGACTTCATTTACTAAATACTGATGACATTGTGCTATGAATTACTGAATTGAACCTATTTCGCAATCGCCATATAATTTAACATTGAATATTAATTAAATGAGTAAAACGATTCAAATAAAATTTGCGACATTGAAAACGGCCTGTTGGAACTTATAAAATTCCTAAATATCTGACATCAAGTGGGCAAGTAGATATTGATAAATTTCAAAAATTTTTTTTTTTTTTCAAAATCTAGTTTAGAATTTTTTACCGAACGATTTTCAAAATCTAATTACCTTTTGCGTTTAAAAAATGTAATTCGTTGACGAAAACGTGATTGATTGAAAATCCGACCAAAAAATATTGTTGTCGAAAGATTTTCAAAAAATAATATATTTTCAAATTAATGACAGATTTTTACTAAACAATTTGTAAAATGTAATGTTTTGTGCTCAAGCAAAAAATGATTATGTGAGCCTCGTTTAAATCGCTGGAAAGGTACCTTTTATTGCCATTTCTTTTTCTCATTTTTTTTTCTTTGTATCTAATGATTATGAAATAGAATATTGGCAAACTGGAGATCGAAGAGCTTAAAAATTTCTAACTGATATTTTCGTTCTTAAAGAGCTCCAAAATATAAACAATGCATGAAGTCTTAGAAGTGCGCCGTAAGGCATTTCGCATATATTTTTGGATAATTATCATACACTTTGTACTTTTTAAAAACTAGGTTATATTTGATAAAGATCTAAAAAACTCCCGGTACTGTCTGAGGTCCTCAAGTTTTTTTTATTACCTCCTGCTCCTATTCTATAAAATTTCGGTTTTTTTATTGGATACCTTTAAAAATCACATCATCTCATAATGTGTCACGAGTACAAATAATTCGTTTATAATGCCTTCGTTATCGCTTAATGTAGTTAGATACTCCCGCAACTATATAGCCTTTACGTCTTAATCGGACATTGTTGTTTGTTTTTATTTGTCCTACTGAAGGGTGTTATCCTCAATCCGACTATGGTCAGGAATAGAATATCTTACTTTTTAATTCCAAAGCAACGCGTTGACCGCTCTGCCACTATCGCCTTCTTTCAATGCTACAGAAAAATTTAGAATCTAGGCAAAGACGAATGGATTTCTATGATTTTGTTTCGCGGTCACTTCAACAACTACCTTTACGTCGACCGCATACGAGCGAAACGGGAACGAAAACCCAATGGAGAAGCGCTCGAAGTAGGCTCCTCACACCGCTACGGTACACCGCAAACACCTCAATCTGAAATAAAAAAAATGCGGGAGGGTCTCAGTGGTGGGCTAAGTGAAATAATCGCATTCCCACGAAGAGGTATTCATTAGCCTGAAAAGCGGATCACGACGCCGACGTCGTGGCTTACGCGGTGGCCAAAGAACTAAATACACATCCCTATAAATTTCAATGGGGTACATTGTCCCTGGGATGCCTATTTTTTTTATTCTTACAAATTGTAGAAAAAAACATTTATTCTAGTTAGAGAACGTGTATTGAGTATTTGTTTAAGTATATATTCTTCGAATCACTGATTATAATATACAAACGGTTATTTATAAATTTCTTCTATAGCGAAATATTTAAACGTAGACGAAATATTTTAAAATATCTGTGTATTTTTGTATGTGCGTCACGGCGCACAGTCGGCAAAAAAAACTGCCATGCCGCTTCTACGCTTCGACGTGCGGCTGTTCACTGTACCTGTGGGTAAACTACCGGCTCGCTTACTTAAATATTTCGCTTCTGCATTGCGTCTCTGATGCTTCTGCATCTTTGGTCTGCGATCTGCTATAGAAATAATAGCATTAGTCCCGAATTTAACAATAATTTATCGTTTGTAATAAATACTGACGTAACCACGAATTAGACATTTTCTATAACGTCGATAAATATTTTTCATATGGGGTGGCCAGAGATATTATACATACACGTGTCATAGTTGGTTGAACCCAAGTAGAAAGCCCATCGCTGTTTATAGGTTTCACATGAAATACGAGTAACTGACCCTCAACGTGTGGAATTAGTCATTGTCATGTCCTTTACACGACATTTCCATGTCATTTACCTAACTGTGGTAATTTTTTTTAGAACATCTTAGATAACCAATATGCCAATATAAAACGTAAACCCATGAATAATATCTAGTTCTTAAAGTACGACTACTTTTCTTAAATAGGGGGAACAATGACATAATGTTCCATATATTAACATTTTTCAAGGACTTCAAATATATTTCAAACATGCTTTTGCCTGCGGCTTCGCCCGTGTAAACATATAGTAAATTCTTTCATTTCTTATACCAACCCATCACTCCGTCAACCGTGATCCCGGTGTTGTTTTCCTCCAGTCGATTTCACTCTCGGCTCCGCTTTTGATTCCGATTCTGGTTCCGATCCATAATCCGGTACTATTCAAAGTATACATACTTCACGCGTGGCTCCACCCACGGGAATATACAACGATTTTTTTTGATTTATTATGTCGATCGATTACCATCAATTATGATCCTGATTTCGGTTCCATTCTCGATTCCATACCAGGAGAATCCATATTCTTATATATATATATATATATGGAAATACATATAATGCCGCAACTTTTTGTATTATGAAACGATCTCACTCACGCTCTTGATCCCGATCGCGTCCTACAACGTCTATCCCATCCCGAACCGATGTTGAATCTCTCTTGTATATTGTTGATACTAATAACCATTCGGTATAAGTAAAGAATTGACTCTACGACCACGCAGGCGAAGACCACGCAAGCGAAGTTGCGAGCAAAAATTAGTGACTTTATAGATTGTAGCCTATATGTTATTCTGATCTATATCTCATATGATCTCTGAGATATATTTACAGCAATATAGATTGCTGTAAAGTTTCAGCTAATTATATTTAACCATTAAAGTGTGATTGAGTAACCTACATCCAAACATACAAATTTTCACATTTATATAATAAAGTTAGTAAGACGAAGACGTGTTCGTGTGGTATATTTGTTTATTATTCGAATTTTTTTCTCAAAAAATGCAATATTTCAACAGCAAACCGTTTCCAACTACATTTATCTAAATTATTACTATACGCCTGGTTGGATATCTAAATCGTCTTTCACGTATGGTACAATACCTAGTCGCTGTCGGCCTCTAAAGTCGGCGGCCGCCAGACCGCAGCAGAGGGAAGAGGCGGCGGGCCTTTCACCTATTTATCAAGCTTTATTGCCCGCGCGAAGACCCGACGTCGCCTCGGGTGTCTCTTTCGGCCGCGGGCCGGATTTGTTTTGATGGCTCGACGCCGGCGCTCGGGAATGATTGGCTCCATTATTATTTGTTCACGGTGTAAATAATTATTCGGGCGCTTTAAAGTTTAGTGTCGTCCTCTAAAAATAGGTAGTAAGTGAACATAATATGTAGGTATCCGAGAATTATCTCGAAACACGTATTCAGAAATGTATCTTTAATTAGCGTGCTATCTTTAGAACTTTTCCATAAACTGGGCTTATTTGGAACGATTTATAATTTTTAGGGTTCTGTACCCAAATGGTGCCAATGGAACCCTATTATAGAGACTCCGCTGTCGTCAGTCACAGGGCTCTATCTTTTGAACCGTAATAGCTGGGCACTTGAAATTTTCCGCTATAACAACAAATACTAAAAATAAAATAAAGTTAAAAATTAATGGGGGTCGACATACAAAAAACGTGTTTTTTTATTGAACTATTTTTAAAACATTATACGGAGGTATATTTTAAAATGTTGTTTAAGGACAAATGTAAAATTGTCGTTTGTTTGTTTATTTTCAAAAACATCATATAACATCACAAAGAGTAAGTGTCTGCTTCGCCCTTAGTCAGTAAAGTGGGAAGTTACTTCTGGTTAGTTATTTTTTTACTAAACTTGTTAAGTTTATTTGCGAATAACTCGTGTCAGTGCCTAATAAGTAACTTTATTTGTTATGTAGTTACTGACTAATTACTAAATAATGTTACTTATCATCAAAAAGAATCTGTAAGTGAGCTGCAGCTTACTTTGAAGATTACTTGACGGTGGTGGACAGACCTCAAATGTTATATAAGTTACAGGAAGGTTAGGTTAATTTTGTAGAGAACACTTTCAAATAAAAATTTCACCACTAGTCAAGTGTAAGGAACAAAAGACGACGTCTGCAGCCGGTTGTCTAGACGTTTCAATTTAAATTAATGTGTTATATTTATTAGGTATTTAAAAAACTTAAGAGTTGAGGAAGAACGTCTTCCACGTCATATTACTAGCACTATTAGTTTTAATTCGGAGCGCATTAGGTACCTCTCTTCTAAACAGTTTTAGGGGCTGATGAGCGCTCAGTCGACCGTTGATTACTACGAGGAGCTTCCGACTTTATTATTCCCTCTACATCGCTTTATTTGAAAACGTTTCGCTATCACATCTAACATAGATTTAGTTTAGTATTACAATTAGAAGAAAATCAGAATAACATCCTAGTCTATAAACACGCAAGTTGATCCGTGAGAAAAGCTACCACAACCGTTTGGTCAACGCAAGCCGATAAAGCAGAAGAGCAGTAGTTTTCCTTTCGACTCGGGCACGCGTCACGTCACGTTCAAACACATTTAAATTGATATATTTTTTAACTATCAACTGATTTAGATGAGACAAATGCTAAATGTTAGGCCAAGCTTGTCTCAGTACGTTTCTAAAAATCCAATCCAAAATGGTTCTGCTATTGTGGAAATTAGCGTGCACAAATGCACAACCTATCAAGCACAAGCAATTCTCTACATACTTCCTGTATATCATGTATAGATCACTCCATCTATCAATACTATGTACAGGAGAATGCCTCCGAATATATTACAATCAATTTCATCTTAATGATGGTTGTGTCTCAATGACTTCATTTTTTCCTATTGGTGGTGGGCCTACCTTTCAGTTTTCTTTGTTTAACGTCAAGTTAATCAAATTGCAAAATTAAATATAAAATGAAAGATTTAACTTTGAATTGGCGAATTATAGTGTCGAATGGATATATTGTTTTCTGTATATTGCAAATCTACGCTAAGCTGATGAGGGCTAGTCAGAGAGCTTCTTTGACTCACGGCCCTAACTCGGATTCGCTTACGCAGCTCTAAACTCTGTGCAAGTGAGGTCAATGAACTTCATGTTTTAATAAACAACATTCACATAAGGCGTCTGAGCAGTTGAAGACGTGCCGTTCGGATTAAGTTTGCGCGTGTTTTTGTGCCAACACCATATACGAGACTAATACAAATATACGTTTAAATAATGCAATAATCATTGCATAGTTATAACTATAGTGTGATAATAATTGTTTAGCGAAAGCCGAGAGGCAACGTATTGATCTAGACAGCCGCATCATATAATTGATCCAGCATTCTTATATTATCGCATTTCACATTCTTTTTACACCATTGCAATAATAAAACCTGTTTTATAATATTTTTTAAGCTATTGCATAGCTTTTATCGCGGGCTTTGAGCGCGACGACCGAATCAAAAAATTCCGTAACGAAAATAAAACCTAACACCCCCCACTCCGCCTACCATGTAGCTCGGCCGAGCGTTCGCTTAACGTGTATGTATATGGTACGACTGTACGAAGCTCGCATGGATCGAGACGAGCTGCTTCGAAACCGGACGAATACTTAAGCAGCTGTTTGTGAGAAAGTATATAGGTGTATAGGTATCTATCATATCTTTATAATGCCACACTCACCGCATGTGCCCCGTAAGTATACATCTATATATGTATACATAGGTGTACTTATGTACAGCAGTGAATAACAGTTGCTGGTGAATAGCTATACGCGTAAAATTTGTGTATAAAGTGTTTTAAATATGAATAAACAAAGTGCATTTATTAATGAAGAAAGTGATGAAAAACTTGAATTAATATCAAAGAAAAAAAATACTTAATAGATAAATAAATAATTATAATTGTATAAGTTGATAAAAAATGCTATGCAATAACTTTACCGCGGCAGCCCCCGAGTGCCACACCTTTAATTTTTTTGTCATAATTATAATCTATTTACAGAATCCTCCACTTTTGATATGTGTTTTGGCATAGTCCTCCTCTAACAGATTCATAGTGTCCTATCATCGCCAGTAAATCTTTTGTAACAAAAGCTACTATCCACTATCAACATTGTTTTCTTCAGCTATACATCCAGCTGCTTCCTCGGTATCCTTTTGTTATATCTAGGAAACCATTCTGTCCTTACGTGCGATATTTTTTCGTTTGTGTACCCATCTTGTAGTGTGTTAACCGCGATTGGTGCAGATATTACTAGGATGTCTGTTAATTTTATTTTAGATAGAAAATCATTACTTATAATTCCTTCATGTTTTTTAAGTGTATGACGGCCCTTGATCTGTCTACGTTTCATTCTTTGATTTATTTTGATATGATAATGTCTTATAAATTGATGAACGCCGGCCGCATCGCACGAAAAAGCATGACTCATTGCCGCGTTCCGCTTGAGCCGAGCGTACGAGCGAGAGTGCGGAACGAGCTATCTCTCTTCCACTCCATCGGCCGATGTGTCCGAGTGGAAGAGAGACAGCGGCCGCACACAACCTACACGTGAACTGTTTTGTCAACTGTTTATAAAGTGAAGTGAAAAGTTAATGTGGTTTCCATTGTTTATTAAAACAATTGCGGCAAGTGATAATAATTCAATTCCATTCATAAAAGTATGCAATTCTTCATCAATGTTTTTTTATGACGTTATCACGTAAAATTATTGCTCATAAACCGACTTTACAGACAACCAATTTTTTGATTGTTGTTTTCGAATGGGTTGTATGCATATGTAGATCATTAGGTCTATAAGAATTATAAAAAAAGTTTCTAAAACAAGGTTTCTTTTGCTTCGTACGAGTTAATTGTATGTTGTTTTTAAGAGATTATATCAGATTAAACGCTATTGCAAATTGGTGTAAGCGGAGTGCACCATTGGGAAATAAAAAATGTAAATCGATTAAATGCGATAACGCGACAATCTTGAAAGGTCCTTTGCGCGACTAGTTCTAACGCAATCCACTGTCGTCCCGCAGCCGCCGCTCGATTGTATCTATAGACAGACATTGCGATATACTATTTTAATATATATTAGAGATATGAAAAATTTTTGAACTTGTATCCATCGACCAAAACTGTAATTACACCAGTTTAAGTATTAGCATTATGGAATGCAAATAGCATCGAAGCAAACGTAGTTTTAGAAGGGTCCTCCAACCAATTAGAGCAGCATTTGCGAATGGCATTTGGAACTGGATGCGCTGAGCGAACAATCGATTTTAATACGATTAAAATCCTTAGGATGTTCGATGATGAC
The DNA here is from genome assembly GCA_005406025.1 of Eumeta japonica. Classification (NCBI taxonomy): domain Eukaryota; kingdom Metazoa; phylum Arthropoda; class Insecta; order Lepidoptera; family Psychidae; genus Eumeta; species Eumeta japonica. The sequence continues at coordinate 6,036 of BGZK01000312.1, read as the reverse complement.
AGTTCAGAATCCGATATATCTCTAATATAGTCACTGCTTTCGACTGCGTTTGCGTCCCGATTTTACGCCCTTGTAATCCTCATGCAATACTAGATTCTTTCTTAATGTACCCATATGTACATATAAGTTAGGAAATGATGAATTTATAAATATGGTGATTCTCTATTTTATGTTTCTGGATGCCAGTATTTGTACTGTGCACCTACGATTAAATCGTAGGCGGTCGGTTAATGGTATTATATGATTCTTGTTTGAGTTGATAGCTTATTAATAATCGAAATAGATATTTTGCTCGTCGTTTAAATGTGTAACCTTACAACGCAGGTACAACGGCTATCTGCCGGCGGGCGAGCGCGGCCGGCGGCGCAGCAAGTTCGTGCTGTACCGGCGGCCGCAGGCGAACGGCGTGCGCCGCTCCAAGCACTACGTGGTGAAGACCCCGCACAGTAGTAAAGCCATACTGGACGCCAGCCAGCACTCCATATCGTACACGCTCAGCCGCAACCAGGCGGTCATCGTCGAGTACACCGAGGACCCTGACACTGATATGTTTCAGGTAAACTTCTTGTTATATCGTTTACACAGTATAATTGTCGGAGTGCCTAAGATACCTAGTATTCAGTTGTTATAAGCAAATCAAGAAAAAATATATTTTTTTTGATAGTTACGCAAACAAACACTATGTTTTGGATAGTCTTCGGTGTGAATTGTACGTATATGAAAATATATTGTTAAGAATTAAATTAACTGTACCACATATTGTCATTGTTCTCTTTCTTTAAAAAAAATTTGTTAGACTATTCGACCATTCATTAGACCAAATTTTGGTCTAATTGAAATTAAAGTGCATTGTGGGATTGCTAATCATTTCAAAAATGTTCGTATTATTGAATTTAGTATACCAGAAAAAAGGCATGGAAATCTAATAAAGAGAAAAGAAAATTGGGTAGTAAGGTAAAAATTGGTAAATAAAGATTTCTCTGCAGACACTTAATTTTAAGTTTTTTTTTTGGAAGGGTATAAGAACAATTGAAAATGAGAAATAACCTCGTTTATATTTGACTTACATTCAAAGATGGAGTTAACGTCCACGCCTGAAAAAAATTATGGGTCATCCATAAATTACGTCCCACATCAAGGAGTCGGGAGGGGGTCATGAAAGTGTGACATTGTGTGACAAGGACGGAATGTGCCATAATTTTTCTTATGTCACATGTATAAATCCAAAATATTGAAGTTTTAAACTTGACCTCTAACAAAAAACTTAATTTAAAAAGAAACAATTTTGGAAATGCTGTTCAGTTGAATAATTACTACATATATTTAATTGCTAAATAATTTGAGTCACACCAAGAGAAGGGAAATCATACAAATATGACGATCTACGACAAGGACGAGGGTGGGGGCCTCTAAAGCCATAAAATTAGTGTGACGTGGTTTATGGATGGCCCCTGAGGACCAGACGTTAGCTCCCACAATCTGACTAGACTGTTATCTGTTTCGAATAGTCGGCAAAGCGAACTCCGAGTCCACGCGCCAATTGTTACCTTTAACTTGGGTATATAAATTTGTTCATATTCAAATGATCATATACCGTTTATCAAATGACGCCTTTCCCACTTACGAAATTAAAAACTAATTATAAAAATAGATATAAACGTGTGTTATGTCATTTCCTTTAAAATTTCATACCAGTATTCGCTAACATCGTCGACGATTTAGGCAGTACATTTAAAGGAGCTTTCGAGGAAGATTATCAGCTACAGGTACATTCCTGTGGAATGCTCGCCCTCTTATCTCAAATTATCTCTTTGCAAGCGTGAACTGCCATTACGTTAAGATATGCGAGTCGGGAGTTGCTTGGGCGTATTCATGCCAACCGACGGAGACATAATTCGACTTTACACTTATACATAGAATTAGGTTTTGACTCTAGTGTCACTTATGGAAAAATGTACGAAATCATTCGTTCGACAAATATAAATCGATCGACATCTGTAACCGTGCACCCTATTTCAAGGGACTTATTCGATGTGGAGTCGGTGCTATTTTTTGTTTTAGAGCGAAAAATATTCATAATGTCATTGCAATTTCAAAAATATATCAAAATCAATTATCCACCAAAACCGTTTCCTATTTGCGAAACAATCGATAACATTCAGTCTGAGTAAAATTGAAGTCGTATCGTACATTCAATATGATAAAAATTGCAATCCTATTCCATTTTTTTTTTAGAGAAGTGTTAATGTTGTACTCGTAGTGCACTTTACAGACGTTTTTGTTTTCCAGTCACATGTTATTATCGTACTCTGTAGATGTGAACAGGACACCTGTATACCTATCCTGTGTACCTATCACTGTGACTAGCTTAGGTGTGTAAATTCATGTAAAATTTTTCCACAGGTTTAGGATTTTTTTTAAACAAATATCGGCAAGGTCTCGCTTCAAGCTATTTATTATATGATACAAGGAATTGAGAAAAATAAATACGTCAGTAATAACGTAGGTGTCTAATCTTAATGGCAGAATAGAAACAATCGTTCATGGATCTGTACTTGTACATGATTTTCGGTCGATTCATACGGTATTCACATCCTGAAGTATCGAAAGCGATATGTATACCATGTTAGCCAAGCCTTTACTTATCTAAATGAATCTTAACCAAGAAAATATCGTTTTTGTATTTAACTTTTTTTTTGATAAGTGAGGACTAGGATGGAAGTACATGATGTAGAAAGTTGAACACAAACAATCATCGACCTTAATATGAGGGATGGCTTTTTCTAAAAATAAATTACTTAAGTTATATTGTATAAGGTCGTATGATTATGGTGTTTGTTGTACGAGCACGCATCCAACTAACGTGGAGTGTTAGTACGGCGTCGTTGGAGCGCCGCGGCCGCGTGGCGTATCTAATCAGCACGTGGGTGACTGCCCCTTGGAGCGAGAACAATGCGTTGGTCCCGGCCGTCCACGCTGGCCAAGCGACGCCGCGAGGGAATTTGTGAAAATGACATCTTTTTAAATTTGGCGTCGTCGAACAAGAGAATGTGCTGATGCATATAAATTTGCACTCTAAATAAAACGATTTCATATTTGTTTGAAAGGTAAAATTGGATTTTAAAATCATGAACTAACTATATGTAGAAACAACCGAGGACTTTAAGAGATGTATATAATTAATCCTTCATAATAATATGTTCGTCACACTCATCCTCTAACTGTATTTATTTATTACACATTCAAAATATTATTTGTCGCTAAATAAATAATTTGTACCATATTTAATGATTATATAGATTTGTAGAACTTTTGTGGATGTACTTTATATACGCTGTATTTACAATCGCTAATCGCTAAGTTCGTTATTATATACCTACTCATCCCCATGGGGAATGTGCGGCGGTTCATTGCCGCCTTTACATCCTGTTATAAAAAAAGTAATCTCATTGTCTATAACTGTCGCTAGAAGAGTACGGCATTTTGCAGTACTTAGCACTCGATCTGTTGACATTTCAGTACACGTCAAGTAATTGTGCACGAGCTAGCTGCATGACCATGGCGTTAAGAAACGGAACACGTTTTGATTCGCATTAATTAATAAATAATGGCTCACGATCGACTGCACCGGGAGCGGACGGCGGCGGACGTACCTCGTAGAGGATCGTATATTTTAACGGACCCGTTCGGCCACAATGGATTGCGTCCACGACTTATACTTGACCTTTGCGAGAATAGTTCGGGCGTGTGTGCCAACGCGTGAGCGTTCCCACGCGTGGTTCGTTACGTACGTGTGCTCACCGCGAATACTTCGCCGTGACGTGACGAATTCGACCGCATAGATAGCGCGAGAAAAAATGCGCTATTTCGATCTATAACTACGTACGTACACGATGACCCGCGGACCTCCCAAGGCCGCGTCCGCGCCGACCTCCGGGCCGCGACACCCCGCACGTCCGCAGCGGCCGTCGGCCGGGTGTGTCGATCTCTCATTGTTTACGTTTTATCATCGTCGATCACGATAAACAGTTGACCGATTGCGGTGACAAAATAGGCTAGTGCGCTGCGACGCCGTCGACGGGGCGGCCGCCGGCGATCGCCGTTATCGTCGTGTTTACGCCGCGGCGGCGCAATTAACACCGAATTCGGCCCGCCGGGCTGTCGACCCCAGCGCACGCCACATCAACATGTAACTACTCGCCGACGTTGTTACAGTGTACCCCATAAAGATGACTGACCCGTGTGTTGCGCCGCGCTGTGGACGAAATGGATCGAACATAGCCTCGTCGAGTACCCATTATAATGCAACAAAATATACGTCACACTGTTAAATTTTGTTGTTACCTTACCAAAACGTAACGTATTGCATCAAAAAGCTTTGATATGCATATAGAAAGTGGCACAACGTTATATATCCGTGATCGCTATGTAATTATTGCTTAGAAAAGTATTTTCATTTAATAAAATTAGCTTTCGCCCGTGGTCATGGAATGAATTCTTTCAACTATTATGTCGTGTGATCTGTCTATAAATATGGTCCCGCCTTAAATGATCTAAAACAAATCGAGATTGTTTTATAATAATAACTATATTTTATGTCAATATTTTCTGTCAATCTCAATTTCGTATTATGTAACGCAAATTGATTTCTATTGATGGTGCTGCCTTTACACTAAACTCATTAAACTAAAAATATACATAACAATCACGATTTCATCGTATTTACGTATTTATCTTATTTTGGTATTACGTAAGTTGAATAGACATCATGCTTATTCTAAAATTAAACTGTTACCACGAACACTCATGGGTAGTTATTTTTGGGTGATTTGTATTAACCTAAAAAAAAGTGTGTTTTTTTGACAGTTTTTTATGTATAAATTTTAATTTTATGTTATCATACTTAACAAAATTAAAACACCATAATTTTTATGTACATACTTTCATTAGAATAATTTTTTTTTTTTTAATATCGTAGTTATGTGCATACATTGAGATGCTGTGATAGAACTGTGAACGGAACTTGACCGCAGACTAACTGATAATCATCATCATAGTTTATAAAATTAGCCACCGATTCGTACCTTCGAGCGTCCCTACGCTAACATCGGTGCAATGGAAATATCAACGCATATCGAAACGATCTGCTTAGGTAATTTTTATATCTAAAAAATTCGTTTTTAAAACGCGATTGGAAATTCATCGAAATTGATTTCACTTCTTAGGCAATCGATTTTATTGATTTCAATTTCGGTTCTACTGTGAGTTCCGATTCCAGACTCGTTCTAAATTCCAGTTCTATTCTTGCTCTATTTTCCTGTCGATACCATCCTCGATTCTGACCCGACTTTCACTCTTAATTCCAATCCCGGTCCCGCTATCGATTCATTATATTATATATATCTATAGGTTTTAAAGTATCTAAATAAACTTTGGGTGAATTTCCAAAGATACCGAAACACTTTTATTTTTAACAGGTATCTAAAATACCATTTTTCACAAACGTAATTTAATAATTAACGGTATACCTACACAGATTTTTAACCCCTTTAGGGTTGAATTTACGGAAACATAAAATGTATGTTCTTTTCTTCGGAAAGAAGAGTCTAAATAAATATTTGGAAAATCCAAAAGTGATCGACTCATAATGTTCATTCGTTTTTTGTTAATAACTATTAAACGACACAAATCTAGTTAACCATTTTCAATACCAATCTCCGGACAGTGGATCTCAAGCTATTAAAAAAAAAATGGATCAAATTAGTGAATTTTACGCTCGCTATCGTGTCCGAACGAAAAAGTGTTGATTGACAGGAAATTTCTTTTGACTATTTTGATAGTTTTTCTAATTGTATTATGTTAAATCGATTTGAACCAGTGATTAATCTTCATTAAATTATCTATCAAATAGTGCACAGGTTAATAAAATTACATGAATTATTAATCGTGTTATTGATGAAAAAAGTTACGAAATTGAGGAAAAAATTATTCAGTTCAGTAGAGCACTTTAATGCTTCGCATTATGAGTCGTGCAAG